>CM034151.1:626233379-626451331 GCA_019776745.2 Taxus chinensis
CATATTATGTCTAACTATTTTAATAATTTCCCTCATTGTAGCATCATGTAGATAGTCAACATGAATGCATTGTATATATGCAAGAGTTATCTGTGATTGGTAGTAACCCTGTACATATGATTCATAGGCGTAGCATAGTAAAAATAGTTGTATATTGATAAACTTAGTTAAAATATTGTCATTACACATGTACTTAGTTGGTTTAAATGTTTAGATCTGCATTTAAATTTTTTATTGATAATATAGTTCTAAAAGATAATTTTTATGTTTGATTTTTTAATTTTATGTGTATGTAGAGTACAACCCCTTCCATTTTCTCTTCAAGGGCACACAATCCTCTAGATCATCATTTAGAAACCCTAGTTCATGATTCAGTATCTCTCATTGACTCTGCTAAGCATTAGATGTATATTCAATGTGACCAAGAGATTGCGGTAAGTAAGCGTACATGTAAGCAGTTTCATTAGCATTGTCTTATACATGTGGAAAACTTATACATTAAGTTTTTTTTTTTAAATGTATGCATTTATAGGTTCAATTGTATTTGAGTTTTGAGCATAAGAGGACTTGTAGTCATGCCATGGAGGATCCTAAGTTATCTCATAGATCTTCATCTATGTATAAGGGAGATCCTTCTTCGAGTAGGGAAAAGAGAGGAATGCATATTTATGAATACGATATATATATATATATATATATATATATATATATATATATATATATATAATGCTTATTTCACTAAATTGAGACTTATTCCAGTTCGAGTTATTTAAAATACCATCCGATATTAGAATTTGAAATCACCATTTTTGGATTCCAAAATGTTAAATATTGGAATTATCTGCACTCCAAAATCGCACATATTAGATTCCAAAATCACCTATATTAGAATTATATGTACTCCAAAGTCCTATATATTGAAATCCAAAAAAAAAATATTGGAATCCATTATATGGGATAGCGTCTGGTAGGCATTATTTATAATTTGTTATGTACAGAACATGTTTCTGTTGTGTAAGGGCTAGTAACTGCCAACCATTATTTATGTAATGTTATAAGGGTTAGTGGTTGCCAAACATGATTTATGATATATTATAAGGGCTAGCGACCGCCATTCATTCTTTATGCTATCCTATACGGTCTAGCTAACACTAGGCATTATTTATGACATGTTATGTACACAACATGATTTTGATTTATACGAGATAACAAACATATTCTCTTGTCCTTCAATGGTTACAAAAAATGTCACAATGTGGTGTTAAATTTGACGCTTGTTTAGATGTATTTTTATCATTTTTATACAGGTTAATGACCACTAGGCTAATGACTTTAAAGAGATGTGAAACACTTCTAGGTTAATTTAATATGATTTGATTGAACCTCACTATAGCTAGAGAATGACTGGGACTATAAGAATTTTAATTAAATGTAATCCATCTTCTAATGCACATGGTAGTGGTGAAAACCACCATATTCTTCGTAAAAGATTCCATATAAATATCTTCAATGATATTCTTCATTCAGATCGATGATATTCTGCTGTGTGAGAAGAAATATTCGATCACCCTCCTATTCAAGCTCCCTGCATCTCACTCTGTCAGACACCATCACTGTCGTCCCTAGTTAAAGAAAAGGGAAAAGCAGTGAAATCCTCACACGTATGGAGAAAATATATTTATGGTGTGCAGACACTCAAATCGTTGGTTATTGCAGTAAAACCCTACAAATAAAAATAAGAATACTTATGATCGTGTAAACTTCTTCTCAAGGTTTTCGAGTTAATATTTTTTAGGGTTTGAGGGGTGTAAGGGATTCCTATTCTCTCTGCCAAAAATCTTAAGAAATTTAGGGTTACTGTCCCATCGAATCTTCATATTTTATTTAGATTTAAGTGAATTTAAATATCAAATTACTATTACAATTAAAATTAAACAAAAGTGTTCGTTAAAGTGGATATCTGTTAAACGTAATTAACAACGGATGATATTGTTTGAGAGAAATGATTTATGAAATTGCAAGGGTATTCGATCTTTGCGCGCCTATTTAGAAAGGAACTCTTATGAGAACATGTTTCTTAGAAAAAAGAAAGATACCAACTCTAGTCCTTTATAGTGCATCTATGTATCTGATACACATTTCTGTATGAATTAATTTTAAAAGCCAATTATTTTGTTATAGCATCATTATTATTGGGGGAACCATATTATAACTCATAGAATAGGTAAATATCCTTCCACATCACATTCCTTCAAGAATCATATATCTAAAACCTGCACTGCTCACTATAGAGAGAAAATCAAATAATAATTGAAAATACAATACTTGCTACTTTCACATGATTTGATAAGAAACATGTTAGAGCCAAAGTGATTTTGGTCTACATTAAAGCAAGATTAAACTAAATGTGAGACAAAATCTTTATGTTAAGTGGAAATAAGTAAAAGAATCCATTGAAAGAAGGAAAGATGTCTTCTTTTAAGCCTACCTTGCTTCAATTTATAAAAAAAAAATTCTTTGGAGTGGACCATTCCAGTTAGAGAGTAATATTTTTTTTGACATTAGGTAAAAGATGGTTGAGGGGACCCTACCCCATACATAACGAAGCTCCAAAATAGAGCAAATATTCAATACCAAACCATATAAAAATATAGTCCGACGCAAAAATAATCAAAATTAACAACCAATAGAGTAAACTAACAACAATAAAAACATAGAACTAACAACACTAAACAATAACCTAACAACAACCACTAATTTTTCATTTTCTCCAAGTTGGCCACCAGAGTGGCCCATTCCTTAGCCAGTGATTCAATGTTAGTGCCTAGAGTGGTTACATCATCTTCAAATAGTTCCATTTTCCTCTTCTTTGATGTCCCCTGTAATGCACATTTTATGTATGCATTAGTTAGTTGTCTGAGAGTTTGAAGGTGTTGTAAAGTGCACTTGACAGTGAGAATACTCTAATGTGTTGATTTATAATTCAATTTTTACTCCCCATAACACCAAATTTTCCCCCTGTCAATTTCTTGGCCAGTTTTCATGCCTATCCAAAATCCTTATTGAGTTACTCGTTGTACCCCTCAAAAATATTTAAGAAAGGGGACAATCCCATTCAGTTGAAAACCTCCATAGCCTCAGATTTAACATCATTGAGATCCCAAGGCTCAGTGTGAAAAAATATTCCCCCATATTCTTATTAACAACTAGGTTATCACGAAGAAAAACTCTCTGTTCAATTCTACACAGACCTGACCACACAACTGCAATACCAATACACCAAGTATTACAAGAACATTAACATCCCCTTAATAGTTATAAACCCTGGCGGTGCTCACATTATAAGAACATTAACATCCCATTAATAGTTATAAACCCCGGTGGCACTCGCATTAAAATAAAATTAACCTCCCCTTTATAGTTATAAACCTCGGTGGTGTTCACATTACCAGAACATTAACATCCCCTTAATAGTTATAAACCCATATTCCAATAGAGGAATAAACTCATATTACAAGAACATTAACATCCCCTTAATAGTTATAAATGTGCGACGTCATTCATCAGTAACCCCCACGTCACCTTCCGCCATCCTTGCATACCTCGAAAGAAGGGACATGAAATCACCGCGGACATTTTCTTCCCACACTTAACACTTTAAATGAAAATAAAAATTCTCCTACTCCCCTTGTCTGGAGGATATATTTTCATAATTAAATATAGATATGAAATAAATTAAAACTCCTAAATTTTAAAGGTAGAATTATGGTAAATTATTTTAAGAAGAATTTGAATTTCATTGGAATACTAGATTCGTCACGCTGGAATCCCAAATTCATAGAATAATTCGTTACAAATTAAAATTGTTTTCACGATATCTATGAACACACTGATTGTTGAAGTGCCTTACAATTTTTCAATTCTTTATATACCTTAAACTGATGTGAATTTTTTTTTTTTGCAGTGGATAGTTTGAAGTCGAGACAATAATTTGACCTTAAAAAATCAAAGTAAGAGATTTAATACGTAATGCTCGCTAGGTAATGTCAATGTAGCTTATCGAGGTAAATTAATATTAATCAAATAATAATTCATCAAAAATAAAAATGTTATGTACACTTTTTTATATATTAAGATATCTATTATCATTTAAATCCTTTATTATATTATAAATTTCCTAAAGATAATCACACATTATACATATAACCATTATTAAGATAGTCATGCACATTATACAGAAACTTGTTCTCAAATAAATTTAGGGACAAATTACATAATTTTGTTTTTTAGATAGTTAAACGCCTTTGACCAGAGCTATGAACTGAAGGGTTGATGGGTCCCCACCCTACAAGTAACCCACATTTTGATCGATGAAAATATACATAAAAAAACTAAAAAATGAGTATGAAAGATAACGAGGCCAACATGTAACATGAATAACCAATCCTACAAAAAACATATAGCCATGAATGCACAAAAAAATAATGTGAATGATATAGAAAACCTAGGTTTCCACCCAGCCAAACGTTCCAATAATCTTAAGAAAGGAAAAGGAAATGCCATAAAAAACTTCAAGTATACCATGTGATCAGGAAGGGGCGGGGTAGGTTTTGTGAGCATGACCAGGTCCAGGGATGGCACACTAGAGATAGACCCCCCATTGGATCGACAAATGCTTTGAATAAAGTCAGAAAATTGAAGTAAGACCTGAAGTTTCAATTCCAAGGAATCAAAAATCCTACTGTCAACCCAAAAAAATGATGGAAAAGGATACAACTTTGCAAAGAGACAACGAAGGCATATTTCTTCCAGAGCTTTGACCAAACCCACATGATGTTTTGGGTAAATGAAATACGATGCAAACGCCATGATCACTGCTTTATCTACACACAACAACAGGAAATTGAACATGAAGATGCCTGTAATATTAGATTTTACACGAGATATCTTGATGCTCAAGAGATAATCCACACCCAGGATGTTCACAACCGCATTCATAACATCTGCGGAGTCTATGTGAAAGACATTGTGAAGATGACTATCAGAAATAAAAGAGATGAGAGTTGTTTTCTGCTTATTTTTGCACAAGAGGATGATGTAACATAAGTAGATTCCATGAGAGGGAAGGGGAAAAAAATAGACAAAAATGTGAGAAAACGAGTGAGGAAAGGAGAAATCACAACCTAATTAAATATTCCCTTGACTCATGTGAGGAAGGTCGACGCAATAAAAAATGGATGACATCATCAACATTTTCCCATGCAATGGCTAGATTATTTGATGAAAAGGATCTTATATTATATTAAATGCAACATTATACAAGATTATCTCAACAAAATAAGCGGGCGGTATGAGAGAAATCCCCAAAGCCACAAGCACACTAGGCCAAGCCTAGCAAAAAAACAAAGCACTAACAATAAGGGGTCTGAGGAAAACCAAAAAAAGGCAAGATTATGAGTAAAGGCTACCCATGATTGATAAACACACATTATTAAAAATTACATTACTAGAGAGAGAGTCACACACAATATACAGAAAGGTTTTATCAATTAAATCTACCGCACCACCCTTGGAGCCAGCAAGGACATACAACACATCTCCACTAGATTTTGAATCATCAACCTTGGATCTCAGCGGGCGGTGACACTCCAGCATGATTTATTCTAAGGAAATGCCTCTAAAGTTCACTGAGGGTCACTTAGTTAGTAACAACACCAAACTTGAGCCACTCGCGGTGCTAGAGAGCACACTTGTTAAGGCATGCTTTGGCCACTTTGCGAATGTGCATGGTAGTGGTGTGAACAACCTTCTTGCCGTGCTCGTTGAACTTATATTCCATGATCTTCTTCACATTGTTTTATTTTGGAAAAATTATATTTTATGGTGGTGTATAAAAATATAGGTCTTTGTTATCCTCCTCTTTAAGTTCCCCATATTACACTCTACCGGATGCCATCACTGTTTCTATTTTATACTGGCTAGCGGCCATTAGGATCTATTTGTTGCTTTGGAATAATGTTTTTAATAGTTTTAAAATGTCATTAACATCATGTTCTAAAATGTATAACCCATTCATGTACAGAGTGCAATATGTAACGCTTATCTCATTCTCCTTAATCACTCAAATAATTGGTTATCAAGTAAAACCCTACAAATAAAAATAATAATACTTATGCTCATGTAAAATTCTTGTCAAGGTTTTCGAGTTAATATTTTTTTAGGGTTTGAGGGGGCTAAGGGATTTTTATTCTCTCCTCCACAAATCTTGAACGATTTATGGTTATGGTCCTATCAAATCTTCATATTTTGTTTAGATTTAAGTGAATTTAACTAGTAAATTCATATTACAAATAAAAGCGAACAAATTATTTGTTAAAGTGGATACATGTTGAATGTAATCAATAGAGGATAATATTGTTTGATATTGAGAGCGTATGACATTGTAGTGGTATTCGAACTCTACGTGCATGTTAGCAAGGCACTCTCTTAGGAGAATATGTTTCTTAGAAGAACAAAGAAACCAACTCAAATCCTTTGGATCATCATTTACATCAAATTCGGTGGAAGACATCAAACAATACAGAACTTCAACATCTTGCATTGTCTTAAGGGGTAAAAAAATTAGAATACAAATCATCTAGATAAATACCATAGGAGTGGACCATTCATCTCTTAGAATAAAATTATCATAAGTATAACCATTGAGATTATTGATAGCTCTCTGTGCGTCCTCCATGCTGATGGAGTTAACAAAACCAAACCCCCTACTAATCCTTGTCTTCTGATCCATGGCCACATAAACACACATGATGTGTGTAAATGACTTAAAAATATCATGCAGATCAGCATCCATCGTGACCTCGAATAGATTGGTAGCTCGATCATAATTTTCATATCAAGTGGTATCAAAGCAGTGATTCGGGCAATTTGTGGGATGAAACCCTAATTTTGGTGATTCATATATATCTGGAGATTGACACACAATTTTTCAGATATTTTTTTTGGGGAGTGGATACATAGTTCAAGTGTTCTTCCCTCCAAATTTCAGATTTTTTGGAGCTGTTTTACAAAAGTTGTGTTTGTTTTAGGGTTGAAACCCTAATTCTACGGTTTTGTCTATATCTTTTGAATAATGAAAAATTAGGAAATAATTGTTTTTTGGGTTGATGGTAACATATTAAAAGGTGATATCACTGAAATTTCAGAATTTTTGGATATATTTTGTCAGAGTTATTTCAGTTTTATTGTTTTTCACTATTTTGCTCCATAGGCCGCAATTTAAGGGATTTTCCTGAATTTCTTACATTTTCGGAAATCTCTCAAAATTTTAGTAGGGGTTACTTCTTTGTGGTTTCATATTTGAGGCTGAATGATTGACGAAATCATCAGGTAAAATATTTGTCAAAAGAGTAAGTTTGTGAAACCCTAATTTTTATGCATCATGAATATACCAATTTTCTATGGTAATGGGGAAATTGATGCAAAAAAATGGTGGATACAATTTAAACAAATTTATTTTGAAGAATGTTTAGTATGGGTTAGTTTTTATCTTCATCTTGGTGGGAAAGCGTGACATTGGTATTCTTATTTGGATATAGATCTATTGGATTGGGATTGGGAGGAAATGGAGGATATTTTCTTAGCTAGATGGGAAACAAAAAAGAAACACAATTTTGTTAAAAAATAAGAAGAATAAGAAGTAGAAGCGGCAGCAACATCAGAAGAAGAAGAAGAAGAAGAAGAAGAAGAAAATGTTAATGGTGCAAAAGAAGAAAATGTTGATGATGAAGCTGCTACACAGGATAGTGCATCTCCAAGGAAGGAAGCTTCAATATTTCAGTTTGAAGGGTGAATTCAAAGAAAAAAGGTAATTGTTTCCATAAACCCTAGCAACAAATATAACTTCATCAATATGGATGTAGCTCAAAATCTACATGTGCAAACAAAGCATATCAAGGAAGCTCAAGTGGATGGTAAGCATATTCAAGTTTTTGAAGATTTAAAGCTCTCTATGGATAAATATGTTTTACATTCAGATTTTTATGCTTTAGATATGGATGGTATGGATATTTTTCTTGGATATCCTTGGTTAGAGAGCTTGGGAACAATTAATATTAACGTGTAAAATAAATTCATGAAATTATGGTACAAGAGAAGAAAATTACATTGCAAGATATCACACTTAGCAAAGAAAAAAGTAATGTAAAATTAGATCATGAAGATGGTGACGAAGGGAATAAGGATGAATCAAAAGGATAGGATGAAGAACATAAAGTCACAAATAATTTCTCTACTCAAGAGAAAAAAGAAGTAACAAACAAGGTGGAAAAGGACAAGAAAGTTGAGGAAAAGGTTGATAAGGTTGAGTATACGAAGGTGGCACCATATCGATACCCACACCATCATGAGAGGAAAAAATCATGGAGACATGTTAGGACACATGAGGATAAAAATCCATATGGATATACAAGGAATCACAAGAATACTTTTGGCCATACATGGAATCAATAGAACAATAATTATATGACATGGAATCACATGAATGATAATTATGGATATACATGGATGCCAGGGAGGAACACATATGGACCAGGATGGAATCAGATGAGCACAAGGGAATATGGAATCAGGTTTGGAGTAGCATCACCCCCTAGAATTTCATATGGGTGGTTGGATGATCAAGCATGGCGACAAGTGTGCAATAATTTAAAGTGCACTCATTATATGGCTTCTTCTTATGTTTCGGGGACGAAACATGTCAAAGAGGGAGGCAATGCTATGTACCTTGGGATATGATAATATAATATATATATGTTGATGGAGATGCTGACATGTGGCACACATCCCCATAGTTATATGTATGGGTTCACATGGGATATGATAATATAATGTATATGGGTTGATGGAGATGCCGACATGTGGCACACATCCCCTTAGTTAGTTATATGGGCTCACATAGGAATTAATTATATTGGGTAATGGGTCGGCCTATATTGGGCTTAGGTGTTACCCATCCTATTTAAAGGGAAAAATTGATTCCATCCATGTTCCCAAGATCGAGGACATTTGGATCAACCTGACACATGAGATAGACATTAGGCAAAAGGATCACTCCCGACTAGCTCTAGAAGAGATCATCCACTGTGGTGTAGCCATCATCCCAAAGGAATTCCAAGAGACTGATCAAGAAATTGAATAGGTTTACCTTGAAACAGATGGGGATGATTGGCCATTCACGGAGATTGACAGAGCCAAAGTGCTGAAAACCATTCAGGAAAGGGTTAAGCCCACATTACAGTGCACCGAACATTGGTGCAAACAGAATGGTATCACCTACCTCGGAGTTGATTTCACTACTTCTCCTTCAGGTAGAGCACCTCTAAGACCGGCCCATGTGCCGAAAGGAAAAGGGAAAGAAAAGGAGGGTGAACCAAGCAGATAAGAAGAAACTCCCGAAGGCCTCCCTCCTACTTCTGAGAAGCAAGTAGTCGACCTGGTGTCTCCATGTAAAGAAGAAACAATAGATGTTTCAACAGATACATCCACCCAGGATGTTATCACAACTATAACTACTGAGGTACCCATCATCCCTTCTTCCGCTTCTTCTCCTCCTCCTGTCATTCAAGCATCTATCCCTATGGATGTTTATTCTCTTCTCCCTTCCTCCCTTCCATCTCCCACCTCTTCCATCTTCTCCTCTCTCGCGGATCTGTCACCCAGTATTCCCTCCATTCAATTATAGATCCCTTCCGTTTCCATGTCCTTCTCTTCTCTTGTAGTAACTCCAGGCCCCAAAAGTAGCAGTACATTAGAATCCTTACCAATGCCACCACTAAGTGTTTTAACATACTTCCCTAAGACCACTATAGTTGCTCCCCCTCTCACTCTCATTTCTTCTTCTATTTCCTCTACTCCCACTCCCATAAGTTGTGGTCTGCATTTCTAACCATTTGGGCTCAGCATAAGAGAAAAGTTCCCATTGCGGACATGGATTTCTCCATCATTCTGAAGAAGGGTACCAAGAAACAGAAAGTGATAACTCACTGTTTCTAAAAGCACTTCGGGGGAGAGAGTCATGGAGATAGCTTACCCTAGACCCCACCAAGAAAAAGGAGGATCTGTCTCCCATAGAATTCATAGTGACTCAAGTCACAATGGGGATCTCATCTAAAAGCCTACAAGGGGAAGTCTTGTCTACTTTGGATGCTCTCTGCAAGAAGCTCCAAGAAGGAAAAAGAGGAGAAAATAATACTCAAGGAACAAAAAAAATCATCTTCTCTAAGCATTGTAGAAAATGGGAAATGCTGCTCCAGTAACTACTTTCGAACCCATTGAATTTCCCAGTCAAGAGAAGATAAATTAATATGTTAAGATTGTTGAACAAGGCGTAGCAGTGTCATCCTGGATTTAGAAAATGCTCAGAGATGGTGCAAGAAATTATTAGGAAATTCATAGTGCTCTCTCAGGATATAAATCGAGAAAATAAGGATCTACAAGTAGTAGCAAAGCACCCTATCTTAAGAGCTGGATAAATGCCAAGTTGTAGCATGAAACGTTCCAAACCATGGCTAACTACTCATTTAACGACCTATTGAAGGTCAGCATTATCAATCACCTGCCGTGTGCACATAACAAATCTCTCATCACTTTAGATTACCAGGTTGATCAAATGGAATATATCCTAGAGAGAATAGATAAAATCATAAGATGAATCCCTGAACGCACAATACAACATGGAGTAGATAGTTAAAAAAATTTCTCCAGGGATGCTCAGTAAGTCATATAATTTGAGGGAAACAGATGATACATTCTAGCAATTCAAGGCTATCATCACTCAAGGTTTGGCACCAGAGGTCACTTTCGACCAAGATTCAATCAATAACCTCTTGGCTTACCGCAACTTCGTTGGCTTTTTTATTGATGCATGCGAAAATTTAACCGAGTTACCTAACAAGCTCAAGAATGAGAAAGAAACTTACGAAGTCATTGGTGACCATTTTAAAGGTCTAGATCATGATCAACTTTAAGTGATGATCAACAAGTTTATGGAATATCGAGCACAGTGTCACATTGACTCTCCTGATCAAAAGCAAGATGCCAAATTCAATTACAAAGAGATGATGAGGAGTAGTTTTCTCCTCTCAGTGTATGAGTTGATCTTTTTTGTAAAAATGTTTAAAAAGCATGTTGGCATTTATGATGACCTCATCCATGTTGCACCATGGGATGTTGTCATCCAAAAAACTACGCCCGAAGTAAACTATTTGACCTTTTTAGATATTTTGTAAATATTTTGTAAGATATTTTGTAAGTAGTGGTTGGTTTTGCTTTTGTCTTCTTTCATCTCCTCTCCTTCTATAAATACTTGAATACTTCTTCTATTCAAGAGGTGGACATTTTTTTGGATGAAAAAATAAGTGAGGAGAGAAAGACTTTGTGTTTTCTTGTAACAGAAGAAATATTAATACATATGTTCAAAATTTGTGCTTAATGTATGTGTTATTTACATTAGATATTTCTTACGTTAGATCTATGCTTTTATTATGTTGGATTTATTCCTACTATTAACATATGTTCATCAATATTGCTTTAATTGTTTATACAAGTAAGTTTGGCTTTTTTTATTACCGGCTTAAAGCATAAACCTTCTGACCTTTCCATCTTTAAAATTCATTTCTTTTTTTCCTTCAAATATACGCTCCTTCATTCCTTCTCTTCCCACATTTATGTTCATAGTTGGAACTACCTCTACTGGGATAAGATCCCAAACCCCCTGAAGTAAGAATAGTGTAAATTTGTACAGACTCTTTCTTGATAGATTAGAAATAAACCAGTTTCACTTTACTATCTCAAAGAGGGGCTATGCTCTGTACACTGGTTGGCCTATTTCCCCATGACCCGCCTAACCGATACATTTTTTCGAACCAATAGTTTTTGGCGACTCCACTGGGGACCCAACTAAAAAAATAACTAAAAAACTTTTAAAATCACTACCTAGATTACAAATTTTAACTCTTTGCTAAAAATTAATTTTTTTTACATAAGTAATCAAAACTGAAATTTTCCTTATACAAATCTATAGATCGGGGCCAAATAGGAACTTTTAGTTCACTAATTTTTTACAAAAACTTGTATATTTCAGTAGATTTAAGATTCTGACAATTTATGTTATTTTCAAAACCTTGCAAAATTCTGGTCAAAGATCTAAAAATCAGCTTTCTAAATTGACCCACTTTTTTATCCTTATTAATATTTGTCGAGAAAACCACAATCAGTTGTTATTAAAAAAGGGTAAAATTTTAAAAATTGAAAAAAGTACATATTGCTGATTTTTGCCAGAAAAATCAGAAAATCAGCAAGTACAAACAAAAAATATTTTTTTAAATCTACTCTTAATTGTTGTAAAGATCTGAATGGGTACACTGGTGGGTGAACCATTTACGCGTAGCAGAAGAGCGCGTGGAGAATTTGACCCCATTTTATGATCTACTTCGAAGGCACAATTTTATTATCACTCCAACACGATTCACATCACTAAACTCAACGGATCGATTAGCAAGAAGTGTCACGCCTCCACGAAAGAGCCAGATTTCGCAGGGTGCCTTGACATTGACTTGTAGTGCTATTTTACTAATTGGAACCACACTCCCTACTCGTGCTCTTTTTCCTCCTTTTCAAATGGCAGTTAATCTTCTTGTACCATGGGGAAATTCCATGGGCCCCCTAGCACTACTACATCCATTACACCCCCTCCCCAGTGGAAATCGCAATAATTTCCTAAAATTTGATGGGAGCGGAAATCAAAGCATGAATGCGCGCATATAGCTATCATTTATTATGTCATGCAATATTCTGGACGTGACTCATGAGGATGTATCGGTACGTCTCTTTCTTGAGACCTTGCAAGGGCTTGCATGGCAGAATGGTTCCAGCACTTACCAACTGCATCCATCACCAATTGGAACACATTGCGGATTGTATTTAAAGATAGATACAAGCCTTTAGAAGATGCATTTGCATTATTGTCAGAAAATCACTCACATGAAAAAGGAGACTAATGAAACCATGCACAATTTTATTGCCCTATTCAATTCACTAATCAACCATGTGCCGTTTGCCATGATGCTGACATTAGAGAATCAAAAGTGTTTCTTCTTAAACACCATGAGTTTGAAAGTAAGTTTCTTACTTTTATAGGAACAGATACCCACTTTTGTCCTTACCCAAGCTACGACCATTTGGATAGAGGATAATCTTCTTATATCTTGTGAGTTAAGACAAGAGCCATCAAAATCAAAGGCTTCAACTTATTCTTATGCTTCCTCATCAGACCCATCATTCCAGAAGATGGTGAATGACTTGCTCTCATTAAAGAAGTAATTGACTCAAACATTGTCTACTTACTCCATACCGAGATATCCCACAGAAGAACTTCACTCCCTAATAATGCCCCCCAAATGTCGTGCATTTGATTGCTACTTCTCCAAGGTTACCATTTGAAGCCCCTCCAGTTAACGCTTTGGTTGAAATTGAAACAATATGATCTAAATTACGAAGAACATTTGTCGCAAGGTGAAGATGATGGAGATTTTAGTGAACCAACTGACAACTCTACTATTGGGTATAGGGAATTTGAAGATGAGTAATCTTATGAGGAAGAGGGTACCCAAGGGTATGCAAACAAAAAATCATACATATTTTTGACTTGCTCGCAAGGAAAAAAAGCAAAGGATTTCTACTGAAAAACAAAAGGAAAACGCTGTGGTAACTCCTCCTCCAACGATCGCTAAAAGAGTTAATCCCCTTCCTACTCAACCTCCTATTAAACCTTTTGTGAAGAAATCTTTTCCTCCTATTTCTCCTCCAATTCAACCTTCCTCCAGTCCATAAAGACCAGTAATCCTCCTCCACAAACGCGAAATTAAGGACTCATTCCTTTGTTAGCGCAACCCTTGGTCGCATTCGATATAATCGATCATGCCAAAAAGACCAAGATCCAGATGTCTGAAGTTGAGTACCTTCAGTCCAACCCAGAGTAGCTTGTAAGATTAACTAAGTATATCCAAACCCAGGCTGCCATCCTTCCTCCCATTTCCCCAAAAGGAATTCTTCATCATTCCTCCTACGGTCTCACGTAAACGTTGCCTCGACTTCCGCATCAGGGAAAATTGAACCTTTTTACCTATCTCTCCTGATCAATGGTCATAAACTAAGTAACTGTATAATTAATTCTGGAGCTTCTGACAATGTTATGCCATCAAAGGTCGCCCATGCTTTGGGCCTCACACTTACTAAACCTTTTGGCAGATGCTACTCCATGGAAACCAAATAGGTACCATTGATTGGTCAGATCAAGGATGCGCAGTTTGCATTCGTGACATTTCCTGAAAAAAGGGTAAAAATGACTATTCTCGTAGCTGATATTCCAGCAGCATACGAGATATTTGCTAGGGAGGAGATTTTGTAAAGAAGTTGGTGGGGAAATTCATATGGACTGGTCCAAATCCAAGATTCCTGTCAAAGGGGTGATGCAGACATTGGAACCAGAATCACAAAAGAAATATCTAGTCACCAATTCTAATGACCCCAAGGCTTAGATTCTTTTCGAATCATCAGGGATGGGGAACTACTTCCTATCCACTTACTCAGATAGAATGGATGTTCTCGTCCAAAAAGAGGATCTCAACAAAGTATGGACATTGCAGTTTGATGGCAGTTGTGCTGACAAGTGGATGTGGTGCTGGGGCTGTTCTAATATCTCCTGAAGAGGAGATTTTCCCTTTTTCTTTCAAGTTATAGTTCTTCAATATGAATAATACTATCCGAGTATGAATCCTTATTGCTTGGCATGCAAGTTGAAAAAGAGAAAGGAATCAAGAATCTGAGAGTGTAAGGTGATGCTGAGCTAATTGTCAATCAGGTAAAAGGGATATACCAAGTAAAGAATGACCGGCTCAGACACTACCGCAATGCCGTATGGGATAGCATCGAAGATTTTGACACTTTCTCAATCAAAGTAGTTCCACAAGCCCAAAATGACATGGTTGATTCATTGGCCGTCTTAGCCTCTCTCATGCTCCCTCACCCAGGGTTAAAAATAGATACATATACCATTGAGGTGGTTTTTCGCCCAAGTGTGCCAGATAATTCACAGCACTGGCAAGTGTTCAATGATGACAACCAACTTATCACTTTTTTGGAGAAAGCTGACAATTTCAAAGAACTTCATTTTGATGGATCAACTTCTACATGTCGTGAGTCTCTCACCAGTCAAACACACGAATCTAAAAAAGATACAGTGATACATCTCAAAGGAAATAAGATTCTGAAAGGTTTGGTTTCCTTAGAACGATTATTTGATAATCATGACCACGTTTTGGTCAAGAAAAAGTGATAGGATGATCCTTCCTCTTCTCTGGAAACTGAATCCGTCAATCTGGGTACTGCGGAACATCCTCATTCCATGAATATCGGGAAGTGTTGTACACCCAAGGAAAAGTGAAAATTTGTTAAGTTGACTGAAAAATTACATGGATGTGTTAGCATGGTCTTATGCTGATCTAAAGTCTTTCAAGCCAAAGGACATTCGGCATGACATTCCACTCAAGGATGATGTCAAGCCTTTTCGTCAAAAGCAAAGGCATTACAACCCCAAAATCTCAGGTACCATCCAGGCTGAAAT
The DNA here is from genome assembly GCA_019776745.2 of Taxus chinensis. Taxonomy (NCBI): domain Eukaryota; kingdom Viridiplantae; phylum Streptophyta; class Pinopsida; order Cupressales; family Taxaceae; genus Taxus; species Taxus chinensis. The sequence continues at coordinate 626,249,062 of CM034151.1, forward strand.
TTAGAAGATGCTAGATGCAAGAATTATTTTTCCAATTCATCACAGTACCTGGGTTGCAAATATTGTGCCTGTGCGGAAGAAGAATGGAGAGATACGCATATGTGTGGACTTTTGCAACTTGAACCAGTCATCCTTAAAAGATAACTATCCACTAGTCCGATAATGGATCAAGTACTACAGGCAGTAACCGGTTCAGAAATGTTGTCTATGCTTGACGGTTTTTCAGGTTACAATCAAATTCAAGTCACGCCTGAAGATCAGTTCAAAACAACATTCACCACTCCTTGGGGTACCTTCGCCTACAACAGAATGCCATTCGGTTTGATCAACACCGGTGCTACCTTCCAATGAGCAATGGACTTTGCATTCAAAGGTATGATGGGAAAAGTCATCATAGTTTACCTAGATGACCTGACTGTGTTCTCCAAGAGACGAAGTGATCACTGCGATCATTTGGAACAAGTCTTGATCAGATGCCGAGAGCACGGGATTTTGCTAAATCCCAAGAAGTCAGTTTTTGGGGTCACCGAAGGAAAGCTGCTAGGACATGTCATCAGCAGAGAAGGAACTAAGATAGATGTTGAAAGGGTCAAGGCTATTCAGAGCCTTACTTTTCCTACAAGCAAGACTGGTGTTCACTCTTTCTTTGGAAAGGTAAATTTTCTTAGATGCTTTGTTCCTGATTTTGCTGAGAAGACTCGTCATATATCTAATATGATGAAAGGGTCCCAAACATTCCAATGGAGTGAGGAAGGCAAGACATCATTCGAAGACATAAAAACCTCTGTCACTCACGCACCTGTTCTGGTGTGTCCTGACTTCAGCAAAGACTTCATCATGTACAGTTATGCATCTGCACATACTGTATCAACTATCTTGATGCAAAAAAACTCTGAGGATATTGAATCCCCGATTGCTTTCATGAGCTCTCCTCTTAAGCCTCATGAACTGAAGATGTCACAATTGGAAAAGCATGCCTTTACCATGGTAAAAGCAGTCAAAAATTTCCTGCTACTATATTCTGAATTCTCATACAGTAGTGTTGGTTCCTGACACGGCTGTTAAGTCTATCCTGACTCAACAGGAGTTAGGGAGCTTACGAGGGAATTGGATCGCAAAGGTCCAAGAATATGACCTAGACATCAAACCAACCAAGTTGGTAAGAGGTAAGGGCCTGTGTCAGCTAATGGCTGAAAATAAAGACTCAGAGGTACCTGAAGAGAAAGTTGATCACATTGATGGAGAACAAAATGAACTGGAGAAAGTGGATTCTTTGCCCATGGTTCTATTTGTCGCAACCAACGACGAATGGTATTCTAACATCGTGTTCTTTCTCACCTATGGTGAGTGCCCAACTCACCTAACCACAAAGGAAAAGTGAACGGTGAAGCTCAGAGCCGCAAGATATGTCATATGGGATGATGGATTGTACAAACGTGGAATTGACGGTGTTTTTCTACGATGTGTTGATAAGCCGCAACAGGTAAAATTGTTGGAGATTTTTCATGACTCAGCCTGTGGTGGTCACTTCTCCTCATCTGTGACAGCACATAAAATCATTCGGGCCAGGTACTACTGGCCGACGCTATTTCAAGATGCAGCCACCTGGGTAGCGAAATGTGAACTTTGCCAATAGTTCGTTGGCAAACCAAAGCTGGCTGCATTTCCCCTTAGGCCCGTCATCATTGACGAACCATTCAGACAATGGGGAATTGATTTCATTGGAGCACTCAATCCTCAATCAAGTGTTGGACATAGTTACGTCCTAACAGCAATGGATTACTTCATGAAATGGGTGGAGGCCATACCTGTCAAGCATGCCACTTCTGAAGTTGTTTGCAACTTCATCAAAGAGAATATTATTGTGAGATTTGGCATTCCACATAAAATCGTTGCTGATAACACTTCCAACTTCTCTTCATGGGAAGTAATTGGTTTTTGTTATGGATATGGAATAACCTTGGCTCATGCTTCTGATTATTATCCTCAGGAAATGGTCAGGTAGAATCCAGCAACAAGAACCTGGTGACTATCATACGGAAGCTAGTTGATGAAAACCAGCGGTCCTGGCACAAATCACTGTATGATGCTTTGTGGGTGGATCATATCACTCCAAAGAGGTCTCTCAGCATGTCACCTTTCCAGGTGTTGTATGGGATCGATGCTGAAATCCCTATCTCCGCAGAACTTCCTGCTCTGCGCTTAGCTCGAGCAATTGAAGATGAAACTTTTCAGAATTCTCTTGAAAAGAGGATTATGTACCTAACGGAACTTGAAGAAAAGTGAGTGAAAGTGGTCGACAAGATCACTGAACATCAGAATCAAGTTAAGAGGTTGTTCGACAAGAAAGCTAAGCAAAGAGATTTCCAAGTGGGAGATCTTGTTCTTCTGTGGGACAAACGAAGAGAACCGAAAGGTATGCACGGGAAGTTTGACTCTCTTTGGAGAGGGCCATACAAGATCAAGCAGCTCAATGGAGAGAATAGTTTCTATCTCTCATATCTGGATGGAACTGAGCTCCCGCTTCCCTATAGCGGGCAACACCTGAAGATCTTCAGGAAGTAGAGCTTTCTCTCTTCTTTGTACAGTTTTCTTTTGCTTTCGTCATGTGTGTTTGCTTTCTGTTTGTTGTGTGTTCCCTTTCTTTCCCTTTTTGGTCGCCCTTGTTTTTGACTCTCTGTAACCCAATGGATAGGCACATGAAAAATATGGGATTCTCTACCCTTAAGTTTCACTCAAAGATAGTCCCCAGAAAGAGCCAGCTGTTATCCTTGCAAAATTGACAAGGGAAATTTGCAGGTAACTATACCAAAAATTTTGTTTTGGCCCCAAAGGAAAGTTTGATAACGTTTGAAATGGCCCAAACTCCCTTTCAAAAATCAGGATGTTTTAAGACTTAGCCATTTTTGCTTAATCCTTCGGCGCACCCATTTCATGTCGACATGAAAAGTTGTGCCCATTTTTGAACTAGGCACAATTTCATTGGAGTGTCGACACACCAAAATCAATGCCCACCTTTAAAATCCTTTGGTGCACTCATTGTTATGTCAACATCACCAAAGTTGTGCCCCTTTGGTCCTTTGGTGCTGAAAATATTGTGTCAACACCAAAACATTTGTGCTAAGCATTCTCCTGAAAATGGTCACGTCAATAAATTTTAAGGCGCCCTCGTGTCGACACTCCCAAACCGCACGCCAAAGGCGGTTGGTGAGGTCATAAATGCCAGTTTTTCTATAAATATGCACCTGACACCTGTCATTTTCATGAATTGAAAATTGTGAAAGGTATTTTCTCTACACCTGTCAGCCATCCTTGTCAACCCCCGCATGCCATTTTTCGAGCTTGTGGACCCCACGTCATTCTTCGTCTTTTATAAATCCTGAACAACAACATCCATCCTTGAGCTCACATATGTCTTCATCAAGTAAAGAAACCAACTAAAGCTAAAGCTAAAGCTAAGCAGTCAGAACAAGAGATGAAGTATAAGTATCAGAGAGTCAAATGCCTGACTCATATGCAGAGTGCAGCCTTGACATCAGAGACTCTGAGCTGGGTCATATTGACATGGATGATTTCTGGGCAAGGACCACTCAGGAAAGCAGTGGCCCATGGATGAACAAATTAGTAGGAAGTGGATTACACTTTGTAGCTGGGCTTCCAGTAAGTGCCGTAAATAATGAGTTTATCATGTTGGTTGCCCGATGTTATAACAAGGACACTAGATGTGTCAAAGACAAAGAACAACAGACAATCATAAACCTCACAGCTCGTCACTTTGAAGTGATCTTGGGCATTCCCCATCATAGGCAATATGTGGAAATAAGTATTGAAGACTACAAGAAGGCATGGAATGATAATGAAGATAAATGCATGCAGATGATGAACGAACTTTATCTGAAGAACAAGAAGTCGGTGAGCAGATGGCCACAATCCATCCACCGTAGTGACTTCAATGAGGAGTTGAGTGATACAATCACCTTCTTAAACAGAGTGTTTGGGCTCCCTGATGCCCATTATTTCCACAAGTGGATGCTGAGGTATCTAGAGAATATAAGCAAGAATGCACCTGATCAGCATGCTTCAGCTGGGGTGAAATCATCAGTGACACCATCTCCCAGCAGCTTCAACAAGTTCTAACAACTGGGAAGTTCTACATGAATTCCTACGTTGTATATGTTGTTGCATCAGAAAGGGATTTCGCAGGGTTAGCTCGAAATGGGGTATGGCCCCAAGTCAAGATATACGAGTTCTACCTAGAGCTAAGGCTTGAGGCCAGCATCTCCCAGTTCTCTAAAATTAATGATGCCTTCTTCTATGAGGTAATCTTCTTGTTGAGGCCAAACATGAGACACGGTCGAACCAGCCCAAGTGTGATTGTTGCTACAAAGAAATGGGGAGCGTTGTTCACACAATTCCCCACATTCACATACCTCAGAGCTGTGAATTTTGAGGGAGAACCAATGAAGCTGCCAAGGTTTGCAGGGCCAAAGCTGGTCCTCTTGGAATTATCAAGGCAGCTAATCACTTATCATGAGAAGTGCATGAAGAGAAAGAAAGGAGGAACTCCATTCCCCCTTACAGTTGGCCGATACACCTGCCCTACACTTGCCAAAGCATGGGAGATGTATGTTGAGCTAGAGCTGCTAAATTTGAAGCACAACTTCCCAGCAAGGCCGACCTTCGACTGCCGGAGTTGCCTCCCAAAGGCAAAAATTGATCCCATCCATGTTCCCAAGATCGAGGACATTTGGATCGACCTGACACATGAGATAGACATCAGGCAAAAGGATCACTCCCGACTGGCTCTAGAGGAGATCATCCACTATGGCGTAGCCATCATCCCAAAGGAATTCCAAGAGACTGATCAAGAAATTGATCAGGTTTACCTTGACATAGATGGGGATGATTGGCCATTCGCGGAGATCGACAGAGCCAAAGCACCGAAAACCATTCAGGAAAGGGTTAAGCCCACATTGCAGCACACCAAACATTGGTGCAAACAGAATGGTCTCACCTACCTCGGAGTTGATTTCACTACTTCTCCTTCAGGTAGAGCACCTCCAAGACCGGCCCATGTGCTGAAAGGAAAAGGAAAAGACAAGGAGGGTGAATCAAGTAGACAAGAAGAAACTCCTGAAGGCCTTCCTCCTACTTCTGAGAAGCAAGTAGTCGACCTGGTGTCTCCAGGTAAAGAAGAAACAACAGAGGTTTCAATGGATACATCCACCCAGGATGTTATCACAACTACAACTATAGAGGTACCCATCATTCCTTCTTCCATTTCTTCTCCTCCTCCTGTCATTGAAGCATCTATTCCTATGGATGTGTCTTCTCCTCTCCCTTCCTCCCTTCCATCTCCCACCTCTTCCATCTTCTCCTCTCTCGCGGATCTGTCACCTAGTGTTCCCTCCATCCAATTACAGATCCCTTCCATTTCCATGTCCTTCTCTTCTCCTGTAGTAACTCCAGGCCCCACAAGCATCGGTGCGTTGGACTCCCTATCAATGCCACCACTGAGTGTTTCAACACACTTCCCTGAGGCCTCTATAGTTGCTCCCCCTCTCACTCCCGTTTCTTCTTCTATTTCCTCTACTCCCACTCCCATAAGTCCTAGTTGGATTTCTGACCATCTGAGTCAGCATAAGAGGAAATTTCCCATTGCGGCCATGGATTTCTCTGTCATTCTAAAGAAGGGAACCAAGAAGCAGAAAGTGATAACTCACTTTTCTAAAAGCACTTCAGGGGAGAGAGTCATGGAGATAGCTTACCTGGATCCCACCAAGAGAAAAGAGGATCTGTCTCCCACAGACTTCACAGTGACTCAAGTCACAATGGGGACCTCATCTGAAAGCCTGCAAGGAGAAGCCTTGTCTGTTGTGGATGCTCTCTGCAAGAAGCTCCAAGAGGCAAAAGAGGAGAAAAGGATACTCAAGGAACAAAACAAACATCTCCTCCAAGCATTGCAGAAAATGGGCAACGCTCCTCCTGTGACTGCTGCCGAACCCATTCAAGTTCTCAGTCAGGATAAAATAAATGAATATGTTAAGATTGGTGAACAAGGCGCAGCAGTATCATCCTGGATCGAGCGGATCCTCAGAGATGGTGAAGAAATGATTGGGAAATTCACATTGCTCTATCAGGATATAACTCAAGCAAATAAGGAGCTACAAGCAGTAGCAAGCGCCCTATCCGAAGAGTTGGATAACGCCAGGTTGCAACATGAAACATTCCAAGTAATGGTTAACTACTCAGCTGATGACCTATTGAAGGTCGGCGTTATCGATCACCTCACGTGCACATAACAAAGCTCTCATTCACTTTAGATTACCGGGTTGATCAAATGGAATATATCCTGGAGAGAATAGATAAAATCAAAGATGAAGCCCTAGATGCATGATACAACATGGAGCAGATAGTTACAAAAATGTCTCTAGGGATGCTCAGTGAATCGTATAACTTGAGGGAAGTAGATGATACATTCCAGCGCTTCAAGGCTATCATCACTCAAGGTTTGGCACCAGAGGTCACTTTCGACCGAGAGTCAATCAATAACCTCTTGGCCTGCCGTGATTTCATTGGCTTTTTGATCGATGCATGCGAAACTTTCACTGCAGTTACTTGACAAGCTCAAGAATGAAAAAGAAACTTGTGAAGTCATTGGTGACCATTTTAATGGTCCAGATCATGATCAACTTCAAGCGATGATCAGCAAGTTTATGGAATATCGAGCGCAGTGTCACATCGACTCTCCTGATCAAAAGTAAGACACCAAGTTTGAACGGAGGGATGATGAGGAGTAGTTTCTCCTCTCATGTGTGCATTGATCATTTTTGTAAAATATTTAAAAAGCATGTTGGCATATATGATGACCTCATCCATGTTGCATCATGGGATGTTGTCATCCAAAAAACTTGCCCAAAGTCAACTGTTGACTTTTTAGATATTTTAGACCTTTTGTAAATATCTTGTAAGATATTTTGTAAGTAGTGGGTTTGCTTTTGTCTTCTTTCCTTCTCTCCTTCTATAAATACTTGAATACTTGTTGTATTCAGGGTGGACATTTTTTGTATGAAAAGAGAAGTGAGGAGAGAAAGACTTTGTGTTTTCTTGTAACAAAAGAAATATTAATACATATGTTCAGACTTTGTGCTTAATGTATGTGTTATTTGCATCAGATCTTTCTTAAGTTAGATCTATGTTTTTATTCTGTTGGATTCATTCCTACTATTGTCATATGTTCATCAGTATTGCTTTAATTGTTTATGCAAGTAAGTTTGGCTCTGTTTACTACCAGCCCAAAGCATAAACCTTCCAACCCTTCCGTCTTGGAATTCATTTCTTTTCTTCCTTTAGATCTACCCTCCTCCATTCCTTCTCTCCTACCTTTCTATTCGTAGTTGGAACTACCTCTACTGGGATGAGATCCCAAACCCCCTAAAGTTAGAATAGTGTAGATTTGCACAGATTGCTTGCTTGATAGATTAGCAATAAACCAGTTTCGCTTTGCTATCTCAAAGAGGGGCTATGCCCTGCACACTGTTGGCCTGTTTCCTCATGACCTACCTAACCGACAGTTTTTCATACCAACATTTTGCTAAGCAGTCCTAAGGAAAGTCATCATCAGTAAGCATGTCATGGAGAGAAATGTGGAGTGAGGGGATCTGGACTTCGAGAGGCATAACAGCCTCTGTACTGTAGACCAGTGAAAAGGGTGTGGCTGTAGTGGAAGTGCGAATACTAGTGCGGTATGCCCATAGGGAAAAAGGAATGTGCGTATGCCAATCCTTCCTAGTATCGTCAACCACTTTCATGAGAATTTTGTTGAGGGTTTTGTTAGTGGATTCAGCTTGGCCATTGGTTTTTAGGTAATAAGGTGATGAGAAACTAAGCTGAATGCCGAAGGCATCGTCAAAGTTTTTGCAATGTTTTGTTTTTGAATTGTTTTCCATTGTCAGTGATGAGGCGATGAGGAACACCAAAGTGACAAATGATGTGATGGTTAATGAACTCACATATCTTCTCATCTTTTATGGAGATGAGTGGTATGGCTTCCACCCATTTTGTGTAGTATTCGGTAGCAGTTATGATCCATTGATGGCATTGGGAAGAATGAGGATTGATTTCTCCGACAAGATCCAAACCCCATTGAGAGAAGGGCCAAAGGTCACGAGCGACCTGTAAGGCATGACTGGGTGTATGATGAAGGTTGGAATGTTGTTGAACATTTTACACAATGTTTGACATAGTCACAACAATCATGGTTAAGGGTCGGCCAGTAATAGCCTAGGTGAAGAATACGCTTAGCAACAACAAGGCCACTAAAGTGACCTCCACATATGCCATCATGAACCTCCTTAATGGTATAAGGAATTTCAGAACTTGTGAGGCATCGTAAGAGAATACCATCAAAGCCACGTTTATAGAGGAGTCCCCCCAGAATGATGAAATGAGAGACCTTTTTAAGGAAGGCACGTTGTCCGTTACGGGTGAGATCAGGAGGTAAGATGGAGAGAGAAAGGTAGTCAGAGTACTGTTTATACCAAAGGTCACTCGGGTCAGGGGTGTCGGTTCTGATTGAGTAAACATCATGAGGTAAATAAGAAGGTGAATGGAGGCATTGTATGGTGACAAAGATTTTGGAATCGGCAGGGGAAGTGGGTATTTGGGAAGCTAAGCAGGCCATGGTATCGGCAAATTTGTTGGTTGAACGTGGGATGGTTTGAAGGGTGTAACGATCAAAGGTGGTCAAAAGTATGTCTACATGATGTTTATACTTTTGAAGTATCTCGTTATGACATTGGTACATACCATTGACTTGGTTGATGACCAATTGTGAATCACCAAAGATGTGGATTGATTTGACATCTAGGGCATATGCGGCTTGGAGACCTAGTACGAGTGCTTCATACTTGGCAATATTGTTGGTGCATTCAAAGTCTAGTTTGAAAGACAAAGGCATGGGTTCTCCATCTAGAGGAATGAGGATAATACCAGCCCCGCCCCCACACTGACACTTGGAACCGTTGAAGAACAGTGTCATTTGGTAAGGGGGTTCGTCCAGGGAAAGAGTAGCAATTGACTCATCGGGAAAGTCAAAATTAGAGGGTTGATCCCCAGAAATAGGTGCGTTGGACCAGTTGGTCGGTGATAGCTTGGCCCTTGATGGACTTTTGATGAATGAATTTGAGGTCAAGATCAGCTAAAAGCATAAGCCATCACGACACGCTGATTTTGATAAGGTTTGGCATACATGAAGTGTAAGGGATCGGTGTTGGTCATGACATAGGTTTTGTGGTTGAGTAGGTAATGGCGGAGTTTGGTGGCAATGAAAACTAAGGCTAAGCAAAGTTTTTCTGGATGGTTGTATCAGGTTTCATAGTCCAAAAGAGTACAACTTATGTAATAAACCACCTGCTCCCTGTGTTGTTCATCGTGATGAGCGAGCATGGCTCCCAAGGAATGATCGGTAGCTGATATGTATAGGTAAAAAGGTTGATCATCTTTAGGTGGAATGAGTACGGGTGGTTGGAGAAGGTATTGTTTTAGGGCCTCAAAATCTTTGTGACAGTCATCATCCCATTTAAAGGAGACATCCTTCCTAAGCAGATGATGAAATGGTTGACACCGATCAGATAATTGTGAAATGAAATGGTGAATGGACTGCAATTTACCTTGCAGGCTACGGAGTTGTTGAAGGTTAGTAGGCAGAGGAATTTTGAGGATGGCCTTGACTTTAGCAGGGTCAACTTCTATACCATGGAGGGAAACAATAAATCCCAGGAGCTTTCCTGAGAGAACCGCGAAGATGCACTTTTTAGGCTGAAGGCAGACGTAATATTTAATGAGGCGGTCAAAGATGGTTTTGAGGATGGCGAGGTGCTCGGAGTGACATTTAGATTTGGCCAAGAGATCATCCACGTAATCTTCCAATATGTGATGCATGATATCATGGAAGATGTAAGTCATAGCACGCTGATATGTAGCACCAGTGTTTTTAAGGCCAAAAGGCATGACTCGATAGCAAAAGGTTCCCCAAGGGGTGATGAATGCGGTCTTGTGTTGATCTTCTAGGGCAAGAAAAATTTGGTTATAACCCGAGAAGCCATCCATGAGTGAGAGCATCTCATGACCAGTGGTGAGGTCAACCAGTTGATCAATACCAGGCAAGGGAAAGTCATCTTTCGGGCAGGCTAGGTTGAGGTCACGGAAGTCCATGCAAATGTGGAGTCCCCCTGTTGCTTTAGTAACAGGGACAATGTTAGAAATCCAACGAGGATAATCAATGGGTAAGATGAAGGAAACAGAAAGAAGGCACTGAAGTTCTTCTTTGACGAGAAGAGCAATGCGAGGGTGCATTTTCCTCAGCTTTTGTTTGATAGGTTTGGCATCGGGAACGGTTACGATATTGTGGACCACTATGGTGGGGTCAATACCGGGCATGTCTGCGTAAGACCAAGTGAAAGCGTGGTTATGATCTCGGAGAAAAGAAGTGATGGCTTCCTGTTCAGCAGCATCTAAAGATTGTCTGATCTTTAGGATGTGTGGGTCATCCTGAGTATGAATGTTGATCTCGATAGTCGATTCATTCAACATGGTTTGTGTCTCAGAGGGTAACGACCGATGAATATATGAGTCTTCTGCACCAAGGTAGGTGAGTATGGATTCATCATCCTGACATTGAATGATGTTAATTGTAGGTGTGTCATCATCGATCATTTCAGGATACAAGAATGGAAGAGTGGAAGGGGCCTCGCCTTCGCGTTGATAAGTCAAAGGCCCCAAGGAAATGGTGTTTATGAAAAAAAAAAGTTAGGAGGGATAGATTTAGGATCCATCGACTCCGTCGGTGAGGGTGGTGATGAAGGTGGAGCGGGTGAAGGTGGTGATGAAGATGAAGGTGGAGAAGGGCTAGGGTCCTCAATGAGTTCAATGCGGGCCTGTTTGGTAGGAGGTTCGGGGAAGCTGATACCACTACGGTCGTTATGTTTGTGGGTGGTACATGGAATAACAGTATGGTGGCCTTGCTCGTAAAATCCAAAACCAAAACCCTTCCATGCACAGTGGTGCAGGAAGGTGTGGGTGAAATGGTGATTGGTAAGTGATTGGAAGTCAGCAGAAAATGGGTGGGTTTGTGATGGTGGTTCAGGTGTGTAAGTGGTAGTATCAAGTCCCCCATAGGTGAGACTAGTACGAAGATGAGGAGGACCATAAAGGAGGTGTTCTCCTATACGGTGATCATAGTGAGGGTGTTGGTGAAGGCTTCCATACTCGTGCGGAGTAAGGAATGTGTTGACACTATATAGGCGGTACTCCCCCAGAGTGAGGCATTGAAAAACACCTTCCAAGGGATCAGTGGTTGGTATGTAGGTAGCTGGAATGGATGATGTGTCAGAGGTCGATGCGGAGGTGGAGTTAACAGATTGGGAAGCTAATGGGTCAGCCGTGGAGGTTATAGCAGTGGTAGGAATGGAGGAGGTATGTGCGGTGAAAGTAGTGGCTGTACTGGTAGGTGGAGGTGTAGGTGAAGCGGTATTGGTTGCGGAGGTAGACGGCTTGACAGGTATGAGCACATCATTGGGTTGGTAAAGCATGTTGCATGTTTTGAAAGGTGATGGGTCAGCTGGAATGGTATAAGTGTGTCCTTCATGTTCAAACTTTACACAACGATGCAAAGTGGAAGGAATGCAACCCATGACATGGATCCAGGGTCTACCAAGCAACAAGTTATATTGGAATTCCCCCTCCAAAATGTAAAACAATTCTGGAACAGTGCAGGGGCCCACGCGAATGTGAAGGATGACAGTTCCTAGTGTGGAGGTGATAGCGTCGTTGAATGAACGCAACATGACCAGATGTTTATGCATGCAATTGTCAGGTATGCACATTTGAGAAAATGCATGGGATGAAATGATGTTAATGCTAGTGCCTCCATCAATCATCACATGGCGTACCCGTATGTCATCAATGTGGACGGAGATGAAGAGGGCTGGGTCCGGGTCATCATTTTGGTGTGGCGCGATCTCTTCCTCTGAGAAGCTAAGGGAGGCCACTTGGTGAACAAGATGGGGTGAAGATGAAGGTGGTAATTTGGTGAGAGAGGCTACATGATGGGGTGTGATAATGGAGGCTACGGGTGTAGGGTCATTGGGTAAAACCTCAATAGATTGAAGAACCTCCATGAGAGCTTGACGATGGGATTCTGAGGTTTGGATGAGGTCATATAAGGACATTTTGAGGGGAGATTGGTGTAATTGTTTGAGCATGGTGCGATGTGTGATGCCATTAGAAATGGGGTACGTGGGGCCGCGGATAGTTATTTTAGGTATGGGTGCAGATGGTATGTTGGGTATAGGATTGGTTGGTAGGTCAGTTGCCTTTTCTTTTCCCTTCTATGCACGTGTAGTGACGTGTATCATGTTGATTTGAGGGGAGTTGGCAAATGGAGAAGGTGTAGGATGAGTGGTATAACGACATGAAGGGAAAAAACCTACTGGAGGAGAAAAAGCCTTGTGAGGTGAGCTGGGCACAATGACATTGGGGTGGTGGCATGGCAAGTTCTCTGATGTGAACCATGTTAATTTCAAATCTTGGGAGTGGCTCTAGGAGCTGTGAGGGTGGAGGTTGTGGTTGTTGAGTGGGCAGTGTGGGAATGGGTGTCGGTGAAGAAGGATCCTCGTCAAGAAGGTCGTCGTCATCAAAGTTGGTTTCTGGTGGACACAATTGGATAAGGATGGTTTTCAAGGCCTTGCAGTTCTCCACATCATGCCCTGGCACACGATGGTATGTGTAAATTTTAGTATCATCAAACCCTTTTGGCTTGGGTTTGAGGGGGTCGTAAGGTCGGAGTGGCGGTAATGTGATAACAGAGGTCTCGAGGAGGTTGGTTAAAATTTTGGCATAGGACCCTGCTAGTGGATCACAATGGGAAGTGAATGTGGGTTTGGGTGTAGGTGTGGTTGATTGTTCGAGGAACTATTTTTGGAAGAGGAGGAATGGGTCGAGCTATGGGTTTAGGTGCCGGTGTGGTTTTAGGTATCGGTCGTGTTTGTTTGGGTAGGGGTACAATAGATGAATGGGTAGGAGGGTGTGTGGTTGTTTTGACTACCTTATTGTGGGGTAGTGGGGTTTTGTTTTTGGGTTGCACCTTCTTGGGTAAAGGTGATGTGGGTGTACGAGGTCTAGAAGGAAAAGTAGATGGAGGAAGAGGGCGAGTTACCCATGGGGATAATGGGGGTGCTGTGAAGGTAGATGACGCGGGTCGTACTTGGGGTGTGAGGGACAATGACTGAAGTGTAGTGGGTAGTGAAGCAATAGCTGAGGGTATTGGAGGTATTGGTGGTAAAAAGACTGCAGGTGTGGGTGTAAGTTGTGTTGTGTGCCTGGGTAGGTTAGAGGTTTGTGAGGAAGGAATGGGTTGTTGTGTTATTGGTTTATGGATGGGTGAAGGTTGCTTGACCATGTTGGGCAGCTGAGGTCTTAAGATAGATGGGACAAGTGCGGGTGTGATTGGTGTGGTCGGGGTATGAGGTCGATGAGTTTGTTTCTTTGGTTTGGGTGTCAGAGTAGGTGTGGTATTGACGTTGGAGGATGTAGCTAAATCCAGTTTAATAGGTGGATGAGTAAGGCTGGTGGTCGGGGTGACCCCTAAAGTGGTAATAGGTTTAGTTGAGGCAAATGTTGTAGGTGTGGGTTTGGGTTTAGATGTAGGTTGGGTTATGGGTAAGGGTGTGGTTTGAGTGCTAACAGGTATTGTGGAAGGGGTTGTGACAGAGGTGGTTGTATTTGGTTTGATTGGTCGAAATGTGTTTGGGTAGATAGTGGAGGTATCAGTGAGGGATCTCTACATCTGTGTTGAGACGGGGAGTAAGAGGTGCCCCCATAGTAAAGCCCTATCCACATAATCTAAGTGATCGGCCAAATGTGAGAACGACACGTCTGTGGGTGGAGTTGGTGAGGACCTAATGGAAATTCCCGTAAAATGTGTCTTAGAGATGGGGAATTGGCTAGCTTCAGCTTCCGTGGGTAAGAGAGCCGAAAGTAGGTCTGTGGGATTTTGGGTAGTTGATGGAGAATGCTCACCAAGAGGCAAAGGTATCTCAACTGGGTCTATGATAGGTGGAGGAGATGATGGGAGCTCCTCTATAAGTGGAGGAACAGATGGGCGTGCCTCTGTGGGTGGAGGAGGCAATGGGTGCTCCTCTATGGGTGGAGGAGATAATGGGAGCTCCTCTATGGGTGGAGGAGGTACTGTAGGTAAAGGTTCTCTAAGTGGTGAAGCTAGGGGTGAGATGGGCTCAATGTTAGTGGAAGACCCCTCCGTTGGTGATGAAGGAGATGAAAGGTGTTCCTCTGTTGGTGAAGGAACAGGGGAGGTTGGTTCCAATGCGGAAGGAGGATTTCAGGCTAGGATCTCCTCTATGGAAGGAATATGGGGTAATTGGGAGGTGACAGGTACCTCATTAAAGATAGCGTGAACCTCGCGGGTATGGGTATCGTGAGTTGATGTCTCACCGGTTTGATTGGATGAAGGGGCATGGTTGGGAAATGGTTTTTTGAAGATTTGTAGATTTTGGTTGGGGGTGGCATTGGGATTATCCACAGTTAACTCACCTTTCTCGAGCATTTCTTGGACAATATTTTTGAAAGTGATGCAGTTGCCATCACTATGACCCTTTACTCGATGATAGTTATAGAAATCATGTTCTTTATACCATGTGGGCATGGGGCGAGCAGGGTCAAAACAGTGTGTGGTTTTATAGGTGGAAGGGTGATGGCTCCGACTTTGATAAGCTTTTCTAAGACAGAAGAGTAAGGTTCCCCAATTGGGGTATATTTTCACTGCTCTCATCTGAATTGAAAAGTCTGGACAGGTGAGAGATTAGATGAGGGTGTAGCCTGATTTGACGGATGAGCTGGGCTGGCCTTGAGTACCACTGCGTTAGCGGTGCCCTTAGCTTTTGAATAATTGGTTTGTGGTTTGGAAGAAGAAGAGGTATCATTCGACTTGAATGCCGAATTCTTATTGCGTAATTGGATTTTCTTCTCTTCGATGGCCCGAATCTCTAACTTTCGTGCCATAGTGAATGCCTCATCGAATGTTTGGAAGGTTTGGACCTGCAAGGTCGGGGAGATATGTCTAGCACAAGCCCATGTGAAGAGCTCGATGAGTTCAGTTTGTGGCAGTTGGAAGGTAAGTTGATTGATCAGGCTGCACCAGCGAGTGACAAAATCTGTGATAGATTTCATCCTCATACTGACGTGTGGAATATAGATCGGTCATGGTAACCTTCTTGACGATATTGATAGAGAAATGATCCAAGAAGGCTTGGGCTACCTGATTGAATGAGAATATAGAGTGTTTAGGTAACCCACTATACCAATCTAATGCAGGTCCAGTGAGGGACATGGGAAAGGTTCTCAAAAGCAAGGCATCATCATGAGCGATCAGATAACACCCATGTTTGAACGACCGCAAATGTTGTTGTGGGTCTTCTTTGCTATTGAAATGATTGAATTTAGGCATTTCCCAATGCACAGGGTATGAACGGATAGGAATGGATGGGTGAATAGGCTCATTGCAAATCTCATCATAGGTGAGAGTGTTGTGGGAGCCAGAAACGATGCCTCCAATGTCTGCATCTTGTCCAACATCAATTTAATTAGGTCATTGGTGGGTTGTGATGATTGGATGCCTCCTGTAGCATGAGAAGGTTGGTTTTGGGCATATAACAGGGGTGGCACTCCAGTGTATGGGGCTGCCATGTAGGGTGGTGGAGAAGAAGGTAGTGAAATAGGGGGTACGTACCTGGAATGAATAATGGATGAAACAGGAGGTTGTTGGTAGTATGTATATGGGGGTGGAAGGGTCGTGGTAACCCTAGTGGCAATAGGGGCTAATGATTGTGGAATGGAAAGAACCACGTTCTGAAATGGGGTAGGGGTCACCGACACTAGAGGTGGTAATGTAGCTACAGGTATGTGTGAGACATTAGGGGTGGATGAGGTTGTGTTTGGGGTAGTCGTCGAGGGTATGGTGGATGTAATGGGTGCCACAGAGGTAGCAGACATGCGTGGTAGTCATAGTGGGTATAGGACCTAACTACGAAATGACTGGGGGTAAGGTGGATGCGGGCAGCACGGAGCCAGATGGGGCCGATGCGGGAGTGGGTGCGAGAGTCGGAGGGATAGATACGGGCATGCCGTATATCAACTGACCTGAGGCATCTCGAGTGGATGAGTGGGAAAGGTAAAACTGCAAGGCGGCAGGGTTTTGGTCAAGGAGTCGTGCGAACTCCTCATCTCTGGTAGCGATAGTAATAGGCTGGATGGGATCCATGGCTGGTGATAAAATAGAAGGTGGTGAAGGACTAGGTGGGAGTGGTTGACAACTGGCGTGAAATACGAGGCGCTTGCTTGTCTTTGGGTCAGCACCATGTGAACCAGTACTGATCAGGTAGGGCTGCTTCTCTGTAAATGACACAGAGAACAACAGGAACAGGTGAATCTGGTGACAAAAAGTAGATTAAGTACCAAATGGTGGCTAGAATGTGAAACAGGCTAACCAATGCCAGTTAGGGAAAACCGACCAGTGAGGGGTAACCACTGCCGGTTACTGTAGAAAATGACAGTGAGTAAACAATGAGGTAGAAGGTAAAATCTGACAGGTATGCCAAATCTGAGGATGTTTAAAATGTCAATGGGAATAATGACAGTGACAGAGACTGTGAAAAGTGGAAGAAAGTGAAGTAAAATGTCCTTTTGAGTAGGTTAGCAAAAGGACCTGGAACCGATGTTGGTTGGGTATAACCGATGGCGGTCAGAGGTAACCGATGATGGTTACTGTGAAATTGAAACAGTGATGAAAGAAAGTGGTTGTGAATTAAAATCTGATGTAGAATCAGACCCAAAATTTTGAGAATGATGATGATATGGCCCAGGCACACTCAGGTGAAGCTGGAATACACCAGTTGTGATGAGGAGTGTGCAAGGATGAACAAAAAAAAGTGACGAACGTGATCTCTCACCTCAAAACGCAAGCCAAGCAAAAACACTAAGAAAATGTGATCCTAGGAGTGCCTTTTCTATTATGTTTGTTTAGCTTATGCTATTTAGGGACTGACACATGAATTGTGAAATAGAGTTTTTGGTGAGGATGGCTTCCTACAAAGAAGGAGATCTAAAAGGTGAGGTTTCAGGTATGTTATGGTGGGGGCGGGCTTCGCTCTGAAGTATGACTCGACAGAGCAGTGAGCTGGGTGCCCACTGTGCTGTGATCATGTGATCACCTACAACTTCTTCCAGGTAGGATGTTGTTTAAGAATGTATGTATTTTGAATTTTTGTGTGGTTTGGTAAGACTCAGAGAAAGAGAAAAGGATAGAAGTGATTTTTCTATGATTCGTTTGTCAACCATCAGCTGGGCATGACTTCCAGTGTATAGGTTGCCCTCAATTAATGTGAGCTAATGCAATAAATCAGAATGGAATGCACTTATTTTTAAACCCAAATCGAAAATGTGAAATTGGATGACACAATAAGATGAAGAGGAAGAGGGATGCTCTTTCACTACAATGTAAAAAACATGAAGAAATGGTTCTTTTTAATTACACCAAAAGAAAAGTTTCCTTTAGAGAAAATAGAAAGAAGAGGTGGGTTACCAAGGAAGAAAATTAGTGTGTATGCTTTTCAGAAGGGAAACAAACACACAATGTTTTCCTAGGAATGAATGAAATGCAAGGAACCCCGGATGGGTCCCACCGGGCGTGCCAAAATGTTTCACCTGATTCTTAGATCGTTTCTTTGAAGTGTTGACGAAACAGATAGGGTAACGAGTGTAGGAGGAATACCTGTTCAAATGTTGGTTGATGGGTTGTTGTGCGCGTATGACTTCCGGATCCACAGCTGATCATGAGAGCTTCCTTTTGGCTAAGAGGAACTACTTGGATTCCATTCCTGAATGCCTGTGTGTGAGGGATGGAGGTGCTGATGATGGGTTTGAAGGTTGCAAGTGATCACCAACTGAAAGAAAAGCTTCTGCATGGGCTGCATGTACACTCCTCTTTGCTTGGATAGATCAGATCATGGCTGGGATGGCTGTGCAAGGAGAAGATGCTCAATCTCCTTCCTTGCATGTGAGTTTTCACTAGAATTTTCTCTCTGAAGATGCATTATCTCTCTGAGATGTGTTCTTGCTCGTCAAATTTCTCCCAATGTTTTCCAACCTTGAGAATAAGGTAGTTTAGGGGTTAAAAGGGGTAACCGATGGCGGTCCGGCTTAACCGGTGACGGTTAGGGGTAACCGATGTCGGTCAAGGTGGGATTTCCTAGGTTTACTAAACTAGGGAGATCCTCCTAATTTCCTTGGATCTTGTGCCGTTATCCTGTGGATTAGACTGGGAGCCTCTTGTGAGCATGCGGGAATGTGGTTAGAGGGAATGTAGGCATTGATTTTTAGGGTTTGGGTAAGTCTTAGTTAGTTATGGCAACTTACTAAGAATAGGTCTTAGGTTGAGTTGGTTTGATGAGGTGTCTAAGTGAAGTGTATGTGTGGATATTATTTAAATAAAATATTTAAATAATAAATATAGTGAGGATAATGCATTAATTTAATTAATTAATTAAATTAATATTAGTGGGGTGAAGGGGGGTCATGGCTAGGTAAATGTAATAGAGGGTGCTTATATGTCAAGGGACCAAAGGGGAGTGTGACCTAATTTTAGTGTCTACACTTCCCACATGCTAGCTCGCCCCAATTTCATCAGGCCATCTCTCTTAATTATGCCTTGGTTAGCCAAGAAATCAATGACATAATTTACTTCTCTATAATTATGGTTTAAAAACTGTAATGAAATTACTTGTATAAATCTGATTATGAGGGGCAATATAACACCAAAGTACACAATATTTTAGATGAATGATCTCAATATGTAATTATAATAGCTTCACCACTTCAAGGGGGGAAACCTCCAAACCATAAAATAAGACTCAAATGCTCAAATGATGATCAAATGCTACCTAATAACCCCTATTTATACTATTTATATGCTATGGCCACCACCAAGGCCGACCTACTAATGATAATATAACATATATGAGAGAGATACAATCATGATAAGACGTTATGCTAGCCACAATTCGGCTATTTACATCCAATGTAAGATATATAGTTAATGGTGTAACATACCCCTCCCCTTCAAAGTAACATTGTCCCTAATGTTGGGGAACCCTGGATGTTGCTACATGAATGCTTCATCCTCCCAAGATGCATCCTCAATATTCATATTCTTCCACTTGATCAGGAACTCAGTAATTAATTTTGTTCCTTAGTATTTTGGTGCATGTTTGAAGAATACCTTCAAGTTCCAATATGATCCTTCCTTCCTCATTCAGTTCTAGAAGCACTAACTGGGTGGAAATGTGCTACCCAATTACTTTATTTAAGAAAGAAACATGGAATACTGGATGTATTTTACTTCCTAGAGGGATCTCTAGATTATATGTTGCACTACCAATTTTCTGTAGCACTCGGTAAGGACCATAGTATTTAGGAGCAAGCTTATTATCCTTATTATATTTTTTTAATGATAACAACTTATATGGATGAAACCTTACAAAAACGAAGTCACTCTCTTCAAATTTTTGTTCACTATAATGTTGATCAACTTATTTCTTCATGCGGTTTTGTGCCTTTTCAAAATTCTCTCTAAGACTAGAGAGTACCTCATGTTGGTGCTGAAAGTGATCTTTGACTACTCTCACCTTTTGTTTAACCTTCAACCTAGATATGAGTGATGGACAGATGACACCCATAAAGCACAAGAAATGGAGACATTTTGGAGGAGGTATGAAATGAAGTATTATACCACCATTATGCCAGTGGAAACCATTGCACCCAATGTTATTGTTTATCTAAAGTAAAACATATAAGATATCCCTCTAAACATTTATTTACCACCTCAATTTTCCCATCTGATTGGGGATGAGAAGAGGAAATCTGGGCTAATTGGGTACCCAAACAAGAGAGAAAATCAATCCAAAAGTTACTTGTAAATATTGGATCATGATCACTTACTATAATTTTGGGTGTGTCATGGAGTTTTTGAATTGTGTCCATAAATGAGATGGAAACTATACTTATTGTGAAAGAATGAGATAGGGCACAAAAATGAGCATACTTATTAAGTCTCTCCACCACTACCATGATGATAATTTTCCCTTCTGATTTAGGTAATCCTATGATGAAATCCATTGATACCTCTTCCCATCTCTCATTAGGAATAAAAAAAGGTTTGAGGAGACCAGGTGTATTAATGGTCTCACCCTTATTTTGTTGACACACCAAACATTCTGCCACAAATTTTTGAACATCTCTTTTCAACCCCCTCCCAAAATAAATCCTTCTTAACTATATGCTAAGTTTTTAAAAACCCATAATGACCACCTAGTGGAGAAGGATGTAGCTCTAAAATAACATGGTGTTTAAGTGTAGAGTTATTACATAGATATAACCTATATCTGTACCACAATGCATCCCCCTTCCATATAAATTATTCTGATGTAGATGGATCTACCTGGAGATTCTGAATGAGAGTATGTGTTGTTGCATCTTTACACCATTCTTCCCTTTCTTGATCTACCCAATCTATCTTAAGTATACATATGGAACATAAAAATGATTCCGTAGACTCATCCCTCTTAGATAGAGCATAAGTGAAAAACGTTTCCTTCCCTTCCATATAAACAATCTCAAAGTAATATCCCAACATTTTAGTTACCCATTTTTTGTTCTTCTTCTAAAGATAGACGTTTCTCTAAGAAGTATTTCAGACTATGATGATTATTTTTTACCTTAAAATATCTACCCATCAAGTATGGGCGGAATTGTTTGACTGCATGAAGTATGGCCATCATTTCCTTCTCATAGGTGGGATTCAACAAATTCTTTCCTTTTAATTTCCGACTCTCAAATGCTATGTGATGTCCTTCTTGCATAAGTACTTTTGTGATCCCATTTCCTGAAGCATCACATTCAACTATGAAAGTTTTGGAGAAATACGGAATTGCCAATACTGGAGTGGTGCACATAGCCACCTTCAATTTTTCAAATTCCCTAGACACTTCCTCATTCCACTGAAAGGATTCCTTCAATAATTTTGTGAGTAGTACTGTATACTGCCATAGTTTTTTACAAATCTATGGTAATACCCTCTAACACCTAAGAAACATCTTAATTTCTTGAGGGTTCTTGGGATTTCCCATTCCACCATGGCTAAGATCTTGTGAGGGTCCACCTTAGCACCTTTGTGAGAAACAATTTGGCCCAAGTATTACACTTCCTGTACCCCAAAAGAACACTTTGAAGGCTTAGCATAAATTTGATTTTTCTATACGACTGTATTACTGTGCTATAAGTGTTTCTCCCATGATTTGTTGTAAATGAGTATATCATCAAAAAATACTAAGAAAAAATTTCATAGGAATGGTCTAAAGACTGAATTCATCAAACTATGGAATGTGGAGTGAGCATTGGTAAGACCAAATGACATCACTAGGAATTCATAATGGCCTTGATGAGTTCTGAAAGTTGTCTTATGAATATCTTAATTCTTTACTGTAATTTGGTGATACCCAGAACGTAGATCTAGTTTTTGTAAAAGAAATGGCACTATGCAACTTCTCTAATAAATCATCAATGAGAGGAATAGGAAAATTATCTTTGATATTGCACTTGTTGATCTCTCGGTAGCCTGGAAACATGTGCCATCTTCCACCCTTGTGACGCACTATCACCACTGGAGCATAATAAGCACTCTGACTATGACGAATAATACCCATTTCCGAACATTTTCTCCACCATCTTCTTGATCTCACTCTTTTGCACATATGGATATCTATAAGGCCTAATGTTAGGGGGTTTGTCTTCCTAGAATCAAATGAATGGCATGATTATGCTCTCTTTTACGAGGGCAATCCTCTGGTTTCCTTGAAGACAACTGCATGTTGATGAATAACCTACTAAAGATCAAGATGCAATACCTTCATTTGCGGCTGGATTTTCGTGGAGAACAATCATGTTACAAAATCTTCATACCCATTTTTAAGAATATTTTGCATTTGGTGAGAACTCACAACTTGAGGATATTTATCTTGTAGTCCTTGAAGTTTCAAATTTTTACCCTTAGAATGAAATTGCATGAATAATTCCTATAAATTTATCTCTATGGTGCCCAAAAGTTATGAGCCACTGAACACGTAAGACAATATCATCTCTGCCCATGGGAATAGTAAAATTCATAGATTCTAATGTGTAGTCACCCATCATGAGTTTGAATTTATGGTATTTACCTAAACATTGGAATGTGCCACCATCTACAATCATTACTTGAAATTCAAGTGTTGGGTAGATGAAACAATCCAGTCTTGTTGTCAGCTTATGATTGATGAAATTATGTGTGCTCCCAGAATCAATCAATATTGTTATCTTCTTCTTCTTAAGATAACCCATGACCCAAAGGTTTTTTGGAGTATTAATACTTGATAGAGCATGCCATGAAATAGTGGGTCGGGGATCTCAAGATTCTTCCTCTAATTTTTCCACTTCCTCTGTTAATTTTTCCTCATATTCTTCCTCATCACTAGACCCTTCAATGTAGAACAATTTTTTCTCAGAACATTTATGATTAGGTCCATATTTTTTTTATCATAGTTAAAACATAACACTTTTTAATATTTTTTCTTCAATTTGTTGAATTGTCAACCGAACTGGCCGAGGGTTACGATGGAGGAAAGGTGTTGCAATCATTGATGTTAGGGAAGGAATGCCTTTGGCTAGAAATAAATTTTTCCTCTTTACCTACGTGCCATGATAATAGAATCAGAAACCTTAAGTGGGTTAAACATGCACACCTCATGCTCATTGTGATCCTTACTACCCCTAAGAAATAGGTTATTCAAATACTCTTCTGTAATAATCCTCCACACAGAAGGAAAGATTTTTGGAATTGGTGGACATACTCCTTAATTAAACCTTTTTGATGTAGCTTCCCCTAATTAGATGAAGTAATTCTATGAAACACTAGAACTATAGTGTAATTGAATCTCCTTGGCGGAAAATTTCCATGTGACATTTAGACCATTGTTCTACCTTTGAGCACATAACCAATGATGCTAAACAAATTGATCAGGTTCTAAGTATAAGGATGTCATTGTTACCTTTTGTCCTGCTAGGATCTGATAGAGATCAAATAAATTCTCCATTTGGGTAATCCAATTGAGTGTATGTGGATCCTTTTTTTTTATCAAATTTATGCATTTCCACTTTTGGAATCATGCCCCACCATTGGTGAGTAGATCCACCTGAATGAGTAAAGAATCCTCCATGATTGGAGTTATTTGGATGTGTGTGACCATTGCTATAGGAACCCATATGACTGGCATTAGGAGTTGTATTTGAAATAGCACGAAAAAAATCTTACTGAATTACATGAAAATCCTTCTGAAGCTCACTCCTAAGGCTACCTTTCAGTTGAAGAAGCTCAACATTAAGGTCATCCTTACTCCACCATATTGTTTATCCTTTCTTAAAGTTGGATGACCACCTCAGATACTCCCGAACCAATAGACTATGAATCCATATATTCATTATTTGGGGTCATTCCTAGAGTTTCTTGTCCTTTTACCTTGGCCTCAGGTAGATCTACTAGCCATGAAAAAGTGTTTGGGCCTTGGGGTAGACTTAACAAGGAAGAATTTTAGGGTTTAGGGGTTTCGTACAATTTTTTTGCCAAATATAGGAATTAATAAAAAAACCCTAGCTATTTTTTGGAAAGGTTGTCGAAAATATAAGAAACTTGGAAAATTTCAAAAAAAATTTCGCCTTAGGGACACAAATTATGAAAAAATATAAAACCGCAATATCATTTACAAAAAAAGTCAAAAAATCTTGAAATTTGGTGAGGATCTTACTTGACTGATTCCACCATACCACAAAAATAAATGTAGAAAAAATGCTACCAATCTTGATACATAAAAAAACCTTCAAAATTAGGGTTTGACACCACATTGGCCGAGATCAGGCTCTGATACCACTGGTAATGAAATTATTGTTAGTGTAAAATCACAACACCCCCAGATGTCTCTCAGATCTTTTGTTTTATAATGAGACATCTAGTGTGATTTGCATAGCATTGGATCATCTCTTAAGGTGTCAGAATTGCAAACTTGAGATGATCCTTCAAAGAATGCTGGTTACTTATTCCTAAACTACCTGCCATGAGCTACTCAAGTGTAGGGAAAAATAATTTCTAACCTAATCTAACCTTTCCAAGGAACCAAAAAGAGAAAGAGGGAAAAAACAGAGCCTACACTAAAGTGGTGATACACCAGAAAAGGAAAGGCGAAACATTCTGGTAAGGGAGAATATAGGAAGAAAATGGAGTTTGGGGAGGTCAAACAAAAGTGACACAGACCCAAATCTTCAAATCCGCCGTTGAAACTCCAAAAAAATGCATCTTACACCTGCAAGTATGGATAAAATGCACAGAAAACATATCTGGAAAGGAGAGGCACAAGGAAATAATAAAACAATGCGAAGGGTTGAAGGACGCCACAAAAACACAATTTTATTACTCCAAAATGTGCACAGACAATTACATATTTACTCAGAGGCACTAATGCATTTGCCAAGCATGGGAGAATGTTTGATGCTAAAAAATGGCATCGAGAAACAAATTTGACAAATTTTTTCTATGCCCAGAATGCCCCCTATCAAATGACAAGTTTTTTCCATATATATCAAAAGTCAGAGAGAAAAAATGGAAAATCAAATTCTGCGTCCACCCACCGAAAAAGTTCATTAAATTTCATCTACAAAAATGATGGGCTCCATGAAAAATCCCTTAATTCCATGTACTTTTCCTCACAGAGGCATGGAAGGAAACCCATACTTCATTAATTTTGGTGGTTGGGTTGGTTTTGCACCTTTTCTCATACTGGTGACATTTTCCTCATTTTTCACCCACCAAACTCTGCCAAAATTCAAAATTGAAACTTCCATGGCATAGAGGGTGTTAAGAGATTTCCAACAGTACCAAATTTGTCTGAATTTCTACCACTTGATCAAAAGATATGGCCGTCTGAAGTTCTAAATCCAAACTAGGGCAAAAATGACGAAAACCAGTTACAAAACGGGATCCGCGGGCCTTGAAATTCATTTTGTGCCTTTTTTGCAAAAAAATGCAAAAATCATGAATTTTCCTACAGCCCTGCAACCACAAAATCATATTTTATAAGCACCGCGGGTCTAAAAATCAATTTTTGCCTTTTGCGCAGCAAATGCAAGATCTCAAAAAACCTCCACAGCCCCGGCAGGCATGAAATACCACGTGACACTAAAAAACCTTTCACAGGCCCAAAATTCATTTTGCGCCAATTAGTGCAAAAGGGAAAAAAGTTTTAAAATATCTTCCTGCATCCCATGCCCCCCGCATTCTTCATATTTCCCTACCCAAAAGCGGACCTCATGGGTAAAGTCACAAATTGCAACCTTTTTCCTAAACAAGCCAAAGTGCAAAAAAATCTCTGCAGGCCCGCAGGCCCCCGTTGCTTTGATTTTGCATTTGGATTGAAAAAACCTTCCATCAGGATCGTGACCCCCACTCTTTACATTTTGTAATTTTGAGAAAGATGCAAAATTTTTTGAAATCCTCCGACAAAGCCTGCCTCCTCGCATGTAATTTTTGGCCTGACAACTCAACATGTAATTTTCCTGGTCCCCGGAAGAGTTGCGACGCATTTCTTGACTTTATTCTGTTTTGAGAAAAAACCAAAATATTCAAGGTTCTCCCAACAGCCCACATTCCCAGAGCTGATGTGGATTTCATATTCCTTCTGCTTGGCCAAAACACGTCGCCGAGCCCACGGGCCGATAAAAGCAAAGTGCACCCTTAGCTTGAAAGCGTAAAAGTGCCAAAAATTTCCTGCAGACCTACCAGCCCGAGACTACAACTTGGGAAAAATTTCCTCTGCAGCCCCCACATAATCATTTTTTCTCCTTAGTAAAAGAAATGCTTCGGGCTTGCGGGTCTTGCATTTGCAACTTTTCCCTTTTGCGAAAAATTCTAAGTGCCAAAAGTTCTTTCGCCGCTCTACCTGTCCACATATTTCCCTTAGCAAAGAAACCTTGCTAGGTCCCATGGACCGACAATTGAAATTTGTGCCTTTTAGTAAAAATTCCTAAGTGTTAATATTTCTCCCACTTTCTCATCGATCCGCAATCTCTTTTTGGAAAAAATTCTTCCCTAAGCCCGCTGGGCCGCTTTTGGGCAAAAAATACTTCTAAGGCCCGCCGGCCCGTAACTTTCAAAATACAAGGAGTTAGAAGGATTTCATTACCTTTCTGGAAAGGGGAAGAAATTTCCCATCTGATGAAGCTAATTCCAAGAAACCTTGAGTTATTGAAAGGTATAAAAATCAATTTGAAGCACAAGAATGGGGGAAAGTGGATTACCTGACGAAAAATAAGTGTGAGCTTATTTTTGGTCAACAATTTTGGCAACTCACAGGGGCATCTACCTGTTGGATGAAATGATCAGTTTTCTCGAAGCATCCATTAGGCATGAAGTCATGAGTGGTATCCTGATATTGATCTAAAACTTTGAAAACTGGCCCCTGATCCACTCGGAAACCCACTAAAACTAAACTTGATCTTCACCAAATGCAATGCCCAAGGCCACTTCCAATGGATTGTGCGAGAGAAAAAAATACCACAACAAACTATGTACAAATTGGAAAATCATACATGTTCTAAGTAGAACATGCAGAGTGTGCAAAAGCATTTCTACTGCTGAAAGAAAACCTACACTACTCTACACCTAACCAAAAGCAAAGTTGAGCTAAACAAACCCTGCAACTGGTTATGCAAAATAGCTTCCTTTTCTCAAAATGGGCAGCCATATAAATGATTTGGAGCTGAACATGACTGTTATTATGAGTGAAAAAATAACAAGAGTCTGATCTTCCCACCCAAATCATTAAGGTATTAACTAGAAACAAGACAAATACCTCTTTTAGTTGCTCTGTATTTGGACTGAAGAGGCATTGCAACTGATCCTTGGTACTTTATATATCATCCTCATGCTTAGAAGCAAACATGACTTGTTTTGGCTCCTCCCTTGGCTCTAATCAAAACCTAGTAATTTATTGGGCAATGTCTGATCTGTGGAGTTTTCCCATTTCTTTGAATTCCAACTCCAAAAATGGAGTCTTCTTGTAGACCCTGGGTGAATGGCGTGGAAGAAATGGTGAAATCCTCCTGCTCTTTCACTTCCTCTTCCTCTGTTGTGATTTTTGGAAGATTAAAATCTTCCAACTTTGATTCAAGAGGCATGTTGCAAACTGCAGGTTGTGCTTGCACGTTTTCTTCCATGGCAACAGGTTCTTGTGGTTGAAGGATGAATGATGGAGAAGAAAAAGTTGTGATTTCCACAGGCTCCTCCTCATCAAAACACTCTTTTAAATTTGATAGGAACTCAAACTCTTCAATATATTGCTGCAGAAAAGTCTCTACCTTTTGTATGGTGACCTTCAAATCTGCATCTTTTTCACCATGTGGAGCTTCATCTTCAAACATGAAGCTTATCAGCTCAAACTCACCCAAAAAAATAGATTTTTGGAGAGATGAAGTAGGAGAGAAATCTGCAACTTCTTGTGCAACCTGCTCATGATTCAGAGCCTCTGAATTTGTTTTCTTCACCTCCATATGCTCCTTATTAACTGGACTTGGATATGGTTTTTCTTCCTCCTTCATGACTGGTTCATTAATCAGATTAGGCCCTTCAAATGAAAGCAAAAATTCTTCAATGATGCTTCCTTCATCAAGAAGTTTCAACTCTGATTTGATCTCTTCCATTTGCTCCTCTTTAATGGGACTTGGAGCTGATTGTTACTCCTCTTCGATGACTGGTTGTGCAGCTTGGATTGGATCAACATCTTCTTTAGACAAAGTCCCATCATGGACACTGCATTCTGAGAAAATAGATTGTTGATCTTCTTCTACCACTACTGCAACAAAATCGACCTTAGCCACCACTGGCTTTTCATCCTTGACCTCCTCTAGCTTAACCAACAAGGGAATCTTTTCAATTCCAAATCCAAGAGCCAAGCTTACCAAGATTTTGATCTTTTCTTCTCTGTTTGGCTCTTCTTCTTGCTGCCCTTGGCTGGTTTTTTATTTTTTATCTTCCCAACATGGATTTGGGAATGCAAGAGGAGGGATAGGTTGGGTTTCGACCGGTTTTGCTATTTTTTGTGGAGGAGGGGAAGGTATTTCTTTTGGCTCTTGTGGAGGGGACTTAGGTTTGGAAGGGAAAAGGGCAGAGAAAATAAGGTGGGATGGAATATTGGGAGATGGATAAGAGAAATCCACGCTTGGGGAAGCAGATGTGAAGCTTGGAAATTGGATCTTAAGTTGAGATGTTGTTGCTAGAGGAATGGAGAGGAAAATGCTAGATGATGGTGTAGGACTTACCCATTGACAAGGATCCCTGACACCAAGTTTGTAGGCATCTATCTCTTTAGTCCATTGTGCAAGTTGAGGCAGCATTGCAACCATGAAATCTAGCTTCTCCTAAGGGTTTTTGTGTCTTGGAAAAGTTCCTTCCCATGGACAAGGTGCCCTGAAACCAATTCTGAAAGCTTTCATTTGTGCTTGAGCCCTGGATTGAACCATTTTAGCCTCCATTCTTTGGATCTTCTCTAATAAATATGCATTTTCCATGTACCTGATGTCATCATATGCGTACCCTTGCTCTTGATAAGCTCAAGAGCCAGATTGGTTTTAGTATTGTTCATGTGGGTAAGCATCATGATTTTCGATTTGATTAAAATGCTGATGTCATCAGACGGAGTTTCCAGACGTGTTTGCATGTGCGTCTAAAGGCTAAAACTTTAACAGGAATACATCGACCTGTAAAAAATGAAAATGAAGACTTCTTGGTCCCACTAAGCATACCAAAACTATTAGTTCAGAATCATAGCATCCCCAAATGCCTCTCAGATTTGTGTTTTATAATGAGACATCTGGTGTGATTTGCATAACATTGGATCGTCTCTCAAGGTGTGGGACTTGCAAACTAGAGATGATCCTCCAAAGAAGGCTGGTTCCTCTACCTAAACTACCTGCCACGAGCTACTCTAGTGCAGGAAAAATAATTCTAACCTAATCTAACCTTTCCAAGGAACTAGAGAGAGAGAGGGAAAAAACAGAGCCTACTCTAAAGTGGTGATACACCATAAAAGGAAAGGTGAAACATTCTGTTGAGGGAGAATATAAGAAGAAAATGGATTTTAGGGAGGTCAGACAGAAGTGACACACACCTAGATATTCAAATCTGCCATTAAAACTCCAAGAAACACAACATCTTACACCTGCAAGCATGAATAACATGCACAAAAAACATATCTAGAAAGGAGAGGCACGAGGAAACAACAAAACAATGCAAAGGGTTGAAGGACGCCACAAAAATACAATTTTACTGCTCTAATATGTGCACAGACCATTACATATTTTCTCAAAGGCACGGATGCTTTTGTCAGGTGTGGGAGAAGGTTTGCTGCTCAAAATGGTGTCAAGAAACAAATTTGACAGAGTTTTTCTATGCCCAGAATGACCCCTATCAAATGACAAATTTTTCCATATATATCGAAAGTCAGAGAGAAAGAAGGGAAAATCAGATTCTGTGTCCACCCACCGACAACGTTCATTAAATTTTTTCTACAAAAATGATGGGCTCCATGACAAAGCCCATACTTCCATGTACTTTGCCTCGCAGAGTAAGGAAGAAAACCCATACTTCATTAATTTTGGTGGTTGGGGTTGGTTTTGTGCCTTTTCTCATACTGGGAATGTTTCCTCATTTTTTGCCCATCAAACTCTACCAAAATTCAAAACTAAAACTTCCATGGCATAGAGGGTGTTGAGAGATTACCAACAATACCAAATTTGTTGAATTTTGACCAATGGATCAAAAGATATGGCCGTCTGAAGTTCTACATCCAAACTAGGGAAAAAATGGCAAAAACCAGTTGCAAAATGGGATCTGCGGGCCCGAAATTCATTTTGTGCCTTTTTTGAAAAAAATGCAAAAATAAAAAAATTTCCCACAGCCCCGCAACCACAAAATCATATTTTATAAACGCTACGGGTCTAAAAATCAATTTTTGCCTTTTGCGCAGAAAATGCAAAATCTCCAAAAACCTCCGTAGCCCCGCAAGCACAAAATGCCCTGTGGCGTTAAAAACCTTTCGCGGGCCCAAAATTTATTTTTCACCATTTAGCACAAAAATGGGAAATTTTTAAAATATCTCCCGCATCTCGTGCCCCCGCATTCTTCATATTTCCCTACCCAAAAGCGGACCTCAGGGGCAAATTCACAAATCGCACCTTTTGCACAAAAAAGCCAAAGTGCAAAAAAATCTCCACAGGCCCCCGTCCCCGCCACTTCGCTTTTGTATTAGGACTGAAAAAACATTCCATCCGGATCATGGGCCCACTCTTTACATTTTGCACTTTTGAGAAAGATGTAAAATTTATTGAAATCCTCCGAAGGCCCGCCTCCTTGCATGCAATTTTTGGCCTAACAACTCAGCATGTAATTTTCCTAGTCCCCGGCGGAGTTGCAGCCCATTTCTTGACTTTATTCCCTTTCGAGAAAAAACCAAAATATTCAAGGTTCTCCTAATGTCCCTCATTCCCACAACAGACGTGGCTTCATATTCCTTCTACTTGGCCAAAACACCTTGTCGGGCCCGCGGGCCGATAAAAGCAAAGTGCGCCCTTAGCTTGGAAAGTGCAAAAGTGCCGAAAATGTCCCGCAGATCCGCCGACCTAGACTACAACTTGGGAAAAATTTCCTCCGCAGTCCCGCATAATCACTTTTTCTCCTTAGCAAAAGAAATGTTTCAAGCTTGTGAGCCCACATTTGCAACTTGTCCATTTTGTGAAAAAATCTAAGTGCCAAAAGTTCTTATGCCGCTCCACATGTCCGCATCTTTCCCTTAGCAAAGAAACCTTGCTGGGCCCGCGGGCCGGCAATTGAAACTTGCACCTTTTAGAAAAAAGGCCTAAGTGTCAAGATGTCTCCCACTTTCCCACCGATCCGCAACCCCTTTTTGGCAAAAATTCTTCCCTAAGCCTGCTAGACCGCTTTTGGGCAAAAAATCCTTCTAAGGCCCGCCAGCCCGTAACTTTCGAAATACAAGGAGTTAGAAGGATTTCTTAATCATTTTGGAAAGAAGAAGAAATTTCCCATCTGATGAAGCTAATTCCAGGTAACCTTGAGTTCTTCAAAGGTATAAAAATCAAGTTGAAGCACAAGAAGGGGGGAAAGTGGATTACCTGACCAAAAATAAGTGTGAGCTTATTTTGGTCAACAATTACTTGTATAAAAATGATTATGAGCATAAATATAACACCAAATAACATAATATTTTAGATTAATTATCTCAATATGTAATTAGAATAGCTTGGTCACTTTGAGGGGCCAGCCTCCAAACCATACAATAAGACTCAAAGGATCAAATGATGATCAATTACTACCTACTAACCCCTATTTTTACTATTCATATTCTATGACCATTACCAAGGCTGACCTACTAATGATAATATAAAATATATGAAAGAAATACATCATGATAAGAAGTAATGATAGTGAAAATTCAGCTATATACATCCAATGTAAGATATATAGTTAAGGGAGTAAGCAAAACCCACTTAGGGATTTTACTCAACCAATGCAAAATGTTTCTGATATAATAATCCAACTTCCAAGACAATGCTTTTCCCTTTTTAACATCATTTATTACCAACTAGAAATCACCTTTGATTTCCAAAGCTTCACAACCAATGCTGACCGTCAGTTTGAGACGTTTAAGCAAAGCTTAAGCATATGCCTCATCACACGTGCCATCCTTTAAAGGAAAATACCCAACTATTACTAAACTTCCATATTCATATCTAATTAAAAACCTAGATCTTGATAGGCCTGAGTTTCCTTTCAAGGCTCTGTCAAATTTAAGTTCTCAAAAAGTGGGAGGGGGTGGAAAATTTTGGATGGTAAACACTTTTATTATACCAAAGCTATGAACTGGAGTTGTGGAGAAGCACTTTCTCTAAGCAGGACATGCAGGTGGGCTTGGGTCTTCAATGTCCACTAAGCGATCCACATTCCAAGTGCCCCACTATGTTCCGCTTGGTCCATGTGGAGAAGTTTGACCGCTACCTCAAGGTGTTCCCATGACCACTTATTGAAAGCATCCAATGAACTCAATGGGAATGGAAATTGGGTTTCTGATTACAAACCACTTGAAAATTTTATATGGTAAACACTTTTATTATATCATAGCTATGAATTGGAGTGGTGGAGGATCAATTTCTGTAAGTGGGACATATAGGTGGGCCTTGGTACTTAATGTATGCAAAGAGATCCACATTCTAAGCACCACACTATGTTCTACTTGGTCTATATGGAGAAGTTCAAACCCTACCTTTAGGTGTCCCCATGGCCACTTATTGAAAGCATCCATTGAACTCAATAGGAATGGAACTTGGGTTGATGATTCCAAACTACTTGTAACTCACCAATATCCCAAGAATTTGAGTTCATCTTGTCTTTGAATATTTATTGTCTAGTGTATTTTAATATTTGTAAATTCATTACTAATTGTCTGGTATGTAAGATAACAAAAATCCTAGCGTCCACTAACCTCAAGCCTCTATGATGTTGCAACAACGATAATTCAAATAACATATTGAACCCAACGACCGTTAGGCTTAAAATTGAACACAACGATCGGTAGGATTAAATTTTTAGTTGAAATCACGAGTATTTAGGAAAGAAATGTAGTGAGAAACCACCCTAGTGGTCCCCTGTCATTGAAAATAGTATTTTAAAATTTAAATATAATCATGGGGAGAATTCAAAGTGCCACATTATGTTCCACTTGGTCCATATGGAGAAGTTTGAATATTTGTTGTGTATTCGCGTATTTGAATATTCGTCAAGTCATTACTAATTGTCATTTATGCAAGACAACAACTATCCTAGCGGTCGTTATTCTCAAGCATGTGTGATGTTGCAACAATGCTAATTTGAATAACATATTGAACCTAGTGGCAGGTAGGCTTAAAATTAAACACAACGGTCAGTAGGATTAAATTTTCATTTGGAATTCCTGTGATAGAATTCAAATATCTTATTGACCTCAGCGGTCGCTAGGCTTAAATTTTTGTTTGGAAACACGAGTATTCAGGAAATAAATGTAGTGATCAACCACCCTAGCATTTTCCTGTCGTTGAAAATAGTCTTTTAAAATTTAAACATAATTGCGGGGAGCATTCGAAGCACCTTGTTATGTTCCGTTTGGTCCATATGGATAATTTTGACCCCTACCTCAAGGTGTCCTCATGACCACTTATTTAAAGTATCCAATGAACTCAATGGGAATGGAGCTTGGGTTGAAGATTACAAACTACTTGTAAATTTCATATGGTAAACACTTTTATTATACCATAGCTATGAATTGGTGTAAGCGGGGCATGGAGGTGGGCTTGGCTCCTTAATTTCCACCGAGAGATCTGCATTTGAGGCGCCCCATTATATTTCGCTTGGTACATATGTAGAAGTTTGAACCCTGCCTCACAGTGTACCCATGGCCACTTATTGAAAGCATCCATTGAACTCAATGAGAACAGAACTTGGGTTGATGATTATAAACTACTTGTAACTCACCATTAGCCCAAGAAATTAAGTTCATCCTATCTTCGAATATTTGTTGTCTAGTCATATATTTGAATATCCATCAAGTCATTACTAATTTTCCTGTATGTACGACAATAACTATCCTAGTAGCCACTAACCTCAACCCTCTGTGATGTTCCAACAACACTAATTCGAATAAAATATTGAACCCAACGAGCGCTAAGCTTAAAATCAAACACAACGACCACTAGGCTTAAATTTTTGTTTTGAATTCATGTGATAGAATTCAAATATACTATTGAGATCAGCGGCTGC
The DNA here is from genome assembly GCA_019776745.2 of Taxus chinensis. Classification (NCBI taxonomy): domain Eukaryota; kingdom Viridiplantae; phylum Streptophyta; class Pinopsida; order Cupressales; family Taxaceae; genus Taxus; species Taxus chinensis. The sequence goes on from CM034151.1 coordinate 626,283,131, forward strand.
TAGGCTTAAATTTTTGTTTGGAATCATGAGTATTTAGGAAATAAATGTAGTGAGAAACCACCCTAGCTATCACCATGTCATTAAAAAATTTCTTTTAAAATTTAAATATAATTGCGAGGAGTATGGTTAGATTTTCAATTGAGTCGTTACAAATTGTCTTGAATGCAAGACAAAAAATATCCTAGCGGTCACTAACCTCAAGTATTTGTGATTTTCCTGCAGTGTTATGTAATTATCTGCGATCGTAGTGGCTGCTAGGAATATCATGTAATAAACTTTGAATAACATGTTGTACTCAGATACTGCCTAGATAATAATTGGTGTGGGAGTTTAGTTCAGTTTTGAATTTTTAGTTGGTTTGTTAATCAATATCTTGAATGCAAAGACAAGAATTATCCTAGCACCCACTAATATTAACTCTTTATTATGTTACACCAACGTAGTGGAATAATTTATGACATTAGCGGATGCTAGGCTTCGAATATAATGTGATAGACTTCGAATAACATATTGAACTCAATGGCCGCAATGCAAATTTTTTTGTTTTGGAATATGTGTAATCTAGAAAAAAATTAAATGAATATTGTCTTTAAATATTTGTTGTCTTAGAACATCAAAGAAAGAAATTAAACATCCACCCTAGCAGTTGCTAGTCTTAGAAGGTAGTAATGTAACATCTAAATATAATAAAGTAGCTAGTTAGTTTTTCAATCGGGTTGTTACTAATTATCTTGTATGCAAGGCTAACGACCGTTAATCTCAAGTCTTTGTTATGTTGCAGCAATGCTATTTACTAATCATCGACATTAACGACTACTAGGATTCAAATATCATGGTAGTATTTTGATAAATTAATATGAAAATATAACTATAATAATGGTGCTTAGTTCAGTTTTTAGGCGAGCCATCCTAGTTGTATCGTATGCGAGTCAACCAAAATCTTAGCTGCAGCTAGTCTCCATTCTTGTTTGAAAAATGTATTTAGAAAACTCTTTAACATTTGTCTAGTCTTGGAATATTTTTTTGCCTCGTGTTGTCTTTTAATAGCTAGGCAATGTCATAAACATCGAGCTTAGCAGCCTCTAGTTTTGGAATATGTTATTTTAGAATTTAAAAATTTCTACTTTATATCGACTCATTTATCAAGTGATTCATTACTAACTGTAAATGAAATATTCGTTTGTAAATAGAATGATTAACATTTATATTTAATAAGGTGAATGACTGAGAAATATTGGGGGGTGATGGAGTGTCGCATTAGCGAAAAATGTGAATTATGTGAAATTTTTGAAAATAGAGAAATCTGTGAAAAATGTGAAAAAGGCAAAAAGCTTGTTTTTTCAAAAATAACAAAGGTCGTGGCGGGAGATGGGTTTCCCACGCCTGGTACTGGGGTCCTCACTGGTGCGAACAAGATCCTAGAGGGAAATGGCTGATGAGGCAGCACCCATGGATCTACCTGTGAACTTGAAGCGGAAAAGGATGTGCTTGAATTGATAGGAAAATTCGGCGCTTGGTTGGTTGTCAAAACCCTAGTTTCTTTGTTCAAGGAGTCGGTACTGGAAAACATAGCAGCGGAAAAAAGTATGGTGTAGGCTGAGTTGACTATTGAGGTGATACAAGAGGTCCCTTTTAATTCAAGCCCAGTTAGGTCTGATAGGTTGAAGAGCTCAGAAGACTTCAAGGTTGGCAGAATCGATTTCAAAATTGTTATAGAAAGTGTGCATATCTCAGTGCCTCCTCCTCCCAAAGCTGATTTTTCTAATTCACAGGTGAAAAGGGTGATTTTCTGCAAGTTTGTAGGCACCCATTTCTCTCAGAGGAGGATTTCAAGCTTTGTCACGTGCTTCTGGGGCTCAAATGCTAAACCAAAAATCAGTTTCCTTGCCAACGCATTTTTTAGGTAAGTTTCCCCTCCCCTGATTTGCTGAATTTGGTGCTTAAAGAAATACCTTCATTCATGAATTGTTCCAGCCTATACTTTTGTCCTTGGTCGCCAAATTTCGACCCCTGGAAGGAAAAAATTTCCAAGGCTCCGCTTTGGTTAAGCATTCATGATTTGTCTTTGGATCTCCGCAAATGGTCTGTTCTGAAGCCAATTGCAAACTCCTTAGGGGCCCTCATGCCCATCCGTAATCCTACCCTGAATTTCTGGCACAAAAGCTCGGTGCATCTCTGTGTGGAGATGGACCTAACTACCCCTCTTCCGTCGTCTTTGACTCTTCAAAAAATTCTGGCCCCAAGTGCTTTACCATTGAGTATGAGGGTCTAAATGCAAAGTGTTTTTATCGTAGGCAGTTGGGTCATCTGAGTAAGGCCTGCTCTTTGAAACTAACCAAGGCTTCCAAGGAGTTGGATTCCCAGAAGGTTGGCTCTGTGATGAAAGGGTTGGAGGTAAGTGAAATGGAATCACCCTTGGTGGGTGATATTTCACCTCTTTCTCTTTTAAAAGAAACTGAAGAAGTGCATAAAAACTTCGGGGAATTAATTTTCCTTATTAAGGAAGGTTTCAATCAAGGACAAGTGGCTTCCCTGAAATCACTACAATCTTGGTTCCTGGATAAAGTCGAGACAAATAAGCTTCAGTCCCTTTTAGGTGATGACATCTTGGAGGAAGGATAATTTGAGCCAGATCTATTGGTACCGACTTTAGCTTCCTCAAAATTGGCTTCGGTTCAAGTAGGGTTAAAGGAGGCCATATACGGCTCAGCCAGAAAAAAAGGCAGAAAATCTAAACAAAAACTGGCATTGTTGGAAGTGGATGCTGGCAAACAAAGTGTCCTGAACTTTTCCAAAGTTGTGTCCACGAAGGAGAATTTCCTTCCCTCTCCTAAATGATAATACTTTCTTGGAATATTAGGGGTCTCAACACCCCTGATAAACAACGCTTTTTTAAGCATTATCTCTTCTCCTCGGAGGTGAGTGTGGTGTTGCTTCAAGAAAAAAAGATGGCTGCTGCGAAAGTAGCTGCGCTCTGGAAAAATTCAGTTAAGGGATGGAATTTCTTCTTCTCTGATACTACCAGGGCCTTAGGGGGCTTGGGATTCTGGTGGAAGGAATGTTAGGTTCAGGTTGATCTTATCCACTAGAATCATAGTTAGCAGTTGGGTCGAGTTCACCTGAAATGTTCTCAATTGGTCTTCTACCTCCTTAATGTGTATGGTCCAAATATCATAATTGGAAAAAGAGAGGTTTGAAAAGACATATCCAAGTATTTTCTCCCCCTTGAAGATTGACTGTTCCTTCTTGGTGGTGATTTCAATTCTATCACCTTTGAGAAAGATTAAAAAAGGTGGTATTTCTAGAAATCAGAAATCCCAGGCTGATTTTTTTTCCTTTATCTCTGACAACTCTCTTTTAGATATCGAGCCCAAGCAAGGTTGGTTCACCTGAAGCAATCATAGGAAGGTCTTCAGTAATATTGCTAAAAGGCTCGATAGGTTCTTAGCCGGCCCTAAGTGGTCTCTGAATAATGATGTCTTAGAATGCTTGATTATGCCCTGGTCTAGCTCTAATCACTTCCCAGTTTCCCTATTAGTCAATATCGACTTTTCCCCTTGCAAATCCCCTTTTAAGTTTGAGCTTATGTGGCAGAGGGATGCCTCTCTAGAAAACAACATTTCACAATGGTGGCACTCCTATTATGTTGAAGGTTCAAAGATGCTGGTGCTTGCACAAAAACTAAAACTTCTCAAAAGGGATCTAAGGTCTTGGAACAAATATTTTTTTAAGAATATCTTCCAAGAAAAGGCTAGAGTGGAAGTTGATTTGAAAGCTCTGAATGAGTTAATTTTTGTCTCTGACATGGTGGAGGCGGAGTTTCTTTTGGAGAAGTCTTTACTAGCCAAACTTGGTGAATTACTTCTGCGTGAGGAGGTCTTATGGAAACAAAAATCATGGGAATTATGGCTCAAGGATGGGGACATGAGCACAAAGTTTTTTCATTCATCCGTAAAAGCGAGGCAGAGCTCATCTTTCATCTTCGAGATAAAGAGGCATGATGGTATTTCGCTTTCTGATAAAAAATAGATTTATGATGAAAGGATCCGGTTCTTTACTTCCCTCCTTCAAGGTGACATCACATACTTTTATTCAGAGCAATCCTCTTTCCTTGACAATATCCCGACGCTGGTCACTGATGCTCAAAATGTGGCCCTTCTTATGCCATTCACTATGAGTGAAGTGGAGAAAGTTGTTTTCTCTAAGCCCTTCACTATGCTTATGTGGTTGCTGTTGGACAAGAGGTCAGCCTTGTCAAATCCTTCATCTTATTTTATAACGTCCCCCCTTCTCTGGAAGCTAGAATTATTGACATCTTTAGTTTTAAAAAAGGCTCCCTTCCGGTCAAATATCTTGGTGTGCCTTTGTTTGGTGGCTCAAGTTGGACCTTGATGTGGAACGATCTCCTCTCTTCGGTTAATTTGAAACTCAACTTGTGGAAAGGAAAATGGCTATCACTAGCTGGGAGACTGGTTCTCATCAAATCTATTCTCAGTGCCTCCCCCTTATACATACTTTCCATACTGAAAATCCCCAAAAGTGTTCTATCGAAGCTTGTCGGGATTATGAAAAAGTTTCTATGGTAAGGTCCCTCTATGGAAAGGAAAATCCCATTGATCAGCTAGGAAAATTTGTCCAAACCCAAAGATCTATGTGGGGCTAGCATTCTCAACTTGGGTATTCAAAACTTGGCCTTGGGTGCCAAGCTTGTCTGGAATCTCCTCACAAAACCTCTGTGTCTTTGCAGCCAAGTGGTGGAAAATAAATATTTGGGGGCCCATCTTCTGGAATCAATTCTCTGCATTGCTAATCCCCCTCGTGGCTCTCATATATGAAACTTCTTAGTTGAATTTCTGGAGATCTTCTTATTCAATGCAGCTTGGAAAATCAAAAAAGGTGACAGGGTGTTATTCTGGGACAATCCTTGGAATGGGTTTTTGTCCCATGCTTGGGAAAATTCAGAGTTTGGGGAAATCCGCGGCTCTTAGTTGAAGAATGGGGACCATTGTTTCCAACTATGGGCTAATTCTGGAAATTTTTCCTGCTTATTGGAATGGAAAAAGTATTGATCACCCTCTCTAAGGATTTGTTTTTTTGCTCGCTTCTGTCGGAATGAAGATTTGTGCTTTTCGGGGTATGATTGAAACTGTCTAGACGGCCCCGCTTCATGAATACTCCCTGTGCTGTGGCTATAAACTATTGCATGTAATCGGAAGCGTAGTCTCCACATTCCCTGGATTCCCTCTTCTCCCAGCGACCCGCCTTTCCACTACCTTACTTCTCCCACTCCCATTCTGGCAACTCTTTAAACCAAGACTAAGAACCAAAGTTCCCCAAAACTAAATATGTCACTTGCCCGGGTTCTTAGAAGCACCCAAGAGCTGGAAGTTGCGCAAAATTTGCTACATATCAGTAATGTTGGCCTGGATACGGCCCTACACCAGGAGGGGGATAAGTTACCTAATAGGTTGGAATCTCTGGAGAAAGAGATGAAGCAGTTTAAAGAAGGACCTACGGCACATGGGAAAGTAGAAAGGAAAAAGAAAAATTGATGATGATAATGAAATTGGGAAGGATCAGATTGCTGACATTTACAAGAAATTGAACTCTCTGGACAATAGATTAGGGAGATAAAAAGACAAGCATGATCACAACATGGCTATCTTCAATGCCATTAGTGACTTCTTAGAGCAGCATGTTTGTAGCATTACCATGCTTAGCGGGATCCCTGAAACTATTTGGGGGGAATGAAAAAGAGAGAAGCCAGACCATCTCAAAGCTGATCGCAACTAACCCAACGCACATCACCACTTTGGCGTTGTTCACTTTGTTGCAAACAATCCAATCCAGGAGTGACAAAGCTTCCAAGAAGTAATCTCCCTCGGGCTGGCGGGCATCGTTTTTGTCGCTACTCTTTTTTGATCTTTTTGTTGTTTATGTGTTGCTTTTTTGCTGTATTGTTGTTGTTTTTGTTCTGTTTTGTTTCTTGCTTGTAACTATCTTTTGGTTACTGTTGGGCATAGTGTTTTATCTAGATTTTGATCCTCTTTTTGTTGTTCCTATATAGTTTTATTTGGCTGTTGAGCCCTTTTTGTAACAAGGTATAGTCCCTTCAAAACTATTTACTAATAATAATAATAAAAATATTTACGAGTACATATAATGTACTTACCTTTTACTAAACATGAACAAATTTGTAAAGAAAATGCATTTAATTATTTTTATGTGGAAAAACAAATATAAAAAACTATTTATATCAACGCGGCAATCAAGTGAGAATAAAATATTGAAGAATTAGTCATGACTATTTCTTTTATTGTAACAAAATCATTAAAGGAAGTCAAAATGATTACCTAAACTATAGAAAATCAAACCATTACGATTTATAAAAAATAATATGTGACTCGCGTTTTACTAGTAGAGATAGATGTCAACACTTATGGGAAAAAATAAACAGACTAAGAAGAACGAAAAATCAATAAAAATCAATAAAATCAACACTTATGGGAAAAAACTAGAGAGATAGATAAAAGGGCTGAAAAGGGAACCCATTTACCAGACACGAATACTTGAGCTATGAATGAACATAAAAAATGGGTTTTTATAAGGAATAAATATTTTTAAATGGATTACAAAATATTCTGTCATGGACAGACAAAAATGTGGTTTCAGATAGAGCAATGTGTTTTAACAAGAAGATGGAACGGAACTACAAAGGCACCAAAGGGAAAGACAGGGACAGATTACGGTGTAAAACATAAGAACTAGGTGAATACAAAGTGGTTGCAAGTGCCCACCATCAACTATGGTACACATGCAATAACATAAATGTTTTTGATAAATACTTGTTTTAGTTGTATCTGATAATTTGGCGTACTTGATAATGTCTGTTAAATCACCATATTCTCTCTAAAACACAATATCAACGAGATTCTATTTGCAAGCTATTTTTCTTGTCTCTTTTGATTCTGTCCTTTGTGGGCCTTCTGATCTACACTCACACCCATGCTCTATCCACAATCATTGTATTTTGTCTTGTTTGTGACCCCCAAATGTGATTACGATAGCTTCCTCAGCTTACGGTTTAAAAAAACCTCCAGGAATTGAGCACTCGGACCAGTAAATTAGTGCCTGTGTGTGTTGTATTTTGATTTCAAGAGCTCCTTTTCTCCGCTTATAAAATAAATAAGAAACCCTAATATATATTTCTCCAGTTTATTTAGTTTTTTCCAAATGCATTCAATGAAAGAAATTCTAAAAAAATGAAAAAAAGTGGGAATACGATTTTTTTTTTATATTTCAAATATTGGCATTTAATGTGGGAAATTTTGAATATCGTACTTTGAATTAACCCTTCATTAATATTTGCATTTAATTTGGGGCATATGATGGGATATGGGGAAATCAAATTTATTAATTTTACCTACTGTAGAAACAAGTGGGACAACGACAAAAGTTTCTTTGTGAATACTCAAGAAAATCACAATTATTACTTTAAGCATAATAAAAAACTATTTAGAAAATAGAAGTGAACATTAGGAAACAAAAAATTAAATTTTAATAGAGTGATATATGCCTCGTTAATTATTAATTTTTATCGAGTGCAACTTCGATATTTTTAAAATATAATGCGTGTTAATTCGAGGGATAACATAGGATTCGGGGAAATCAAATTTATTAATACTACCTACTTTAGAAACAATTGGGGCATTGACAAAGTTTATTTTGGACTCGTGGGAAAATGAAAATTATTAATTTTAAAATGATAAAAAACCATTTAGAAAACAGAAGTGAACATTAGGAAACAAAAAATGTAAATGTTAAGAGAGCGATATATGCCTCGTTAATTATTAATTTTTATCTATTGAAAATTCAGTATTTTATAAATATAATTCACGTGTGAATTCAGGGAATAGCATGGGATACATGGAAATCAAATTTATTAATACTATCTACTTCAGAAATTGTTGGGAAAACGTCAAAGGTTTCTTTTTGAACTTGTGGGGAAAACAACAAATATTAATTTAAACATAATTAAAAACCATTTTCAGAAAATAGAAGTGAACATTATGAAACAAATTAAATTTAAATTTTACGAGAGCGATATATGCCTAGTTTATTTTTTAATATTTATCGAGTGTGAATTCGATATTTTTTAGCTATCATCCATGTTGATTCAAAAAAAAAATCCAATAAAATATGGCATCTTGCAAGTTTGAACAATTTAATTACACAGTTATATAATTGACACATTCATTAAGAAATTTTTAATTAGAGATAGAATTAACAAATATTTTTCACCTTTAAAAATCCGCATTATTAATTTGTAACTATAATCCATTGAAATGTTGCCACGTGGCATGAAATTTCTAATACATCTCGTGATCATTGATATTTTGGAGTTATTTAGGCTTTACTCTAGAAAAACTAAAACATAATTTTTATGCTTCACCAGAATTTAAGAGTACCTTATAGATAGGAAAGAAAATAGTGACTCACTAAGCTCCATTAGAATGATATTTTTAACAACACCAAATTCAAAATAATAAATACTTAGGATTTTATAGGGGATTAGGGTATTCTCTTCAGCACATGTTAATGAAAAAATTTGCATGTCATATGTTGTTCATCTATTTTTTGAGTAGAAGCCTAGCGGTTCGATAGCCTCTACAACTCTTAGGTTTCATTTCTAGCAATGCAAATAAATATCTTTATAGTTTTCAATCACTGGTATTTTCATCAACTATAATCGTATCTTATTAACTGTGACATTCCTTCCATAACCAAGTGTGGCACTACATACCATTGAAATATTTCTCAACTTCTTTATTACTCATAATTTATTTTGTGTCTAACAGATAATTTATATCGGTTTGTATCAAGTAAAATACTTAGCGACTGCTAAGCTCCACTACTTGAACAAGATCAATCAAACAGTGGGTGTGAAAGAAAATGCTTAGTGGACCACTAAGCTTCAATACTTACCAAAAGGAATGATTATGTGGCAAATAGGCTAAACATTTTCTTGATAACATAGATGCTTTATGAACAAATCATAGTTACTAGATATTAGCTGTTTGCTAGGCATTTTCCATAATATATTTTGATGACAGATATGTGAGATATGGACAATTTGTATTTTTGAAAGCTATGGAGGTCTTTGCATAGTCGGGAAGAAAGATTATTACTAAAAATGTTTTCAGGGTGCTCATATAACATCATAGAGATTTTTAGGCACACACCTTTGCATATTTTCTTTTTTTTACACATCTGTGTGCATCAATGAAAATGATTAGTGACTGCTAAGCTCCACTACTTGTCAGGAGGAGGTAAATTAGAGGCCACTAGGCTCAAATAATTTTTTATTTTGAATATAAAGATAAAAAAATAGTTTTTATTAAATAAAATGCTTAGCGATCGCTAAGCTTGAATACTTATCAGGAAGGAGTGATTTTCCATCAAGCTAGGCTAAACAATATCTTATTTTGAACATAGTTCTCTAATAACAGATCATAGTAATGGATATTATTTGTGCGCTAGGCATTTTTCATGAAAAGTTTAGATGAAAAATATGTTAGATATATAAATTGTTTACTTGTCGAAAGCTACGGAGGTCTTTTGAGAAATTAATAGATTAGTGGCCTCAAGGCTAAACTGTTTATTAATTTCAAAAATCGAGATAAAAAATGGTTTGTATATAATAAATTCCTAGCGACTGATAATCTTGAATACTTACATAACATAACACTCTACTCTTATTGTTTATTTTTAAATGAGAAAGGAATAGATTATCAACCTCTAGGCTAAACTATTTCTTAATTAAGAAAATAGAAATGAAAAAAGTTCATATTATAAAAAATTCTTAGCAACCGTTAAGCTATGATACTTACAGAATATATCACTCAGATAAAATATCATATGAATGGATGAAATGGCGTCACAAGGCATTTTTTCATGTCAGATTCATATCAAAGAAAATGCGTAGCTACCACTAAGCTACATTACTTACGGAAAGGAGTGGCTTGGCACTCACTTGGCTCTACTATTTCTGTTTTTAAAAAAATATCAACGTAATGAAAATCATTGTCTGTCTTTGCGAAAAAGATAAGGGTTAGAGCATAGATAATATAAGTGCATATTTTAAATGTGAAGACGTATGCATGATCATCTTGGCCTTGCATATTTCCAGAAATAAATCGTTAAACAAAATACTTCTAAACGTTTTACTAAAAATGGATGGAAAAGATGAACATGATTCTTGATCAAGAATAAATTATATGAGACCGTGAAGAGAAATGCATGTTTTATGTTTTTACCAATTATTCATTAATGAGAATTATATCGGTCATTGTCCTCTATATTGTTGACGAATCTATTTTAACAACGCAAAAAATTAATCTCAACAGGCTTGAATTCATTATTTGTAATTATATTATATACGATGGATTATCCTTGGCAGAACCAATTCCTTGAATACAAACCTTCGAGAAGGATGACTAACAACTATAACTTTTGCAACCAATAAGCATCGTTAGTTAGTGAAAGGGAAGGCTTTGCTATTATTACGATAAAAAATTTCTTATAATTAACATAGCCACGTAGTATGGCAATGTTAGATCATTATAAACAAATGTACAACATTTAAACATGAAGAAATGTTATTTCTCATCTTGGAATTACATATTTTCTTAAAATCATCCTTTAAAGAAAATATACCTAAAGGATCAACCACATACGCAGGGCAAGAAGGTGAACAATATTCTCGACGCATTATTAAATGACGAAATTTTATTGCATTGATCAAATATTTCTGATAGAGTATGCCCAATGGTGTGTTTTATAAAATAAACATAAAAATTGTAGGCCTAGGAAAAATAAAAAAAATTGGGTCTTAAGTGTTATATGTGCGTGTCGGAATCTCTCCAATCCTCAAAAGCTAGTTTGGCAAGATAGCTGTGAAAAAAAGGGTGACCTTCTTCCAGATGCTAATTACATAATTAATAACATGACTAACGACTAGAATTTTTGTTGGAATGTGATTTTTTAGATTGATAGAAGTTGATAATGTTGATTGATGTAAGAGAAGTGTGGTTGTGTAGATATGTAGTAAATTTTTAGAATTCGTTTCACAAATGTGGAAGGTGTTATTACAGAGAATGTTGAAGAGGGTATTGAGAAAATAATGTTAGTGGAAATACATGTTGTGTATAATTTGTGTAGAAGGAATTGTCTATAACCAACCCTGTCGATACAATATTTTATCAATCAATTTTTTTCCAATATAGTGGTTCATATTTCCCATCTATATGATTTGTATCATGAAACAAGATGCAGTATGGAATTTTTAGACTATTTTCATTAAATTTTAAGTAATGAGTTTTTTTTTGTTCAAGACCACACCAATATTTGTTATTTTGAAGGAAAGCAACAAAAGGGAATTGTCTATCCTTGAGACTTGTCTGGCTCTTGATGGCATGATCAAGATCTATACCCTGTTGGTCAGTAATTCATAGTCGAGACTTATAGTTTTTTGCTTTTCTATCTTGTGATGTTTTGTAATCGGATGTACTCTTAGGATTTTTGTCTTCCTAGTTTGAACTCGTAGCTTTGGGGTATGCTTCCATACCGCCCAATGTTTTGGTGAATATTCTTATATCATTTTACTTGTTAATAGAATATAAGATGTTATTCATAAATAAAACACACCATCAATCCCAAATTAGTATATTAAAATTATATGTAAAAATTATTGTGATTACTCGAAGGAATAAATATAGAATTTTTATTTTTCAATGATTATTAATAGTTTGAAGATTAAATTTTGTAGTATCATGATATTGATTAGCAGAGGTTTTCCCCGCACTGTAGATTACAGACCTTGTTCCCACCCAATGTAAATTAATAAATGTATGAATCAATAAATTAAAGTGTTGGAACATTGTTGATTCGTTGTTATTGACTTGTAATAGTAATGAATTAATTATTGGAGGTGACTCTCATATTATTGCTAACACCGCCATAAAAAAACTTGTGTGAATAAAATTCCATTTTTACGCTTTCATTAATTATAGATTGGACCTTAAATATTATATATTGGGAGGGTACTAAAAAGAATAGTATTTTATAGAAAATCACGTGATAAGATTGGAAATAAATATGTTGATCACCCAGACTCATCACCTTTTCCAATAAAGGTCGATATTAAAGCCCCTAGATCAAGCTTGTATTAATTACAAGCATGTGATGGCATAGTCACTCCATATATTTACCGATCCACTCTTCCTTATTTTCACACATTTCGTGTTTATTTCAATAGCTTTCATTTCATATGTCAGTGGCCTTTCCAATGTTTCCTTTCATGCAATTTTCCGTGTCAGGTGCTTGAAATGGCATTTTATACCAAAATTTTGTGTCACTGTTTGAAATCCATTTTTCAAATTGAAACAAAGCAAGACCTGGTTTTATTGAGGGAGTTCTTAGAGATGATTATCTTTCTATAGAGGGACCTCCAAGGGTAAATGTGGAAGTTTCTTCAAATGTTTGTTTGTCATCTTCTTATCATACACCCAATGAAGGATTGGGCTTTGGAGATGGGCCATCACTAGATCAAGCCTAAGTGTATAGGGTTGGCATGGAAGTGGAAATGGAAAACCATGGCGAGTGTGTCATGGCCCTTGCTATCTAAGGCTCATTATAAATAGGAAGGTTTTGTGGATGTGGCCATTTTTTCAGAGTTGTACAAATAGTTTGACATCCTAATGTGATTCATGTCTGGTGTGTGTCCAAATGGGGTGAGACATCGAGGGAGGGACATAGTTCGACTCCCTTTCCTGACCTGGATGATATGTTTTCTCTACCTAAACAGGAACTGACACGTTGGGATCTTATTCACCAGGAAGGTCACGATGCATACAATTGGTTAAAGAGTCGGGTTGCTGGATGGAAAAGAGCATATTTTTCCAGAACCACCTGCGGAAACCATTTTCATCCCTGTTAAAGTGGAGGTTACAGAGGTGTCATATGATTCAAATAAATAAATTTACTTCTAAAATCCGTCAGGTTGTAATTTTTTTTTGGTTGTTATATAGCCTTGCCAGTTTGCATTGTTACTAAATCATCCTGGTATGTCTTACTAGTCTGGGTTTTTTTTTTGTATTCCCAACCACTTGTGTTTTTGGCATAGGCCCTTAAGAATTTTTTCACCAAATTATTTCTAGATCATTTTGGTTTTTTAGACTGATCCTCTCATTGTATCTGTAATGTAAATGGAAAGGGACCCTTTAACCCTCCTTTAGTTATAAAAATTAAGAAATCATTAATAAAAAAATTTGTTGTGCATTGCACTATGTAATTTCAACAATTAATCGCTATTAAATTTGGTTTGTTTGAAGATGTCAATTCATTGCTAGAAGTGAAGACTAGCAGCCATTAGCATCAATATATTATAGAATATCTTTCCATCAATGTAAAAAATAATCTCTACAACTTTAAGATAGAGGAGCTAATAGTGGATTGATGGCTATCTTCCCATCACTTTAAAAAAAAATTTGAGTTACACTACATCATTGTGGAAACTGGAGGTCTTCACTTTTGAAAAGGAATGAGAAAGGAATTTAATTCTCATTACCCTAATAATAGAATATACTATAAATGGCTCTATTTATTTTACAAAAACCTCTCCTACAACAATTTGTCTAAGGAAATTCTTGTCATTAAATTTTTTTTCATGTTTTCCTCCATACAGTTGTAGATATAAACAAAAATTTTCTCTGTGTATCAATTCAGTTTTGTTTCATATGGTTTTTGGATATCACCAATTAACTGATGCAAGAAATAGTAGTTGTCTTTTAAATAGCTCAGGTTCTAAAGACATTCTTCTATTATTATAAAAAAAATTGGCAAACTTGGATATGTATGATGTTGTCTAAAAAATTGTGGCCCAATGAAATGAACAACATCCATCTCAAAAATATAAATTGTTTGCATTTGTTAGGGTTCAGTGCTACTATTGTGCATAATTATATCTCTTTACCATTCAAATCATCCAAAGGTATTTACAAAAGGATCTGGAAAACAACATGGAGCAAGGTGTTAAAACTAACATGGAAAGACATGATTTCATATTGTATAGATTATCAAGACAACAAATCAGAAAGCAATATCATATTACAATTTCTTTATTGACACATCTATTTGTTACATTTAGGTTCTCCAAGGTTGGTCATAATGCACATGAACATTGATCTCTTTACATGTACGATGACATAATGACAATCACAAAAAATATTAAAGAGAAATATGTAATTGGATATGGTGCTACAAGCAATCTTTATAAATGTGATCTAAATAATTCTAAGCCAATTTCTATAAAGAGAATGTACAGTCACAACCCACTAAGCTTGTTTGCATTTGAAACTGATGTGGAAATATGTTGGAATCATCAAGCATGGAAATCTTGAGAGTCTGCATGGATTTTCACTTTCTCCACTTGGAAACCTGATGTTTTATGATTACATGGTAAACAAAAGTCTGTGAGACATCCTACATGTGAGTAAAATGATTATGTTATGAAGAAAAAATGAATCTATACATTGTAGATTCAATTTTTGAAATAGAAGCAGTCCAATCAACCTCTAACCTTCATAGTAAAATGGATATTTGGAAAATATAACAAGTGTTTTATTAATGTTTATTTTTATATAGGATCATCAAAAAAGATTAAGCTAGACTAGAATAATTGGCTAAAGATTTCTCATGGTGATGAAGAAGGATAGCCATATCTTCATTATGAATGTAACCCACACATTGTTTATAGGGATGTGAAGACTTATAACATTCTTTTGGATTATAATTTTGATGCAAATTTGTCAGAATTTGGCATTGCCAATTACATTTCCTTGGCCAAACACCACACCTATACCTATGTTATGGGTACCATTTTTACATTGACCATAATATGCAAGAAAATCAAGGCTAAATAAGAAATATGATGTATATAGTTTATGGGATTTCTCTTTTGGCAGTTGCTGATGGGAAGGAAGTTGGTGGCCAATAACTCAAATCTGCCAAAGTTGGTAAGATTTATGTTTGTTAATTTTCATTCGGAGCTTACACTGTATGTTGTTTAAGTATTTTTAAGGTTTTTTGTCAGGAGAAATCAAATGTGGATGGAATTGTCTTTGACATTGCCAAGTGAACCTAGATTCTATCAAAAGAAGAATACAACACACTCATAGGAAATTGTTGATACAGAAGTTGCAGAAACCTACATGGATCTTGGGATTGTAAGAAAAACTTCCAGTTGGCCTTGCTTTATACCAAGAAATGGCCATCTGTTTGACCCACCATGCATGACATTTCTAGAGTTCTAAAGTTGATGACGATCAGTTACCTGCTCCTATGCAATTTCCTAGTATACTGAATGAACCAACTAAACCCCTAGTAATAATTACAAGAGGTATTTGGATGGATATGTAGATGGTAAGCATAACGATGTTATGGGGAGAACAATGCTATGCGCTTCTGAAAGGAATTTTTTTGTGAGATTTAGTGAGGTGATTTCATAAAAAACTTTTTGACTCAGAACGAGACTTGGATGATGTTGTGACGGGAAAAAAAAGCATCCCCTGGAGTCCTCACTTTCCCAGGGTCTACTTTTCTCAATGGCTGAGCTGATTTTCAAGTAAACAATGACCAGTTTTACCTATTACAGTCCTGATTTTTTTCCATAATAATTCAAACCACTCCAAACCCTTAAAACAAAATAAAAGTGTGCCCAAATTTTCTTTTAGAAGGGGCAATATTGGGTTTTGGCCAAATTTGTTCCTTTTCCACTTTCTGAATAGGATTTTTTTCATCATAGCTAAATCAATCCACTTTTGATACTGGTAGTAGTACACTCTTCTTTTGTTGCCTACTCATAAATACTAGTCCCTACTTTGATAGCACCTCCACTGCTACTTTACTCAACACTACTTGTATCCAAACCAAGAAGTCCCATTCTAGAGGTAGACAAATGTATTAATGTTTTTTGTAAATAAAATTTTCCACAAAAGGTGATGAATCCTCATATAAGATCTACAACATGTATATGTATGAATTTGTAACAAATTTTGAAATGTACAGATAAAACCTTTCAATGTAAAGATGATGACAGATCAATTTTTGTTATTTCTTGACTCAGAAAAAAAATACAATTGTGGCACAATGAGTGTTTTGATTGATGTAAACTATAAAATATCTGTTCAATGTATCTTCGAGGGCGTAAGATAGCTGTTTCTCACAAACATTTTTCTTGCACTATGGCAAGGATTATTTCATTTTCTTTCTCACGTAAGTGACTCATTGTTTATAAGGAGAATGGAACAATTTACAAGCATAAATTCTACTATAGTTTCAGAGTAATAGAATTTGTGATATACATAAACTCCCAACTTTTTTGTTTTATTTTAATGATTACTCAAAGATATAGTTTATAATAATAAACACTAATGAACTTGTACAATCTAAAAAACAATACTTGAGTTGTTACAAGGTATATTTCGGGGGTGAGAACGTAATTTTATTGTGTTTTCCACCAGAAAGTCAAAATAACACCACTAACATTTAAGGCCAGTGTCAAATTTAAGGATATGTGCATACTAAACATTGAAAGTGCTGTGCCTCACACTTTCAAAGTTTGAGATTCACTCTGAAAGTGTGAGTGTGAGACTTTGCATTTCCAAGGTGCAAATTTAAATGAAAGTGTGGGGCTCACACTTTCAGAGTGCGAGGGATCACACTTTCAGAGTGTGAGGCTTGCTCAAATTCTTCAGAGTGTGGGGATATCACTTCAAAAAGTGTAGAGGCTTAGAATTTTCATAGTGCGGGGCTCATATTTCAGAAAGTGCAGGGGTCGCAGAACTTTCAAGATCCATGGGGCTCAGCACTTCAAAACAATGAGGCTCTCAGACTTTAAAAGTGTGAGCTCTCGCACTTTAGAGTGTGAGGCTCACACTTTCAGAGTACGGGGCTCACACTTAAATACAACGGGATCATGATTTATAATAGTTACTGGAAACTAAAATTACATCGAGGTTTTTTTCACTTTAATTTAATACAATGGGCTCATGACTTATAATAGTTAGTGAGTCACTCACCTTAGATCGAGGCTCATGACTTATAAGAGTTAGCACCCGCTCACCTTACATCGAGGTTCATGACTTATAATAGTTAGTGACCACTCACCTTAATACAACTAGGCTCAACAAATAATAGTTAGTATGCTCCCCTAAGAAGTTATGAATTTTAATTAATCTAACAGGCTCATGCCTTATAATAGTTAGCAGTTGTCTAGCCTTACATACTCTCAACATTGAAAATCTAAAAAATGGTAGAAATTGGAATCCAATAATAGCTCAAATTGGAATCCAATAATAGCGATATTAGAATCCAATAATAATGATATTGAATCCAATAATAGTGAAATTAGAACTAGAATAATTCTAATAATGATAATATTGGAATCCAATATTGCTACTAATGGATTTCAATAACAGTAAAAATAGAATCCAATATAGATAAAAATGCAATCCAATATACACAAAAGTGGAGATGGATTTCTTCCAATATTTGAAATTTAATGGAGTCCATACTTATTAGAATATGTCTTGATTTAGTGAAATAAGTGTTATGTGTGTGTGTGTGTGTGTGTGTGTGTGTGTGTGTGTGTGTGTGTGTGTGTGTGTGTGTGTGTGTGTGTGTGTGTCTTATGACATTTATAGTGTATGCCTATACACATGGAATTGTATGCACGTTCGACATTGTATTTATGCCTATATTGTTTTGATTTGATATTATATGGCCTATTCACATATTTATTTTTATTTTACATGTTAATACTATTTGGAACTTGATACGTTTTTTGAGACCTTGCATTTCTGAGATTATAATTATATCTAGACTAATATGATTTTCACTTGACAATATATGACATTATGGATATTTTTTCAAGTATTGGTGTTGTATACTAGTGTTTTTGATGTATAATATGCATGAAACTTTTGAATTCAAGTCATAAATTGATTAAAGTAATATTTATATAACATATATAAAGAGTTATCTAATAAAGTAATTATTCATTCAATTTATCAATGTGTAAATGTTTAGAGAACCTTTTCTAGAGGAGGTTCAACATTTTAATTCAAATTATAAGATGTATTATTGAATTTTTATATTTTTTGTTGTTTCATTGGAGTGGTTTCATAATAATAATGGCTAAGTATCTATATTCATTATTTATGTGATTTCATATTTTTCAATCAAAATTGATAAAAGGCATATTTACCAGAAGTACAAATTTATCACCAAGAGTGAGAGAAAAAGTGAGAGAGAGAGAAAGAGGGAGAGAGAGAGATCTGTATGGAGAAAGAGAGAATAAGATAATATAATGCATGATGTACAATTTCTTTTGGTTGTATGATCAATTTATTTGAATGAAATTTTTTATTTTTCTCTAAGGAATATGGTTAGATATAGTTCTTCATTCATTTACTCATGTATTTGAGAAGTAAATTGATGCAGAGAACAAAAGTTGATTCTTAGAGGTAAATATTCATTAGTAAGGTTACTTTCTTCATTCAATGTTTCCACGTAAATTTCAAGATTAAAATTTGGAATCTCACGTAAAGGCTCAATATTATCTTTCATACCAAATTATTTATCCATAATAACATTATCTTTCAATTCATTATCTATACTCATTGCAAAATAATTATTCTCCTCATTTGCATTATGTAATTCATCATCATTTTCTAAAACATCAGGTACATTTGACATAGTAGATGTACCTTTCCCTCCATGAAGTTTTCTCATATGCTTCACTTTTTTTATTCTAATCTCTTCTAATTTTTCCGATGTCTTTTTCTTGACCTTCATCATGTCCTAACATCGACTTTTATCCCAATGATTAGTTAAATATAGATAGTGGGGTAGGGGACAACTTAAACTAGTAAAAATTATTGTAGAAATATACAAGAATGTGCAGAGAAAACAAAGTGGGGACAAGAAACCCGTGAAAGAGATAGAAAATGACATTGGAGGGTAGGTGATATATAAAAAGGAAACACTTATACATTTTCTTCTTCCATTTTCCAAAGCAAAGATCTTTCCTTGGATCTAGTTTGGATACCTAAACATGAGGCATGGACCTGAAAAAACAAAAAAAAACACCTGTTTTCAACAGAAAATGCTAAAAAAATTCTTCCTCAATAATAAATCCCCCCAAAACGATCAACACATTTATTTAAAATTTGACTATGAAGTCAAATAAAATTTCTTTTTTCTAAATATACGATTTTTCAAAATTTCTTACTAGTCTAAGGTTTCCATACTTATTAGTTTCTAACTGTCTTGTTATAGATAATTTTTTTAATTCATACGTGTGTAAATTTCATCATGTATCTTATTATCATCCAAATTGAATAAAAATTATACAGTCACAAACTAGGACTAATTCTACACATTCAAAAAAACAAGTTTTCAATATTTTTGAGATAGTTGGGGGGGCACGGTCGGCTATCCCTTATTTTTCAAAATTTAAAATATTTTTACTTAAAAAATCATAAATAAATACTCAATAAAAAAATAAAAAAAAATTCTATCACAAACAAGTTGCTCCTATCTATCTTTCTACCAAAGGGTTTTAAAAACACTAAATATTGCTAAAAAATTGGGGGGCATGACCAACTGTCTACTATGTTTTAAAAAAAAACCAGGAGCACAAATTGGTATTTTATATCTTTAACCCACTTACACTTTACCATTTGAAAAAAGTAGCTTAGAAACTAGAATCAAAATGCTACAATTCGTGTTCTTATAACATCTTCCAATTTTGAGTGTAACTACTTCAAATAAGTCATAGAAGTTGAATATTTTTATTTTTCAGAAAACAATTGTCCACTTAAAACCCCATTTTGGTCCTCCATTTCTATGCACTTACGCATATAGGAGAATTAGATGCATAAAATAAAGAATATGAGATTGCAGAGGCTGAAGATGTTTTATTACTAAAATTATAACTCAAAATGATTCTTGTCCAAGACTGTATAAGTCTATTGATCTATATAATCCATTCGTCACCCTATGGTATGATCTTGGAACCTCTTTGAATGGATATCCATAGCTTTATGGGTCCTTCAATGGCATGGAAATGTGTTTCATTTTCAAACCCTAGTTGTCACACAATCTGAAAACCACATGTAATCAACTAAATCATGTTAAAGACCTAACCTTGGGTGGAAGACCTTGTGACAAGGTTAATGTTTGGGTTAAAGTGCAATATATACACCACCTACATCAGCACTAATATGAAGAAGAATCAAATCACATGTATTTCTCTACCTAGCATACAACATCTATATAAATTTAACTAGTTTACAACTTGAATCACTTTGAACATGTTTGAGATGTTTGTGATCTTACAAGGACAATAAGTAGGGATACTTGAGTTCTTGTAAATTTGGGAAGCTAGAATCCTTGAAATATTTGAGTGTTTTATAATTGTCTTAGTGGCTTCCCTAATGGATGCATATCATATTTACAAATATTAAGGGATCCTTGAGTGCCTTTTATGAGTGTTATAAATGAGTGTACAAAGTGTTTTTAATATTCTTTCTAGGTGATTAAATGATATGATATTAACTTGATTATATAGGGATCTGTACGTACCCAAAATTGTAAGGTACTGTACTGTCGGAACAGCGTAACATGTGCCCCAATGATGATACAGGTCTCCTCGCAAGGTGTTCGGAATCCGGAAAAGCTCTCCAAGTGTGTGTTAACATCCCCGCATGCCCCGTTCAGCCCCCCCCATGCTTTGTTTTTCTCTCTTTCCCTCTTTTCTTGGCCATTTTCTCTTTAGTTACGAAACCGCCGCCTTGACTGGGGTGGTGGTCTAGTGACCACCGCCCTGGTCAGGGTAGCGGTCTTGTAACCACTACCCTTCTCAGAGTGGCGGTCCTGCACGCATTTTCCAGAACGTTCTTCTTGACATAGAGCTCGTGTAAAAATCAACAATTCACTAGCTTTTTTTCACCGCCTCTGGAGCTTGAATTTATGTTTTTGGTCCCCTGGAATAGTGTTTTTGCATTGTTTACAGTTTTAAGAGTTCAATTTGGTTTTTTACCTTGGGGTAAATGCAAATGCTATAAATAGATGGCTTGTGCTCAAGCAAATGGCCCCTCAAATTTTCCTCTGAACTTCTCTTTGCAATAGATTCAGTTTTCAATTTGGCTTAGAGTTCTTTAGTTTCTTTCATTGCATGCCTAGTTAGTGTTATTCTGCAGTTAGAAAGCCACATATCCATCTTGTGTAGGTGGTTGTTATCATCTCTATCCAATCCATTGGAGTAGAATAGTTTATTTTCAGTAGGAAAGCCATTAAAATTTGTAGGTTTTTTCTCCTCAAACAGGATAGTTTCAGGTTCTGGATGCATTATGTTGCATGACTCGCAATAGATCCCCGCTAGGAACTTCATAAGCCAAGCTCTGTACTCTTGCGGCTATCAATATCCTACTCACGTTCTATTCAGTCTGTATTCTAAGTTGTCCCTTGTTCCAATATCTACTTTCTATTGATGCAAGCATTACATGCTTTTTCTGGATCCACTTGAGCACAGAAAGAATGAAGAGATCAAACTGAGGGGAAAAAGCTACACACACCTTCAGATTTGCCACTGTTCTGCAGAATCCAGGTTCTAGATTTCAAAGTTCTAGTTAGAATCATATCAAATAGAGTAGTTAATTTCTTTATTTCAGTTATTTCTACTCTCGATATTGCCAAGGAAGCTGTGGGGATTGATAGTTTCTGAGAAACTATGATTCACTCCTCACTTCTGAGGTAGGATTGAGGGTCTTGCAAATAGATTAGATAAGCTATTTCATTGTTTAGAATAGATCTACAAATTACACAGACAAATAGCTACACTCGGTTTATTTTTGTTTGTTTTAAGTAATTATTTTTAGCTGTCAAGTTCTAGATAGTTTTATAATCACTGTTTTCTTAAATTCATATAGTTCATCAGAAAATACAAAAAGAAGTCATATATGCTATAGGATACACTACAAGTAATTAAATTTCTCTTTGTTATAGGTTCGTTTTACTTTATTGGCAATTTTGTATGACAATCACGGGACCCAGGGAGCCTAGGGGAATATATATTCGAGCTAATCGTGCCTCAGACCCAATATCGTCACTGGTAATAGTTTACATAGATCAAAAATATTAGGATCCAAAGTCTTCCAAACAACAACAAACATGCAGCAGATCAACTCTCAGTTGAAGGGGATTAAACATAGAAGACGACCAAGCGTACACGTTTTGGTCGAATCAACCAAACTACAGATCACGCTAGAAAAATATCCATATGAATGTAGAAGGGTTTGAAAGAGAGCAATTTATTCAGTTGTGATCCCTTTGGTCCCACAACCAAATGCAGGAGACACCCTCATAGACATAGATACTAGCCTAAGAATTCAGGTTGCATGAACGCCTGTACAGTACTCTGAGAAAATCACATAACGGTTAATTCTGAATATAGAGGCTGAGGAGCGCATATGATGTATTGGATACTAGGGATCAGGGACTAAATTCATCACATGACCATAGCAGGCTCCACAACAACTACGAGTCTACGCGGTTTGCGACCCACAAATCCCGCAACCCAACGAAGCCATAAGTAAATCAGACATAGATGCCTGGCGCCTACGCACACTAGTATTCAGATATACTCCACTTCCAGCCTCAATCATCATCACACAATTTATACCTGTTAGATATAGCGGCTAAAAAAGCTAAAGAATTCTGGACTAGGCCAGCAGAACCGTCCATAAAAACAACAATAGCCATCATCCACTCTATGACACTGTCTGGGAAACATATACGAAACTATCCTAGGCTATTTTCCACGTTATACCACAACCCATAGATCGAATAACGCCAGATCTCGATATTGATTGGAGCCTTCGAGCAGTCATCCTTGCCGATCGATCTATCACACCAGTTCAGGTTAGGAGGGCCTTCTTTGCCTTAGATTTGCAAATTCCATTAGTGCATGTCGAAGACATCAAATTGGCACTAACTAGTTTAACTACGTCCCAGCACATATTCCATCCCCACCCGACTGTCTCGGCATGACCTCGGGGAGGTCGGGTACGCGAAAGAGTTACTTGTAGATTCCCACGCTCGCTTGTCACTTTTCCGGGCGTACAAATCTGGTGAACCCCGACGTGAACCTTCCTACATTTTGGTTTAAAGTCATTTTTTTTACCTCATTAGCTTTTTACTTTCACCCTTCACTCTCACCCATTATTCTGCGGGTATTCATATACCTCCCTGAATATGTCGGGGATTCGATGCGTATGGTAGACCCCTCTTAGGTCTTGAGGCATACTACGCCCCAACATAATAGACAATCATCACCCTCACTTTTAGTATGGGGGTGATAACTACTCAACTAACCAGTTGTCAACGCAAACTCCAAGGAGTAGAAAATAACTCATCTTTTCAAAATGAGGAGTTAGATCAGCTCGCTCAAACACCACAAACAGATCCTTCAGGCTCGAATAAACATGACGTTCACCGAAGAGATCTGGTTCATCTCCTCAGATGCTACTTAGACCACAAATTAGTAGACAATCAGACTCATACCAAGGTTTAGATAATGAACACTCGGGTACGTTATGCCAGGAACAACCAACGTTCTCGACAGTATGTATCCACCTGTAGGAGGTTTACAAACACAACCCGAGGTCTCTTTTCAAGAAAATACCTCTATGCCACTACATTATAGGGAAATACCCTCGGAAAAAACTTGGCAAGATAATGATCAATTCATAGCAGGGTATCAGAGACCTATACAACACCATGATATACAACAAACGCCACCAAGGCATAATATCATGACTTCACCAAACCGAATTCATTTCAACTCTAATAGAAAAGGTTAGAGGGTTAGAACTTTCTTGCTCAAGCAAGTCAAAATTCTCAGTTCATGTAGGCAGGAGAAGTTCCAACCCTCCGCATCATCCTAGTCAAGTAGACCTCCTCACGGGAGTAGGCATGTTAGGCATGACTCCTCAGTACTCACAACAAACGCCAACTAGACCCACCATCCCTAACACCGCTCCTCCCGGTCTAGTGCAAAATAACCCCTTCTTGGACCAATACCCAGTCATACTTAAACATGTACTCCAGATCACCACAAGGACATATATTCTCCTCTCCTCGCATGTTTTCTCAAACACAGGAGTTTCCTTATGCCCCTACCAATGCATACGCTACGTTGTATCAACAACCCATTCCACCACCGCTCCCTCAACAGGGCACCATCAATGGTCGGAAACCTATGCGATAGGGACCTTACTCAGAATATTTGAAAGAACCCTTAGATTTCACCATACGAAGCCTCATGCTTCCAAGACCCCCTTCCCTGATTTACCCAAGTACAAAGGTAAGGGGGATCTGAGTGCACATATCAAGGCTTACGCTACATCCATACGATAACTACTCCCTTGGGGATGGGGTTATTGCTAAAATATTCCCCAAAACATTAGAAGGCATCACTCTCAATTGGTATTATAGAATACCTGAAGCTTCCATCCATTCATTTAAACAACTCATTTCAAATTTCATTAAGGCATTTAACATAAACAAACTGTTGAGAACAGGAATTAGGGAATTCTTGCACATTAAGTAGGAACATAATGAATCTGTCGCTCATTTTATCCAAAGGTGGCGTACAGTTATTTATTATTCGGAAAGTGCTCCAAACATGGATCAAATGGAACTATGTGATTTATTCCTTCTTCTCTCTTAGCAGAAAAGTGAAGGAAGAAGTCCAGAAGTTTCCACTAAAGACTTACGATGAAGTACTTGAGAGCGCTCTTCGAATAGATCAAGCAGAAATTGATAGTGGTCGCAAAACATATGGAGCAAAACGGGAGGTTAATCAGCTCCAACCAGAAACACTACAACTTATCTCTGCTACCCACGAGTATCAATCAAGGACCTAAAATCCTTAACAAAAATCGGGGGTGTAACAATAGATGGAGTAATCGACCAGCCTAAGAAGGTAAATGTTGTCAATACTCCATCACAAATAAACAACCAACGAAACAAAAAAATTTACCCCGAACAATCAATACAGTGGATTTTGAACCATCCACAACAACAAAAAACAACAATGGAAAAATCCCATACGGGGGTCCAAGCCAAAATTCAGCTAGGTACCAAAACCAGAATTCAAATCAAAGACAACAAACGTAAAATTTCAATCCTAGTAGACAACGGTTTGATCAAAATTTTGGACCACAATACACACCAAACCAACAAACTAGGAGTTTACAATCCTAATTCGTATTGTGGTTTCCACAAAATTCAGGGCCATGACACTAGAACGTGCCGTGACTACAATAAATTCATGCAACGCTTGCCAGATGAACAAAGACAACTTTTTATGGAATATGTTCTTAGCAGACCCTACGTCACCAACATCAAATACCTTCACAGGGGTGGTTTCCCCTCAAAATGCTCCCCTCAAGATCTTTAATGATCCACTCCCAAATCACGATAACCAACAGGCTAAATCTAACTGGGGACGAACAAGGGTGTAGAGTGACAGGAAAAAATGATCATGAAGCCTTGACCTCGCTTAAATCCATTAGTTGCACCCACAACTAGGAGGTCAGCCATGACCTAAGGTAGTGAGTTTAGTGGAGTTAGACACTGAACTACCCATCGAAGCTATAACAAGGATGCAAGAGTATTTCTCTCAGCCAAATCCAAGCCACCTGCCAGAGGCAGATGACATCCAAAAAATCGTAGTAAAACCTGTGGGTGCCTATGATTTGATTAACGACCCTAACAAAAACCTTCTCTCACATTTCATTTTTAGACTTACTAAAGAACTCCCCTGCCCACGAGGGCTGCTCTTTTAGAAGCATTAGATTTAGGTCATTTAATTAACATCACTCCACCTCCTTAAACACAGGTAAATCATATAGACTTTGATGTTCATCCTCCGGGGGTAGGCGGATAAGGATGTCGAGATTCATATTCGAGATAAACAAAATGCCGACAGATGCTGAGATCGCATGTCGAGGTGATCCAAACTTTACATTTACAAGTATGGGTTTATAACAACTATGTAAAGCGTGCAATGATAGATGATGGAGCAGCGGTTAACATAGTCCCCTTCTCTCTTTCCTTCAAAAGCTAGGGTATGGAGAAAACCAATTGTTCCACAACCCGAAACACACTAAGGGGCTATGATAGCCTTAAAGCCACCTTGGTTGGAACTAATAATATTACCGGTCACCTTAGGACCTAAAACCATCTTGACTGAGTTTTATATTATTGATCAGGGAAACTAAATATAATTATGATCCTTGTCTGACCATGGATACACCGCATGAAGGCAATCCCTTCTACACTATGTCGAGAAGTAAGGTTTTTTACACTTAGGAAAGATATTTGTAGCCAAAGGTGATCCTAAACCATTCAATGTACACCTGGCTAACTTAAAGAAAAGACCAGGCATGCACTCAGAGTTTGAACTCCCAAAAAACCAACTCTTAATAAACCTACCAACGCAAAACCAGAGGAAAAATTGGTGCCTACAACGGATCTTGAGACTATGAGTCTAGCCAAGGCAACCCCAACATCCAAGGATGAGGCTAACACTGGTAGAAAATAGTATCATTAGGAACTACCACACAAAATCATTGAATTTCTAGAAAGAGATCTACCAATGTTCTTACCATTTGATTCTGTAGGCGTGGGGACATTCCCCTGGGTGTTGGTTCTCTCCCAGTATTACATCTCTGCATCGGTAGAAGCTGAAGATATTAACACAACAAATGTCCCCAACATCTATACTCCCAGCTAAATATTGGACTCTCCATTTTGACGGGGCTAGATGTCATTATGGAGCAGGGGCGGGTGTAATCTTTACTTCCCCTGAGGGGAAAGTCCTACCATTTTCCTTTAAACTAAATTTCAAATGTACAAACAACAGCACTGAGTACGAATCCCTTCTCCTTGGCCTCATTTTAGCCAAAAGGATCGGTGTTAATAACATCAGGGTATTAGGAGACTCACAATTAGTAGCAAACCAAGTCTCTGAGGTATATGAAACCAAAGCCAAGCACTTACAACTTTACAAAATAGATGTATTAGATTTAAGCAGAGGAGTTTGACTTCATATCAATTGAAGCAATCCTGTGAGAACAAAACCTTCTCGCAGATTCTATAACAACCTCGGCATCACGCTTCACTCCAAAACAGTAAGTTAGAAGATACCCGCTTCATGGTATCCCTTCGTGATGAACCATTGATAAAAAAAATGACAAATCCTCTTTCAAACGGAAATGAAAACACATCTACTGTCCTAGCCCACATCGATAGTGATACAACCACTCTTGATTTCTTAAATACCTATGTGGCATTACATCTTGCCCATCACATAGTAGATTCATCCTTAATCCCACATTCGTCTTCCTACTTTAGGAATCCCATGATGGAGCTTCCCTCACAAATGGAACCTAGCGTATACACAATAGAAAATGGGGATGATTTGGATTTACCTCCGGCCCCGCCTGAGTTTGAAGAAGGGTAACACCTCTTTGATCGAAGAAACAATTGATATTAACATCGTAACGGAAGATGAACCAAAGGTTTTGAAACTAGGGTCCTCGTTAACCCCAGAAGAAGTATAAATACACACTCAGATGCTCAAGGAACATCATAAGGCTTTCGCATTTAGGTTATAAAGAAATGACAGGAGTTGCACCCCACATTGCGGTACACAACCTCGTCACTAAATCAGATGCAAAAACCAATCAAACAAAAATCGAGACCCATGAAACCCAAGGTAGCTCTCATGGTAAAAGAGAGGAGGTAATAAAACTCCTCCAAGTAGGATTCATCAAACCAGTCGATTACTCCCAGTGGGTATCTAATATCGTTCCCGTTCTCAAGAAGAAGAATGGGAAGATACACATCTGCATAGATTTTCTGAGACATTAACAAAGCATGTCCTAAGGATGACTTCCCATTACCATCCATAGATTTCATTGTCGATGCAACAGCTGGGTTTGAACTTTTGTATCTCATGGATGGATTCTCGGGGATACAATCAAATCAGAATATCTGAGCAAGATCAAGCTAAAACCCACGTTTTATAACTCCTTGGGGAACTTACTGCTATGCTGTTATGCCATTTGGTCTCAAGAATTCTGCTGCTACATACCAGTGAGCTATGACTTATATATTTTCACAATTTAATTCATAAGATCATGGAATCCTACGTAGATGACTTGTTAACTAAGGCCAATAAGTGTTGTGACCATCCGGAAGTGCTCCGCGTCATTCTTTCACGCCTAATAGAATACGGAGTCATGTTAAATCCAGAAAAATATGTCTTTTGGTGTAACAGGAGGGAAGCTCCTAGGTTACATCATATCGTCACGAGGGATAGATGTTGACCCAACCAAAATTCGGGTTGTCCCTCGAAATGGTCCCACCTTCGGATGAATCTGGAATCAGGTCATTTCTCGGAAAGCTTGGTGTAATTCAGAGATTCATCCTGGACTTAAGCTTCGCCATCCATCTAATCAACAATCTGCTCAAGAAAGATTATAGTATTGATTAGACCAAAGACTGCAATGAAGCTTTTGATGCAGGTTAAGTGTTTTCCTGTTATCACCACCTACGCTAATGCCACCTAAGCTAGACATCCCGTTAATTTTATATTCACAGGCTACCGACGTCTTGCTGGCCTGTATGTTGGTCCAAGAGGACGATGACAAGAGAGAGAACTTGATTTAATTCATTAGTCGAACATTACTTGACTACGAAACACATTATACACAAGCAGAATGAGAATGCCTCGCCATAGTATTTGCTACCAAACGCTTAAGGCATTATATGCTAAATCAAGAAACAAGATTCATGGTAAAAATAGACCATTTACGAACTTTCCTCACACAAGGGGTCCTTGTCTAAAAAGGTGAGGCATTTTATAACCTAAATGGGGAGAATTCGAATTAACATTCGTAAATCAGAAGTCTGTTAAGGGAAAAATCATCACAGATTGGTTAGCTGATAACCCATTAGACGGAGGAAATCTGGTAGACCTAGACTTTCCGGATGAATGCGTATACTATATTGAAACCAGACCTGCCTATCTCTGAGTGTCCTTGGTACACTGATATCATTAATTTATATCATGGACCATAAGTACCCAGAAGGAGGCTACACCACAACAAAGAAGGTGGTTACGTATTATCGTAGCTAAATACATCATTATAGAGCAAGTGCTCTATCGAAAAGTGTTTGATGAAATACTTCTAAGATGTGTCGACACAGAAGAATCCAAGAAGATTCTTCATGAATCTCATAGTGGAATGTGTGGAGGCCACTTCGGCAGCCATGCCACCACTCGTAAAATACATTGAATGGGATACTTCTAGCCCACTCTATAACATGACGCAGTAGAATTTGTACGCAAGTGTCATAAGTGCCAAGAGTTCTCCCATGAGATCCACATGCTGGCACAAGCTCTGCAACCAATTGCTACTCCATGGCCCTTTTCTACATGGGGCCTAGATTTAATAGGGAAATTCTCTCCCTCATCCACAAACGGGCATAATTTTATAATCACGGCCACCGAATATTTTACCAAATGGGTAGAGGCTATGCCTCTTACTACTACTATACCTGGTTCTGTAATCACCAAGTTCATTTTGAACCAAATCATTTGCAGGTACGGTGTGTCTCGCAAATCTTTATCTCGGATAATGGAACTTCTTTTTAAGAATGATGAAGTTCACGAATTGTGTAATAAATTTAAGA
This sequence comes from Taxus chinensis, assembly GCA_019776745.2. Taxonomy (NCBI): domain Eukaryota; kingdom Viridiplantae; phylum Streptophyta; class Pinopsida; order Cupressales; family Taxaceae; genus Taxus; species Taxus chinensis. The sequence continues at coordinate 626,313,020 of CM034151.1, forward strand.
TAAGCCATCACACGGCCTCCCTATATTACCCTCAAGCCAATGGACAGGCTGAAGCAACAAACAAAACACTGGAAAGCCATTCTCCTTAAAACTGTGAAAGAAAACAAACGAGATTGGCATTTAAAGTTATATCCAGCCTTGTGGGCCCACAAAACCTCAATAAAAACACCAACAGGAGCAACTCCTTTCTCGCTAGTATTCGGGGCTAAGTCAGTTCTCCCACTTTAGGTTGAAATAACCAGTCTCCGTATTTCATTACAAGGGATTCTGGATGAAGACGCTTATAGAGAAACACGTCTCTCCCAATTAGAAATCCTAGATGAAGCTAGGTTAGATGCTGAATAGTGGCACAGAGCCTATACTGACCGGATGTTCTAGCAGTATAAAAAGAGGGTCTATGAACGTGACATATATGAAGGTGATCTAGTCCTAAGGCTGGACAACCAGATCGACAGGGAAGACCGGCGAAGGAAGGAAATTCTAGCCTAAATGGTTGGGCCCATACCGAGTCATGAATGACTACGGAAATGGTGTGTACCTCTTATGTATGCTAGAAGGTGAGGAATTTGGTGAAATAGTCAATTCCCTGCACCTCAAATGATTCTACGCGTAAGTAACTAGCACTTCTTAGGCTTATATCTACATTGCATCTATATATAGACTAGGATCATTTTGTCTGCTTGTTTCGTACACAAATTGTGATCAAGGAATCTATTCTCAAAGCAATTCATTACAAACTCATGATATTGTTGGCATAAACACTCTAATCATACTTCTCCATTTTCACGAATCTTTTATCAAATAAATTTAGTTATGAAAAAGTCTTAACGGTAACCATACCAAAATCTGCAAGTTTATTCTCACTTTTGGTTTCTTCTTAGGATATGTGTCTTGCCTATGCTCTATTCTAGAAGCTTCATGGTGTCACATCTATCCCATATATATGTCTCTTTGGAAATAAGCACATACTGACATTTTACTCAAGTAAACAAGTCAAACATTGATCAAACAGAAAATTTTAATTTTACACATTTCCTTGCCCCACCAACCTTTGGTGATGAGCTTGCGTCTCTTACTAGTGACGTAGGGTTGGGAAAGGATGGAAATGCCCTTACTCGCCTATGCCTTACCCATGGTGATAAACCCATGCTTCTTACTAGTAGCATGGGGCAAAGTGTAGGGATTCCTCTTGACAAACAAACGTAAAAGTTCATAAGAAAACAATTCAAACCTTGAAGCTTTGAGTCAAAAACAAATGAATCAGATGCTCAAAATTCCAAGAGAATTAAATCCCTAAAAACCCAGATTGTGTCTACTATGTGGCCATCTAAAGATCTAAGTCTGGATAAACCGCAAAGTAGGTTGCATCTAAAACTATGAAGTCACTCGAATGGAGTGGGCTTGTGATATCCTAATTTGGTTCCGCCAAAGCTTTGTCTATCTTTCATCAATATCATTTCAAACACATTTCATAACTTGCACCCTTCCCAACTCTCAGTGATGATCCCTTGCATCTTACTAGTTGCATGGAGTTAGGAATATGGGGTAGGTTTATCTGCTCATCATATCAGTTTATCTTCACCACTTTGCCAAAACAAACATGAAGTATCCAAAATTGCTTACAGAAAATAAGATTCAAAATCACATTGTATCTACATTATCATATATCAGCATCATGAAACACAAAAGGAAAGTAAAACACTTACATCATTTGTTCACCATTGCATACATTCTAAAAAACAGATAAACATACATCATAGTATACATGAGGAAACTGGACATAGAAAGAAAGCCATGAATGCCAAGATTTTGATTCAGAATGAATACATATATATATAAATAATCAATGTTTATATACAATGCCATCATGCACTAAGCATGGTCAAAACGCTCAAAGAGCCCGGGATATACAAAATAATATATAGTACAAAAATCTACGAGAGCCAAGTGGCCTCTCAATCTCTATGAGACCCCTCTAAAGGTGCGCACCCACGCCTAGGGCTCTGGCTATGCCGGCACTTTGCAGTGTACAGAGGGCTCAGAAACCCAAGGGGTGGCCATAGTCTCAACATGAGAATGGCTCCTCATAAGGTGCTCGGCTGTCCTATACCCCGCTAACTCTGTGCGAAGGGTCGATACCATCTTCACCACGTGCCAGACTAGAGTGCAAAGACATGTCAGTATGCCTACCGGTTACTGAAGGCTCCCCAGTGTCCACGGATAGCTCCGTGTGGGTCCTCTCCATGGGGATCATCAGGGTATCAGTGCATACCCTGCGAATCAAATCCTGCTACTCATCAGCAGTATCTACAAAAAAAAGAGAAAACAAATTAGAAACAAAACAAGAGATTAGAAATACAATGTAAAACAGAAGGAGAGATAATAGCTGAGGAGATCCTAGCTAAAAACAAACATTAAAAGGGGGAGAGGGTAACTTACTCAGATCGCCAGGCCTCCAGGATGGGTCTGCTGGGGTTAGCACCTGCCACGGATGTCACTACCAACTGAGGGGCTGCTCCTGTGGCTGGAGCAACGTAGCACCTCCGCAACAGACTTGTCCTCCCCGCCATGGCCTTAGGAGAGTGGCTCCTCTGCAACCAGATTCACCCTCCCTGCACTCTGCTTGGCCCTCTCTACATGCATGATATCCTGAGTATCATGCCACTCAAGATCATTGTCCTCGGTCTCCTCCTCTATCCCTCCCCTCTGTGAACTCCTCAGACTCCGGAGTCTATATCAATAGGTTCATCGATTCTATGGGCAAGACCAGCAGTAATTTGAAGCAAAGGTGCCTGAGGTGTACCGACTCTCCCTCTGACAAAAACTATCCTCTTGGCTACAATAGGAACGCTAGGAGTAACCACTGTCCAACCCCTGGCCTCTAGGCCCCCCCTCTGGCCTCACAGACTAATCTGTATACTGGCGCCACTGGAGGAAGCATGCCCATGTATGGTAGGCCAAATTACTAAGGGAACTCGGCCAAAGGGGTGCATCTCCACTCGCCCCACTCTATCAATAAGTTGGCCTGTCGTGGAGCAGGAGGATCAAAGTAAGAGCCTCCTCACCCCATATACCTACCATAGTCTGGTATGGTGTGTCCTCCATGTTGGCAGTAGTCAGGGAGGCAACTGGATGATGAGGTGCTCTAAGCACCGACATGTCTGTCCATCTGGCTGCCCTCACAGCTCCACGGTCTGTCACCTCTACACCCCTGCCATAAGGAATGAAGCGCTCATAGACCCAACTCATGACTAGGGTCGGGTGGCTCAAGGACTGCCCCTGTAAACGAACCACCCTGTATAAGTCATGGTAGGTGGTCCCAAGAATGTCTGCCCCCCAGGCATATATCTGACTGTGTCCCTCTATCTTGTGCAATAATGGGGGACCAGCAGTATAACAGTGTGTCTCCTCCCTTGTCCCCAATCAGTCTCGAGGCAAAGGATCCCCCATAATGGCCTGGTGAAGTAAGGGGATGGGTAAAGTAGGAATGGATCGAACTCTAACCCCCTTCTTCAACCCCATGGAGATGACTGCATCTCCCATATATGTAGCCCACTGTGCAATCTGTGCCCGTGAACCTGCTGTCTCTAGGGTGAGTCGTCTCCCGATGATCGGGACCCCCAGAATGCGATAGACGTCCTCTAATGTAATAGTCCACTCACCACGGACCCCTGGCAATCGGAAGGTGTTTCCGATCTGCATCCCAGTATGAGAACAGGTCACAAAGAATCTGACTAGATGGTGTAACGTGGGGCACGCGTGAAATGCGTAGTATCCCAGCCCGCTGAAGAGTGTCCTCCTCATCCTGTGAGAGGGCATCTAGTACCCCTGGGAGCCAATCACACTCCCTCTCTCTACTCCACCGGATATACTCCTCTCTCACCTGCATACACCCAAAAACACACAAAACAGAGCAAGTTAGCATCTGAGTAACATTGGAAAAATCAGGAAAACACGTAGAAATGCTAGAAAAGCAAAAAAAATTTCAAAAGGATGTTCCTTTTGCATTCTGTGCCAAAACCGCCACCCTGTGCAGGGAGACGGTTTTGTAACCACCGCCTTAATGGTGGCGGTCGTGTAACCGCCGCCCTGAACAGGGCGGCAGTCGTGTAACCGCCGCCCCTGGGCAGGGCGTGGCGGTCGTGGTCCAAAAACCCACGCGGGTTTTTAAACTTAAAAAGCCTAAAAAGTGCAAAACATGACCATTTTACCTAAAAAACAAAGCCTACCCAGTAGGCGCCCCCCCTAGGTGGACCTTTTAACACTAACATTTTCAAAAATTACCCCCCCATGACAAATATTTAGCATTTCAAATTTAAGGGGGTAAAAAGGATAAACTGAAGAAAACTAACCTGTGATCTCACGGGTCGATGTTCCACACGTGGAGGCATGATCGCTATCTCGTCACAAATGTTTCGACTCTACTCACACAAGAAACCGTCACTGTGGGTCCCAGAGCTCAAAATCAATCAAATCGACTCGCACAAATGAATAGGAAAATGGGCCCACTTTCATATATATAACGCCCTGATTCGTTTTAAATGACTTTTTCACAGGTTTGGAGCACCCGACGGAGGTAAGTTCCTATCCCCGCACAAATGGTACGTTCTCATTTCCTATTATTTTAGCGTTTATTTTCCAAATTATTGTATCTATTTGCACTTGATTCCTCTTTTCATTTTACAGGTGGCGGGAATTTTGGATGGCATCATTTCAACACACGGATGTATCAGGTATAGCTTCTAACTTCCCATTTTGGGACCGCCCATACTCGGACCCACCATTTTACGCCTCTTCATGGCTAAAATGCTTCTCCGAGGGGCCAATAATGTACGTAACCCAAAATTGTAAGGTACTGTACTATCAGAACAACGTAACACGTGCCCCAATGATGATACAGGTCTCCTCGCAAGGTGTTCGGGATCCGAAAAATCTCTCCAAGTGTGTGTTAACATCCCGCATGCCCCACTCAGCCCCCCGCGTGATTTATTTTTCTCTCTTTCCCTCTTTTCTTGACCCTTTTCTCTTTAATTACGAAACCGCTTCCTTGACTGGGCGGCGGGTCTCGTGACCACCGCCCTGGGTCAGGGTGGCGGTCCTGTAACCGCCACCCTTCTCATAGCGGCGGTCCTGCACATGTTTTCTAGAATGTTCTTTTGATATAACTCATGTAAAAAATCAACTATTCACCAGCTTGTTTCACCGCCTTGGGCTTGCATTTATGTTTTTGGTCCCCTGGAATAGTGTTTTTGCATTGTTTATAGTTTAAGAGTTCAATTTGGTTTTTACCTTGGGTAAATGCAAATGCTATAAATAGATGGCTTGTGATCAAGAAAATGGCCCCTCAAATTTGCCTCTGAACTTCTCTTTGCAATAGATTAGCTTTCATTTCTTTTATAATTCGTAGTTTTATCCATTACATGCTTAGCTAGCATTGTTTTGCAGTTACAAAGCCACATATCCATCTTGTGTAGGTGCGGTTATCATTTTATCCAATCCATTGGAGTAGAATAGTTTGCTTTCAGTAGGAAGCCATTAAAAGTTGCAGGTTTTTCTCCTCAAACAAGATAGTTTCAGGTTTCTGGACGTTTTATGTTGCATGACTCGTAATAGAATCCCGCTAGGAATTACATAAGCCCAAGCTCTGTACTTTTGCGCTATCCGTTCTCCTATTCGCATTGTATTTAGTCTGTATTCAAAAGTCATCCATTGTTCCAATATCTACTTCTATTGATGCAAGCATTACACACTTTTTCTAGATCCATGTGAGCATGAAAGAACGAAGAGATCACACTGAGGGGACAAGATCACACACACCATCAGATTCACCACTGTTCTGTAGACGTCTAGGTTCTAGTATTTCAAAGTTCTAGTTAGGAATCATATCAAATAGAGTAGTTAATTACTTTATTTCAGTAAATTCTACTCTCGATACTGACAGGGAAGCTGTGGGGATTAATAGTTTCCGAGAAAACTATGATTCACCTCCTCACTTCTGAGGTAGGATCGAGGGTCTTGCAAATAGATTAGATAAGCTATTTCATTGTTTAGAATAGATCTACAAATTGCATAGACAAATAGCTACACTCGGTTATTTTGGTTTGTTTTAAAATTATTATTTTTAGCTGTCAATTCTAGATATTTTAAATTGTTGCTGTTCTTAAATTCATATAATTCATCAGAAAATACAAAAAAATAAGTCATATATTCTATAGATATACTTCACGTAGTTAAATTTCGCTTCGTTACAGTTAGATTTACATCTTTGCTTTTGTATGACAATCACGGGACCTAGGGAGCCCAGAGAATATATATTCGAGCCAATTGTGCCTCAACCCAATCTCGTCACTGCACTAGTTAACATAGATCAAAATCTTAGGATCCAATTCTTCCAAACAACAACAGAATTGCAACAGATCAACTCTCAGTTGAGGGGGATTAAACGTAGAAGATGACCAAGCATACACGTTTTGGTCAAATCAACCAAACTACAGATCACCCTAGAAAAATATCCACATGACTGTAGAAGGGTTTGAAATAGAGTAGCAATTGTTTGGTTGTGATCCTTTGGTCCCATAGCCAGACGCAAGAGACATTTTCACAAACATAGATACCAGCCTAAGAATTCAGGTTGCCAGAACGCCTGTAAGGTACTCTGAGAAGATTACACAACTGTTAATTTTGAATATAGCGGTTGAGAAAGCATAGGATTATTGGATAGTAGGAATCAGGGACTGAATTCATACATGACCATAGCAAGTCCACAACAACTATGAGTCTACGAGTTGTGACCCATAAATCCCACAACCCAACGAATCCATAAGTCAATCAAACATAGACACTGGCTTACGCACACTAGTATTCAGATCTACCCCACTTCCACCTACCATCATCGAACATTTATCATTACTAGATATAGAAACTAACAAAGCTAGAGAATTCTGGACTAGGCCAGAGAATTTTCCATAGAATCAACTATATTCACTATCCACCATATGACCTTATCGGGAGACATACACGAAACTATCCCAGGTCATTTTCCACGTATTCCACAACCCATAGATCAAATAACACCAGAGCTCGATATTGATTGGAGCCTTCGAGCATTCATCCTTGCTGATCGATCTATCACACCAGTTTAGGTTAGGAGGGCCTTCTTTGCCCTTAGATTCACAAATTCCACTAGTGCGTGTTGAAGACATCAGATTGCCTAACTAGTTTGTCTGCATCCCACACATATTCCATCCCCACCGGCTGTCTCGGCACGACCTCGAGAGGTCGGGTACACAGAAGAGTTACTTGTAGATTCCCACACTCGCTTGTCGCTTTTCCGGCGTACAGGATCCAAAGGTAAATTATCATAACAAGTATTGTCAAGGAATATGGAAAGACCCAGTAAATGTTATTACATTGAAATCAAGGTTAGAAGATGTGTTAGTTGAGGAACGTGCAGGTAGGTGATGACTAGATTATATAGACTGACCAATCATTATAGTTTGGGATTCGGCCCATGATGCCCTTAGATAAGCCGCGGGTTCTACCCATCGACTTAGAAGATGCCGAGACCCATGGTGATTTTTCTATGCCATAGAGTGAGGTTTACATGGAGGAAGAGGAAAGCAAAGGTAGAGAGTGGGTGCTTTCAAGGGACAAGTCTCATCATAAATGAATAAAGACTCATGTTGACATTATTTGTTTCAAAGGTTTTTTTTTTAGTTCTGGTTGGGTATGGATAAAGACTCATGTTTTGTATTGAAATCCTTTATTTTGTTTTCATAGATGAATGTGGATTGTTTTATATATCGTCTATTGTGGGTATAACATTTTTGGTCTTCGCAGGATCACCAAGATATTTGGACACCACCACCAGCATAATCAACAACCAAATCCAGCCCCTTATGAAGGTAGTCCTTATCCTCTAGTTCTTGTGCAAGGGGATACTGTGAAGCCAATCCTGAACAGCTGCCATCTTTCCAACATTGATGGCCATGTTGCCATAGCACCTGCTAATGATTCTGATCCAAATCAGGTTGGTTGTATTACATCAGATAATGAATCCTGACGAGTGTGTACTTTACAGGTGTAATGCAATATCATTGAGTATGATTTCACAACAATGGATTGTGAACCTCTGATTATATAATAGTGGTTTTTGAGGTGTGTGTGGATGTGGGTGTTATAGTGATAGCATTTTTCAAGGTTCAATCGATTGGGCTTATTGTCAGGGTTTATCAGTTATCGGTTATGGGTAGTTGACATTATCCATTAGTAGGTCTTGGGCAGTTGACATTATCCATTAATTAGCCATGGGTATTTGACAATAATTTATAGGTGTATGGGGTGAATGCCATTTCCATAGTGTTTGATTGGATTCCATACCTGGCTTTTACAACAATGGATCATGGACATTTCTTTGGGTGTGAAGGTTCAAGATGAAGCACGATTCCTTACTTTTTTCATGATTATTTGGGTACAGGGCAAGATCTGAGGCATGGACATGCAGAAAGTGAAAAGGTTAGTGGTTCTTTTAATCTCTTTTTTAGCATCCTGTTTAGAACTGTAAACAGGATTTTGAGGCATGAGATTAAATTTGTTCATACTGAATGTTGCAAATTACTTTGGGTCCATACCATTTCGATGATTTGAACGAGGTTGTTCTTTTAACCCATAGTGCTGATGTGGGTAAAGGGTATCAATGCATTACGCCTATGAATAACATTCACCTCAATCTAGATGTCATAGTTGAAGGTGAAAAACATCATCCTAGCCTCCGTGAAGGGGAAGAGATTGTATTTTCCAAGTGGAATATATGTTGCACTTATACTCATGCCCCGTGCTCTAAGTTTAGTATGAACAGTGATATTGGATGTGAAAACTAGCCCATTGTGGTACCTCATTTTGCATGTGAAAATTGGCACTTATAACAAGGGACCCCTGTCGGTTAAAGGAGTTTGGATTGCAATGGACATGCTGATACAGATAGGGTCAAAGAATAGAATTTCAAGGAGAATTAGAAAGAAATATGGAAGGGAAGATCAAGAGAACAAACAAATCCAGTGAGTGAAAATGAACACAATTCCTTTATTGAATCCTTTATTGGAAGAATTGTTACCTTTTTTAATAGTGCAGTAAAAACACAAACCCACAAAAATTCGGATGCACACTCCATGCAATAGTAAGAGAATGCTTTTATTTTTGAAAAAATAAAAATAAAAAATTCATTCAGGTATCTAAAAGACCAAATTATTTCAGTTATTAGAAACAAAAGTAAACATTTTTATCCTGGAATGATATGTTTTTTTACAACGATGAAGGCACATAAATAGTTGGTTCTTGATTTTCATTGAAGAAACAACATTAGAAATTGAGTTAGCATATCCTTTTCCTAGTGTTATTTTGAAAGATGCAGGAGAGAAATCTTCAATGCATGGCTGCAAGTTACCTACATATACAAGCATAAATCGAGTCAAACCACAATTCTCCTTACAAATAATACACAACTTTCAGAAGACATAGCGTGACATTCCATTTCAAATTAAGAATGTGGAAGAAAATTATATTACCAAGTTATGATGAACAATATCTTGTCTTTGGTCATGTCCTAGCCAAAACAACATGCCTATAAACAAAAGAGCAGTGACAATTCTATCCTTTATTATAATTCTAATTCTGCATAAACAACAAAATGTAAACATTAATATTTAAGAAAGAGCCATGACATTAATTTTTAAACACAATAAGATAATTCTCTTTCCACCTAAAATTTTACAAAGGAAAGACAATAAAAAACTCTACCATAGTAGAAAGAATAAGTGAGCTTTTATGGCTTCCATGATGAAGTTATCTCAGACATGATAACCCAACAGATAGCCCCAATACCAAGTGAGAAGGAGACGATGCAGGTCTATATTTACATGGTTACACAAGTACTAAAAACATAACACAATAAAGTCATTAGGGCACTAGGTGAAAATTGCATGAAGTAAACTAATAGGTGATATGGGAGCTTAGTAGTGGACTTGCCAAGCTCAAAAGTTAAAACATTGATGAATGCGTAAAGATGGTGGTCTCTAGAGAGGTGGCTCTGAGAAGTGCGATAACACATGAAGAAGTCAATCTTAAATTATTGAATCTCAAGGTATGTTGATGTGAATTTTGAACATCTCGATGAGAAACTTATCCATATGTATGGATAAGTTGAAATTGAAAAGAAACGCCCCAGGAAGAATGGATTATCGTAATATAAAATGCAGCAACAACTAAACCTATGGTGAGAGTAAACCCCATCAGAATGGAAAACTTGATATTTCAGGTCCGAGAGTTGCAAATAGGCGATAGGGTCTAAGGAGATTACTTGAAGGAAAAGAGCAAAGTTTGTACTGCCGTCCATGAGCCTTGTTATCCAAATAGCTCTCCTAGCAATTTGGAAATAGCTCTCCTAGCAATTTGGATAACTTGCATACACATTCTGGCCCTAAGTTATTCATTGAAGAATTGTGCGTGCTCAAAATCACTTGGCACATTCCCTTGGTCACAGTTTACCTGCGTGCCCCTTTCCTTTTCTCCTTCCACTTCTCCCTTGCACCCACCTTCTGCATTCACCTTCTTCCTAGTCAGTTTTCTTCCCATCCCGTGTGCCTCACACTTACTACTAAGTCCTTGGCCCTTCGCGTGCCACACCCATTACTTTGTAATAGTTACACCTTAACCATATTCTCTGCTCACCAGTTTGCTTCATCTCCCCATGTGCATGCGCGTGCCCCCTCTGTGCCTTCCTCTATTTTCTCTGTGTGCCCTTCCCTCATACCCTTCTGTGCCAGATCATCTTTTGACATGCTTAAGTGTGTTGCACACGTAACCAGTCAAAGCGCCAATAGGGCACCGAATCCTTGCAACAAATGAATGATTGACACGTGGCAGAAATGACAAATAGTTGTACATTTGGCCACCATCTCAGCCAATCACATGCCATGTGTTTTGCATATGCCAATGACTCTGACATCTTCTGATAGCCATATCTTCTGCTACAGAGCTCAGATCGGTGTGCACCTAGACTTGTCAGAGAGCTGCTGACATCAGCTACAGTGCCAAAAATTCAAAATTCAAATTCTGGTGGATCTGGTAGGTGAGAAATGGGAAAACATCTTTCTGAACATTGATGAGTAGATCTGATTGCTCCAACCACCCAATTTGGTATGATCCACCCTCCTTTGTCTTCAACACGTCAAACAGGCATGGGGAAGTGTATTTCATAGATTTCCAAGTGGATTTGTAGACATTGAATGCTTCTTGTTGGTGGTTGTGTTTCAAATTCAGGTTTTCCCTCCTTTTCCCTTCTTCCTCCATGGATTCATCTATAAATGTAAGAGCAAGGCTCATTTGTTATGTTGGACACTCTGGATCCTTACGCATTTTGCTAAGGACTCCATATTTTCTGTATTTTGAGTTGCAGACCTCTATGTATGGCTCTTGCATGTGGATATCGGCCTCCTTCATCATTGTAACAGTTCTTGTGCATTTTTGGAAGTAATAGAAGCATCATTTTGTGACTATTCTCTATCCTAACATGTTTGCATTCCTTCTTCTTGCCTTTTCTTTTGCATTGTGTGCTGGTTGTGCTACTTCAGGTCCCCTGCAGTTCCATATTTAGTTGTGTTCCATGAGAATGATTTGGTGAATGTGTATTTCACTGTGCTACTCATGCCTAGCCTCCTTTCACACATTCCCTATCATTCTCACTCAGAACAGATAGTGTTCATCCCTCTTTTCTGGTGCTATCACCTTTTAGTGTAGTTTACTTCATGTTATCCTTCTTTCCCTGGTCCCTTGGCATTCTTAGCTTAGTTTCCCCTTTCAGCACTAGGAGTAGCAGTAGCAGTAGAAATAGATAGAGGAACCGGCCTTCTCCAGAGATCCATCCCAAGCTCGCAAGGTCCCACAACTTGGGGATGGTTCCATTGTGGTCTCAAACACCTCGGCCCTTTTAAGAGATCTGAGATGTGGGTGCACGTTTGAGAAACCAACAGTTTCTGGCATGCCCGGTGGGACCAGCATTGAAAGCTCAAATTTCATATCTCTAAGTTCTGGTGTGTGAACTTAGTGTTTCAGCCTTTGGAGGCTCATTTCAAACACATCTGGTGACTCCCAATATTTTAAGATCTCTGTTTTAGTAGTCCTGAGTGCCTTTCATGAGAAGAGTGCACACAAGAAGAAGTGCAACAGCTGAAGATTCTTTTGAATACCTCCAGCTATCCCTGAGAAGAGTTCATTCTAGAAGGCCTGCGCATGCATCTCTATCTCCAGCATGCATGCCCATTCAACTCCTCCTCAAAACACACAACCTGTGTGCCCTGCAATGGCACATCAACAACCCCCTCCATTAAGAAACTTTGCAAACTTTGATGGAGGGAGTCCCTTACTCCTGGCCATGTAACATGATATGCCAAATGGTGTGCTCAAGAGTATTCCTTACTTTACTGGTGAGAATCAAGTCACCCCTCAGGAGCATATCCAGGATGTAGCAAATGTGTGTTCACTCTATCTGATCACACATAATGATGTAGCAGTCAGGTTGCTTGCAGCCTCTTTCAAAGGTAAAGCACTTCAATGGTATAGAGGCTTGAGACTTGGATCTATTAGCACCTTGGGATGAGCTGGGAACAACTCTATGTAATTATTTTGAAGACAAGTCAGATCACCTATCTTTGGTGGAGCAACTGACAACAACAAGGAGGGCACCCAATGAGCAGATGACTGATTTCAACATCAGATTTCAGAAGACTTGGGACAGAATTCCTCTTGTGGTAAGACCTACAGCCCAACATGCTTTCCTTTATTATCTGAAGGTGCTCAATAGTGATATTTCAGTTATGATCCAATCTATGGGAGGTAGGACTTTACCAGCTACTTATAGCATTGCAGTAAGGGCAGAAAATAGTCTCATTCAGGTGGGAAAGTTGGCTCCTAGACCGCCCATGCCCTGGTTCCCAGAGATGTCACAGGTGCCCCAACCTTCTGTGGCCCCTATTCCTATCCCTGAGAAAAGTGTGCAACCAGTTGCCTCAACATCCTATTCTCCATCACAGCAAAAGGAAGATGAAGAATTGAAGGCCTTGATCAGAAATTTATCAAACAAGGTCATATCATTAGAAAAGTAGCAGGTGCAAGCCTATAGAGGCAATTCCAATCAGGCACATGGCCAAGGCAATCAGCCCTGGTAGAATCAATATGGAAATCAAAGATACATGCCCAATCAGCAGAATGATAGATGGTAGCCTAATGCACATCTACCCTTGTAAGTTGTTCCTCCGTGACTTCTCTCCCAGCACCCAGTGTGAGCCGAGCGCTTGTTCCAGTTCAGAACAACTTGGCACAAGAGTCAGAATGGTGCTTCCCTTGCAAAATGCCTCATAGTCAGTATCATTGTGCTAATGTTGCGTGTGCCCAAGCCTTCATGATCCAGAATGCTTCATCCTGTGAGCCCTCAACAAGTGCCCATGAAGCAGATAATCCAGAAGGACCAGAAGTTCCTCCAGAGTCCAATTTGATGTTCTTTGGCATGGAGGACTTCTACACAATCAACCAAGCTGCAGAAGATACAAACAGACCGCACGCCCAAGTTGTGGACAACACAAGATATAAGAAAAGAATATTAGAGTCAGGCATGTAGGTTATACCCTGGACAACGCAAGAAGATCCTCAGAAGAAGAAAGAATCAGACAAGGCATCATGTAGTAAAAGTGCTCAAATCCCTATGCAGGAGGCCCCTCGTAAAGCTCCATCTGAAACAACACACGTGCCCCTCATTTGGTAGGCCAAGCCTCTAGCCCCAGCTAAAATTCAGGCTTCTGCACCTGAATAGTCAAGAAGGGATGTTGTTCCCCAAATGCACAAGATGGGGGGGCTTCCGTTCAACATTGTTGACCAGATGAAGAGAACAAACATAAACGTCACAATGTGGGATGCCCTGACCATTCCATCTCAGTGGGATCTGTTGCATGAAGCTCTGGTGCAACTCCCGCGTGCTGACCCAGTTATGCAGAAGCCACGTGCTTCTATCAGAATCTTCCAAGAAGAGGAGAAACAAGTAAGTAAATTTGTTAAAACCCCACCCTTCTATATGTCCTTGATTATAGGCAAACACCTAGTGCATAACTGCATGATTGACTCAGGTGCTAGTACTTCTGTTATGCCTAAGAAGATAGTTGATGTCTTAGGTCTGAAATATAGCCCTTTGTCTAAAGGAGTCCTACAACTTGATGGCTCAATTGTAACCACCTTAGGAGTCATCAAGGATCTTGAGTTAACCCTCCATGCATGTCCAAGCCTGACAATTACTCAAGATGTGTCAATTATTGACCTGCCTCCTTTGTTTGCCCTATGTCTATCAAGAGAATTTACTGCCAAGGTGGGTGGTTACTTGTCTTCTGATTGGTCTCATATGTTACTCAAGACAAGGTATGGTACCTAGTTTACCATACAAGTTGAGCCTATATTTTCCTATCATGTAGAGTCATATGTCCCATCCCCTCTCCAAGCCAATTGTCTTATCCAAGAAGAACAAGTTTCAGTTCCTGAAGAGTAGTCTCTTCCACCCTCTGTTCCAGACCTAGTGCTTGATGAATGGGTGGAAAGGCATCACAAATTTGATCCCTATGCTGAAGAACTGGAAGCCTATGAAACTGGGCTTGGTACTTATTGCATTCTAGAAGAAGATGCTACGCTTCCGCGTGCACTCATGGGAGACAAAGTTCAAACTGGTCTATGGAAGTTGTACTTTGATGGATCCAGAAGCAGAAATGGCATGGGAGCAGGAGTGGTTCTCATTTCCCCTAAGGATGAGAAATTATTCTTTGCATAGGCTGCAGTTTGCATGCTCTAACAATGTGGCAGAATATGAAGCGCTGGTGCATGGCTTGCTCATTGCTGAAAAGAAGAAAATTAAAGCACTACAGATCTTTGGGGACACAGAATTGATCATCCACCAGGTCACCAACAAATTCCAGACAAAGAATAAGCTTCTTAAAGCTTATAAACATAGAGTTTGGGACCTACTTGAGAGCTTTGATGCCCTTAATCTGTAGGTAGTCCACACAGAATGAACAAAGAAGCTGACCAAATGGCCATGCTCGGTTCACAGTTTTCTCCTGCTGAGGACTTTTTCAAAGGAAACACTCAGCACATTAAGATGGTAATCAGACCATCCATTCCAGACAATAACAATAGCTGGCAAGTGTTTGACAGTGATGCATAGATCGTCAGTTTATCCAGAATGAAGCTGAATTTTCATCAAGTATGCAAGCTGACTTGCATGACAAGCTATGGTGACCAAGTAATACAGCTGAAGACAAATAAGTTTCCTAAAGGGCTGGTCACCTTAGAGAAAATTTTCAGCCCTGATGATGAGTTCAAGGGTGAAGAAAGATACATGCGCGCCATGCAAGAGGACTGCTCTCCCATTACTATTGCATGTGGAAAAGAGCTGCTGCTCAGCAGGACTTGTGCACATGAAGAAAAATAGGCCTTCATCTCTCTCTGTCAAAAATACAGTGATATTTTCTCATGGGAGTATGAAGACCTCAAAGGTTTTGATCCAAGTGTTGCTCAACACTCCATTGACCTTGATCCTGGTATAAATCCCGTCAGATAGAAGCATGGCCAGTCAATCCAAAAATAGAGCCCCTCATGAGAAAGGAGTTATCCAAACTCATTGAGGAAAAAATTATCTTTCCCATCAAATATTCCACCTGGGTCACGAATCTTGTTCCAGTGCACAAGAAAAATGGTGAAATCAGACTCTGTGTTGATTTCAGAGATTTGAATAAGGCATCTCTAAAGGATCATTATCCTTTGCCTTCAATGGAGCAGATTCTGTAGACCGTAGCTTGGCACGTAGACATTCTCCATGCTAGATGGGTATTCAGGTTTCAACCAGATCCTGGTCAAGGAAGAGGATCAATTCAAAACAACATTTACAACCAAGTGGGGAACATATGCATATCAGAAAATGCCCTTTGGTCTGTCAAATGCGGGCACAACGTTTCAAGCGCACCATGGATATTGCCTTCAAAGGTTACATCAATGAGTTCATCTTGGTTTACCTTGATGATATAACTATCTTCTCAAAGCAGAGTGTGGATCACATGGCACACCTGGAAAAGGTCTTTGAGAGATGCAGAGAATTTGGGGTATCTCTTAACCCCAAGAAGTGCAATTTTGTGGTGGCAAAGGGCAAGCTCTTGGGCCATGTGGTTTCAAAGGATGGCATCGCAATTGATCCTGAATGTGTTTCAACCATCCTAGCCCTTTCCCTACCGGCACACAAAAAGGCCTTACAGTCCTTCCTTGGCAAGATTAACTTTGTTAGGCATTTTATCCCTAACTTTGCGGGACTAGTTTGGCCCATCACCCTTATGCTCAAGAAGGACATAGCCTTCAGATGGACAGCAGAAGGAAGAGAAAGCTTCAACAAGATCAAGAAGGAGATTGCTTGTGTGCCAACACTCATCAATCCTAGATTACTCAAAGGATTTCATCCTTTATGCTTATGGTGCTGATGCAAGCATTGTTGTTGTCCTAACACAGGAAAATGAACAAGGACTAGAACAGCCAGTGGCCTTCTTCAGCCAGACGCTGAAGGATTATGAATTGAAATACAGTCACATGGAGAAGCAGGTCTTTTCCATCATGCACGTGCTCAAGAAATTCAAGAGCATGCTTGCCACAAATCATATCAAGGTGTTAGTCTCCCACTCATCTGTCAGAGACTTCATCATGGGAGCAGAAATCAGTGAGAAGAGAGCATGATGGGTGACTAAAATCATGGAATATGATGTGACTATTAAGGCCACAAATCTAGTAAGAGGCAGTGCACTCTGCAAGCAGGTTGTTGAGGATGCACAGAGTGAACCTGAGGCTTCATTATTTCTGGATGAAGACCTTCCGCGTGTAGAAATTGAATAGAATATAGACCCTGGCGCGCGTGATTGGATGAAGGACATGATCCCATTCCTTTCTGAGGGTGCATACCCTCCCAGTTTAAATAAAGCAAAGAGAAGACATCTGAGGTTACAATCTGTCCCTTATGTGTTGATTGATGGACTTCTTTTCAAAAGGAATCTTGATGGCATGTTGTTAAGATGTATCAATGGCACGCAGAATGAAAAAGTGTTAGCAAAATTTCATGATGGATTCTCTGGTGGACACTTCTCTGCCAAGACTACAACAATGAAGATTATAATGGTAGGTATCTTTTGGCCTACCCTATTTGCAGATGCACATAGGTGGTCACAAAATGCAAGGAATGCGCTTTCTTTGCAGGAAAGAAAAGATTAGCAGTGCTTCCCCTCCGACCAATCCAAGTGGATCAACCCTTTCCACAATGGGGTCTCGACTTCATAGGCATGATCAATCCACCTTCAAGCGCTGGACATAAATGGGTGCTGACAGCTACAAATTACTTCACCAGATGGATAGAATTTGTCGCGCTTAAAGAATGAAATATCCCAAATGGCATATTACTTAAAAATGCACAAAAATATTGAAAATGTGCAGCCACATAAAATATGGATTTTACCATATTTTTACGGTTAGGACAACAAACTAAATAAACTTAATATTTCCCAAAATGACCACCCAAATTACTTGGAAATATAAAGAGGGCTTGATACTATTATAAATGACAAAGGGAAACTATTTTTGGAATATTACAGAGTACAATGCTGCCAGGAAATCACAACGAACCTAGACAGCTGGAAAACTTCAGAGGTTTGTGACCCTCTAAATACAAGAGCAAAAATAAGGATATTTGGAAATAACATTAATAGATACATGCAATAATGTTTCCACCTTCATATCTGAAACGAGCAACTAGAAAAACCCCCAAATAGAGGTTGCAGGTCACCATGCTTGGACAACGGTTAGAAAATGATGGATGTGCCTCAGCGTGCTACCATGCCCAACCCAAAAGGCTGTCGTGAATATGATCTGGGCCCCTCTGTTTTTCTTCCCCAAACGCCCCAAAACCCGTGAAATCCTTCAACGAGATGCCTCCAACGAACTGCCACTCTCTGCCCAAATGGCTGTCATGGATCTGATCTGCTGTCGGGATTCGGATCTGAAGCCCACTGATTATCCTCTCCCAATGCCGCCAAATATCTGTGAAATCCTCTCTCTACGACCTCTGATATTGTCTCTGCCACATAGCCCTGAAAACGGATCCGGAATGACAAACTAGGGTAGATCTCTCACTACCGAAGAATGCCCTACTAGCTCGGGACAGGTCTCTCACCACCGAAGCTAGGGTCCCTATGGGATTTGACTCCACAAGATGTAGATGCGCGACAGCAGCAACTGCATGTGAAGGAGTCAACAAAATGTATATCCAAAAGTGTCCCTCTCCTTTCTCTCCCAGCTCTTATATACTTCCCCAAGGCAAAAGAGCCCCAATAGACCCTAGACACATTCCTTTTCCACGGAGGGGCCAATAAAATAAAAGTAACTATAGTTACTTTTTCCCTTTTTGAGTCGTCATTTCCAAAAGTGACCCCCAACATAAAACTGGGATATTAAAACCACGGGGCCCCTTCCCAAAAGCTTCCAATGTCCACAGCCCCCCAGGTCTGACCACGGCTAGGACTCGACCTGACCCTTAGGCCTTTGGCATCAGGGAAAAGGGGACATTACAGTCCTCCCTTCCCGAGAAATGCTTGACCCCAAGCATTATCCTGTCCTACGGTAGCAGCTAAATACGCATGCCGTAAGTTTCTCCATCTCACCCTGCCATCCACCAAGGATCCGTGTAATCTGGAATAACCAAGAAACCCCATGCCATCATCATGACCTCCATATGGTACCAAGAGAAATGTTATCCGTGAAGCAGAATGATACCCAAACCGACTCTCCACTAGTACCTGCACCAAAATTTCCAATCGGTCCAATCCCTGCCAATGCAAGGTTCATCATCATGGAATCACCCACGACTCTCCTCTCCAATCAACGATCCAATCCTGCAAGGGTATGAAAGTTCACTCTGAATCCTATAGAGTCCCCCATATCATCATGTGAAACAACCCGTTTACGCACAAATGGTGCTACCTCCCCCACCTGACCTGCACTTGTGTGAGAGCCAAGATCCTCATACTGTATCTCGATGTGCCCCGTGGAGGAAAAGTCCCAAGA
The DNA here is from genome assembly GCA_019776745.2 of Taxus chinensis. NCBI lineage: Eukaryota > Viridiplantae > Streptophyta > Pinopsida > Cupressales > Taxaceae > Taxus > Taxus chinensis. Next base: position 626,332,199 of record CM034151.1, read on the forward strand.
CTCAAGTAGACAGTCAACTGGCAATATCAGATCCACATAGTCCACCTCCTGCGCTGAATGTGAACCTACTGAATAACCATGGGTCACTTTCGTCTCTCCACTGACTAACACGTGGGTGAGGTGCTCACCGGGCATAGAAGCAGCAAAAATCATAGGAGTGTTGTCCCATGTCGATTAAAAAAATGATCCCGTAAGCTCAGACTTGTCATAGTGACAAACCGTATATGCCTGTATAAAGTTGATGAAATCCTCCCTCAACCTCTACCATATGATCCTCTCAGACATGAGCCTATAGGTCGCATTGAAGCTCAAGCGTCCAGTCATGGAAGAACAATGCACATATCGCAATATCTCCATCCTCCACCATGAATCTGACATAAGGCTCCATCTTCCCCAAGAGAGGATCATCTCATCCTCCAATCTGTAGCTGTCATCCTGTAAGTGACCATCCAGAGTCTCACAAGTGTGTCAGTTCTTGGAGTACTCAACAAGCCAATGAGGTCCCCCATCAACCGAGACTTCAGATAACTAGCATAAAGATAAACTCGGATGATCTGAACCTACAATCTCACTCTCAGTAACAGTCTCATGTGCAACATTGTTGGCCACACCCAAATCCATTATACTCCACATCGATCCACAACAATAAAACTCCTCACCATGCCGGATCGTCCTCTCCATCCCCTCAGCTGTAACCACCCTAGGTGCTCCTGTAGATAATCCCCTCAAAATCACATTCCTGCCCTCAGATTTAAACTTCAGCTCCATCGTCTGAAAGTTAGTTTGGATCTCACCAAGAGGGTGAAGCCACTACACTCCCAACACTATGTTGGCCACTCCCATACCAACGATGTGGAGATTATCGGTAACTGTATAGTTACCCATCATGATGCTCACTTGGGGGACCCGTCGTGTGCCCCTATAGACTCTCCATTGGCTATAACCCCGTTGAGGCCCTCAAAATCCTCTGTTTGTAATCCTCTCCTCTCAACCAATGAGGCATCAATGCAGTTGTGGGTTGCCCCACTCTCAATGAGTGCCCCAACTTTCCGACCCTGCATAAATCCTCTGATCCTAAATGCCTTGTACATCAGAGTACTAGACAATGCGGCTATAATCTCCCGAGGAAAAGTTTCCTCCTCTTGCCCCGCATCAGCACTATCCAACGTAACCCCATCTCTATCATCCACCTCACGGGTCTCTATCTCCTCACCTTTGTCGCCCTTGATCTCCTCAAAGACCTCAATGAGTTGGGCACCTCTGCAATCACGTTCTGGAATCCAAGGCGTGTGGCAATCAAAACATAGTTTCTCTCGCCTCGACTCATCTCTGTCCTCTCGGGAAGTGATTGGCTTCTTAACCACCTCCTGCCTCGGTGGAGGCTCCCTCTGCTGAAGTTCGTATGATCCAGATGGAGGTTCCCTTTGTTGTACGCGTGGTGGAGCCCTCGGCTTTGGAGTGGATAACTCCAAGTCCTAAGCTTTCCTAACAACCTCGTGCAAAGAGGAAGGCTCGGATGCCTTTACAAACCTAGCGAGAGCATCTGTCAAACTTGCTGCGAATAGTGAAATCAACCTCATCTCCGTGACTTCGGGTACCATGACTGATAATCTCTTCAAAATCTTGATACACTGATCCAGGGGGCCGGTTTGTCTCAAATGAGTCAACTCCCTGAAATACCTGTCAAGGTCCCTTCTATCAAATCTGCTCCCCAGTCTCTGCGCGAGCTCTGCATAAGTAGTAATGTGTATGTGTCCCTATGTAATCAACCCATGATGCCCCCAATCATGAGCATCTCCCTTGAGATGTAAGATTGCAAACTTAATTGCATCTTCCTCACGCGTAGGGTTCAAGCCGGAGTATGTCTTCAACTTTTGAACCAAAGACTGTGCAGTACACTTCTTAGAGCCATCGAAGTGTGGAAGGGAAATCTATCCCAATCTCCTCTGTAACTCTGGTACCTATGTCTCATGATCTCTCTTGGGTCTACTGCCAATCTTCATTTTGCAATATTCCTGGTATGGCATGTTGTTATGAAGGCCCTCACTCAAGGTCTAGTACCTCTCCCAACAAGACTCCTCATCCAAAATATCTATTGGTTGTTGTACCTGTGAAACTCTCTAAAGCCCCAAGGACCTGGCAGAAGAATGGGGAGGCCGCTGCCCTGACTGTCCACTCTCGCCTCTTTGACCCTGTTGTCCCATCTTGCTACTCTCCCAAAAAGACTCCTCACCCAAAATATCTACAGGCTTCTATACTTGTGAAACTTCCGGATCCTTCAAGCAAGAAGGTTCGTGAAGCCCTAAAGGGCTAGCAGAAGAATGGGGAGGCCGCTGCCCTGAATGTCCACTCTCACCTCTTTGACCCTATTGTCCCACATTGCTATTTTCTCCTCTCATGATGATTGTTGTTATACACAGTCCAGGAGGCTGAAGATGATTAAAAAATATTCTCTTACCCTTCTTAGCAATCATAGAACCAATTCTAGTACCTTGAGAGGTACTCTCCCTTCTTGCACCAGAAGTCTCCAATGAAGAAATCATGCTTGACAACACTTGTAATCCCAAAAGACACATTGGAATTCCTTCTTTTGCTTATGAAATAAGTCATAAAATTTTCAAAAACAGACTTGATAGTTTTGGATAATGGCCACATATTAGTAGGATCCCATAGCTTATAATGCCCATGAGCCCTTGTATCTGTTAAGTGGGCTAAAACTTGCCACCATATATCATCCACAAGATGCTCATATACACATAGTTGGAGCATCAGTCCAACAAACTCCATGATGAAGACTTCATCATCTACCTTACCATGCATCTCATGATGGAAATAAATTGGAACAGGCAACAATAAATAAGACACCTTAGTGTGCTCTTCATACCTTTCAAGGCCAACAATGTCCTCTGTGTGTTCAAGATAGACATATGTTGAGCTTCCCCCAACATTGTTGCCTAAGTGCCTGTTGAAAGTATCTGAAAGCTGTTCAATAGTTGCTGGTTTGGAAATTACAGTTGCTGGTTTGGCAGGCTACAATTTTACACAAGTGTCCATGTGAGGCTCCTCCTCATGTGTCAGCTGCTCCATAGAGTCTTCTTTCGTGGGTGTAGACTTCCTTGCATCAATTTCCCCCATCGTTTCCTTGAACTCTTGTATGTGTTGTCTTGCTTGAGTCGCTATCAACCTAGCAACTCTAGCTCTGCTATTCCCTTCCTCACACGTTTTAAGAGTTTCCATTACATCCTCATTACTTGCATAAACAAGTTTCTTCTCTTGAGCCTGGAATAATTTCTCTAACAAGCAAAGTTTCACTAATGCAATTATTTTTCTTAATGGAAATCATACCCTTTGGTTTAGAAGCTTCTTCTTCTACAAATGAGTTCTTTTGTGATTCAAGTACCGACATATGACGACTTCATTTGGGCTTGCTACCAATCTTCATCAAGCAATAATCTGGAAATGCCATATTATCTCTGAAACCCCTACTCAAAGATTGGTATTTCCTCCAACAAGAATCCCCATCAATCACCTCTATTGGCCACCCTCTATCACTGTTCTCACCATGTTCCTTATTAACCCTAGATCTATTTTGATTCACATTTTGAGTGAGTTGACTCAAATAAAGGTTAGTGGCTTCCTGTTGTTTCACCATGTTGGTGAACATTTCCTTCATAAACCCCACATTGAAATCTTTCCAAACTGCCATATTTAACCCACACAGGCTGGAGGAACAACCGCTCTGATACCACTGAAATATCCCCAATGGGATATTACTTAAAAATGCACAAAAATATTGAAAATGTGTAGCCACATAAAATACTGATTTTACTAGATTTTTACGGTTAGGACAACAAACTAAATAAACTTAATATTTCCCAAAATGACCACCCAAATTACTTGGAAATATAAAGAGGGCTTGATATTATTATAAATGAAAAAAGGAAATTGTTTTTGGAATATTACAGAGTACAATGCTGCTAGGAAATCACAGCGAACCTGGACAGCTAGAAAACTTCAGAGGTTTGTGACCGTTTAAATACAAGAGCAAAAATAAGGGTCTTCGGAAATAATATTAATAGATACAGGCAATAAAATTTCCACCTTAAGATCTGAAACAATTGACTGGAAAAACCCTCAAATAGAGGTTGCAGGTCACCACGCTTGGACAGGGGTCAGAAAATGATGGACGCGCCTCAGCGTGCTACCACGCCTAGCCCAAAAGGCTGCCATGAATCTGATCTGGGCCCCTCTGCTTGTCTTCCCCAAACGCCCCAAAACCCGTGAAATCCTTCAACGAGATGCCTCCAACGAACTGCCACGCTTTTCCCAAATGGCTGTCCTGGATCTGATCTATTGTCGTGATTCGGATCTGGAGCCCACTGATTATCCTCTCCCAATGCTACCAAATATCTATGAAATCCTTTCTCTGCAACCTCTGATATTGTCTCTGCCATACAACCCTGAAAACGGATCTAGAATGACAGACTAGGGTAGATCTCTCACTACCGAAGAATGCCCTATTAGCTAGGCACGGGTCTCTCACCACCGAAGCTAGGGTCCCTGTGGGATTTGACTCCACAAGCTGTATATGCGCGACAGCAGTAGCTGCACGTGAAGGGTTCAACAAAATGTATATCCAAAAGTGTTCCTCTCCTTTCTCTCCCATCTCTTATATACTTCCCCAAGGAAAAAGAGCCCCAATAGACCCTAGACGCATTCCTTTTCCACGGAGGGGCCAATAAAATAAAAGTAACTATAGTTACTATTTCCCTTCTTGAGTCGCCGTGTCCAAAAATGATCCCCAATGCAAAACTGGGATATTAAAACCACAGGGCCCCTTCCTAAAAGATTCCAGTGTCCACGGCCCCCCAGGTCTGACCACGGCTAGGACTCAACCTAGCCCTTAGCCCTTTGGCACAGAAAAAGGGGACATTACAAAGAATCAACTGGGGCAGTCATCCTTGACTTTCTCGAGGGTTTAGTCACAAGGTTTGGCATTCCTCAAACCATTATCTCTGATAATGCAAAAGCCTTCCTTGGTGCTAAAATCACTGATTGGGCTCTAACCTGGGCATTTACCTAAAAACCTCTTCCAACTATTACCCTCAGGGAAATGGTCTGGCAGAATCAACAAACAAGAACCTAATCAGAATCATGAAGCACACGATGAACATCAGCCAAAGACAGTGGCATACGAAGGTCTTGTGCGCACTCTGGGCAGATAGAATCATAGTAAAAAGAGGCAATAGGAACTTCGCCTTACAAGCTTGTCTATGGCAAAGAGTTTGCCCTTCCTTTGACACTAGAACTAAATTCATTGGCGCTTGCCCAACAACTAGAATTTGAGGGCGCGGATCAGAGAGAAATCAGGATGGTAGAGCTGGTTCATCTTGAAGAGCTCAGAAAATCTACCATGATCAAGTTAGAACAACATCAGCAAGCAACAAAGAAATGGTTTGACAGAAAGGCTAGGCCTCAAGCTTTCAAAGTTGGGGACCTGGTTCTAAAATGGGATGCTGACAGAGCTAAACCAGGGAGCCATTCAAAGTTTGATGCACTTTGGAGTGGCCCATACATCATCAATTCATGCAAAGAAGCTAACTCTTTCGAGTTAACTCATCCGGATGGAAGCGTGCTGCAAATCCCAGTAAACGGGATCTATCTCAAACCCTTCCATTAGATTTGTTGCATCATGTTGTATATATTAAAGTAGTTTCAATTCCTCCAAGTGTGCTCCACGCACATTGTTTGTTTATACATAGTTCTTTCCTCTCGCGTGCTTCCTACGCGAGCTCTTTTGTTACTTCCAGAGTGCACAACTTCTCTCAGCAATTGTGATATTCATAACAAAGTGCAGAAATGATTCTCAAGTGATCACAGGGGCATTTTCATAATTGAACAAGCAAACTCCTTGCCCAATGGATGCTTCAAGTTACTGATCTCTTTCATCTAGCATGCAGATGGCCCCGAAAGTCACCAAAACTGTTATACAAATAGCTCTCCTAGCGATTTGGATAACTTGCATACACATTCTGGCCCTAAGTTATTTATTGAAGAATTGTGCACTCAAAATCACTTGGCACATTCCTTTAGTCACAGTTTACCTACGCACCCCTTTCCTTTTCTCCTTCCACTTATCTCTTGCACCCACCTTCCGCGCGTTCATGTTCTTCCTAGTCAGTTTCTTCCCATCCCATGTGCCTTGCACTTACTACTAAGTCCTTGGCCCTCTCGTGCGCCGTGCCCATTACTTTGTAATAGTTGCGCCTTAACCATACGTTCTTTGCTCATCAGTTTGCTTCATCTCCCCGCGTGCATCATGCGCACCCCCTCTGCGCCTTCCTCTATTTTCTCTGCGCGCCCTTCCCTCATACCCTTTTGTGCCAGATCATCTTTTGACACGCTTAAGTATGTCGCGCGCAACCAATCAAAGCGCACCAACATGGCACCGAATCCTTGCAACAAATGAATGATTGACACGTGGCAGAAAACCACAAATAGTTGTACATTTGGCCACCATCTCAACCAATCAGCGCGTGCCACGTGTTTTGTGTACGCCAACGACTCTAACATCTTCTGACATCCATATCTTCTGCTACAAAGCTCAGAACGGCGCATGCCTTGGACTTGTCAGAGAGTTGCTGACATCAACTATAGTGCCAAGAAATTCAAAATTCAAATTCTGGTAGATCTGGTAGGTGAGAAATGGGAAAACATCTTTCTAAACATTGATGAGCAGATTAGATTGCTCCAACCACCCAATTTGGTATGATCCGCCCTCTTTTGTCTTCAACACGTTAAACAGGCATGGGGAAGTGTATTTCACAGATTTCCAAGTGGATTTGCAGACATTGAATGCTTCACGTTAGTGGTTGTGTTTCAAATTCAGGTTTTCCCTCTTTTTCCCTTCTTCCTCCATGGATTCACCTATAAATGTAAGAGCAAGGCTCATTTGTTATGTTGGACACTCCGGATCCTTACGCATTTTGCTAAGGACACCATATTTTCTGTATCTTGAGTTATAGACCTCTATGTATGGCTCTTGCATGTGGATATTGGCCTCCTTCATCATTGTAACAGTTCTGTGCATTTCTGGAAGTAATATAAGCATCGTTTTGTGACTATTCTTTGTCCTAACATGTTTGCATTCCTTCTTCTTGCCTTTTCTTTTGCATTGTGTGTTGGTTGTGCTACTTCAGGTCCCCTGCAGTTCCATATTTGGTTGTGTTCCATGAGAACAATTTGGTGAATGCGTGTTTTGATGTGCTACTCGTGCCTAGCCTCCTTTTCACACATTCTCTGTCATTCTCGCTCAGAACAGATAGTGTTCATCCCTCTTTTCTGGTGTTATCGCCTTTTAGTATAGTTTACTTTATGTTATCCTTATTTCCCTGGTCCCTTGGCACTCTTAGCTTAGTTTCCCTTTTCAGCACTAGGAGTAGCAGTAGCAGTAGAAATAGATAGAGGAACCGGTCTTCTCCGGAGATCCGTCCCAAGCTCGCAAGGTCCCACAACTTGAGGATGGTTCCATTGTGGTCTCAAACACCTCGGCCCTTTCAAGATCTGAGATGTGGGTGCATGTTTGAGCAACCAACAAGCCTTTCAATTGCATTTTCAGACAATTGTAATCCCATCTATATCAAACCAAAACATAAAAGTTTAGTAAACGATCATCAAAATAAAAGGACATACTAACAGCCATGTAAAATAGCATGCTTATAACACAAGTTTAGCATGCTTGGTGTTGAACTTGTGTTATGAGCTTATAACACAATGTCTAAGACTCACTAAATATCCTAAAAGAGATGAGCTCGCATACACAACATTTACTGCAGGCTATGAAAAAAAATGGCCTTTAGTACAAATATCATTGATCTAATTTTTTATACAAGTTTATCCAACTGCTAATAATACAATTGTATTGTATTTCAAGCAAAAACGTGCCATCTTGTAGTAGAAAATACATAGAGCTTTGGAGCAGGGTATGGAAATCCATAAAAGCATAAACAAGAGGATTTTTCTCAGACATCTTAGTTAGAACTATCCTGGTAGATGTTCTTGCAAATTGTGGAAGCATACATAAGACGAGTGAACTGTTTGGTAGAATACCTAAAAGAGTTGTGTTCACATTAGGAATTGTATTAGCTGCAAACTAATCTACTTTTTTATACAAGCATAGCCAACCACTAATAATACAATTGTATTGTATTTCAAGTAAAAATGTGCCAAATTTTAGTAAAAAATACAAAAAGCTTTGGAGTAGGGTATGGACTTTATAGAATTGTTTCAAGGACCCTAGAATTTAGGGCTTTTCCCTTGGGAGATTAGAATTAAATAAATAGAAAGGAAAGGAAAACATCACCTTTTCACTTTAATGCTTAGAAATATGTCAAGTAGCCTTGAATCCAATTGTGTACTGGTTAATTTACATCAAAATGTGTAAAATCTCCATGTACCTGTTATTTGCATGTTTTTTATTTTCTTGTGTTTCAATTATCTTTTATATGTTCCCTATCTATTTCATTGAATTTTTATATTTTCCCAATGTTATTGCATTTTCAAGTTATAGTTTACATTACATTTTGTTATGTATGGGTGTAAAGAATTTTTTGTTAGATCATACATGCTTTTGTTTATGTTGAGTTTGAATTGATTTGTCATTGTTTTACTTGAAAAACGAAATGGTTTTTTATCATTTTTTTTTTGTGGAGCTTTACCTATCAGTGGTTCAATACGCTATTAAACTCTTCTCATGTTGCAGCTATGATATACACCGTTAGTCGTAATATAGTTACGTGAATAATTTTTTCATATCATGCAGGATATATCAGCCAATGTTGTCTTTTTTTTATGAATTCATATATACCCAAAGAAGGGCAATGAAATTTAGTTGATTGCTGCTACGAAGTTTAGCTGATTGCTGGTATAAAGGTATTATGGTTTTTTTAATTAGGTAATTTAGGAGCTAGTTTTTAAGACTTATGATTTCTGAGTATGTACTAGTTTGTATTTTACTGTTAAGGATTATGGATTTGATATAGTAGACTCATTAAATCATGCCTGCATTTTCTTTAGACAAAAGCCAGCTGGAGGTTTATTTAAACTTAAAAGGATAAAAAATTCAGTTCTAGACTATACACAACTCATGAGATGACATTCTGTCATTTAGATAAAGTCCTTGGTATGCAACACATATAATGGAAAGCCATTTGAGCCATCCAATGAATCAACCCCATTCTAATGGACAAGTTTGTTTTTGTAGGTAAACGTCACCTTTAAGGATCTACAAACCTTTTTAGATAATAGGTGTACTCTTGGATAGTATCTAATTGTTTCACAGAATGTCCGAAGCACACAGGGTTTCATAGACTACAATAATCACAAAATATGCACAAATTCTCCCCACAAAACATGATAACTATAATCTAATAGAAGACATAGGCATCGAATCAAACCTCAAACTTTATGTAGAACCAAACTCTTCAAGGCATTTTGTCAAACAATTACTCTCTCTATACTGTGGACAGGGCAAGTGATAAGATGACAGAAACAGGGATATTTACAGCAATGAAAGTGCATGCAAAATGTGGAAGCATATACAAGGCAAGTTGTGGACAACATTGATTGCACGCCATGCAAAAAATAGATTTTTTGAAAATGCTTTAAAAATTTTCAAGAAAAAGTAATTGGCAGATTCAAAGCCAAAATCCACAACCTTTTGTATCATCCTACCTGCCTGTGCTAAAATGGGGGCTTTGGAACAGGGTATAGACATTCATAAGCATAAATGATACAAGAATTTTGTTAGATGTTATTGTTGCAACTGCCCTAGTAGACATGCATGCAAAATGTGGAAACATAGACAAGACAAATGAACTGTTTGACAGAATTCCTCAAAGAGAGCTGTTCACGTGGACAACATTCATTGGAGGCTATGCACAAAATGGATTTCAAGCAAAGGCTTTAGAAAGTTTCAAACAAATGCAATATGCAGATTTAAAGTCGAATTCCACAACTTTTGCGAGTATCCTACCTGCCTGTGCCAAAATGGGGTTTTTGGATGTGAGTTGCATGCAGGAAAATATGGACAACTGTTCTTAGGTTATAACCCCTTAAAATACTATCCTCCTCTGACTGTGTATCTCCTCCCCATGTTCTAGATATCCCAATCTGGCACAAGCAGCAAATGCGAAATCATTGGGTTTGATTACTGTCCATTGCATCAGGCGAAAAACACAGAAAGCCTCAGCAACAAGCCCTTCTTTCGCATATGCGGTAATAATGAGTCAAAGACACAACATTTGGTTGAGGCTTTTTGTCAAACAACTCACGCGCTTTCTCTATGCTTCCACATTTCGCATACATGACAAGGAAAAGGTTTTTCAGTACAAAATTGTGAATCATGTAAGAAATGCTTAAAAGAAAAAGGTTTTGATTCAGAACAAACTTGTTCTTCTTGTGCTGATTTAGCGGGCGTCGTTTGGTTTTGGATGCAGATTAAACATGAAATATGTACTTTGAAGCTCATCAATTATGCTAATTTCGTGAGATTATATGAGGTACCTATCTTCTCAGGCTCTGTAAACGGGAAGTTTTCAGGCAACTTTAAAATAAATTAGGATGATTTTTAATCTATTGTTTCCTAGAATATTTAAGACATGGATTTTTTTTTGGTAAGAAACATTGCATTAAGATATGGATTTTTTTTATTTTCAACATGAATTTGAATATAATAAATTGTAATACAATAAAATATATTTAAGATCTAGATTTTTTTGGTAGGAAAATTTTAATTCACCGGTAGGGGCGTCCACCTTTGAAGATGCCCCTGCCGGAAAGTGTCAAATTTCGGTGGCTCCAATATTTACAGGTGACCAAATTTTAGATATTTATATACAGTACTAGATATTTACTTGCCTAAATTTTTTAATTCTGTAAAGTCCCTTAGTCGGCAATTACTCGCCATGCCCCAGGGGGTTAAATTTAAAATTGTTGGATTCAGATTCAATCCAGGCATTTCCCCATAAAATATGCCCAGATCAAGATGGGGGAAATCCAAATTTCATGTAAGTTATACTAATTTTGTTCCACCTCTGTTTTCAATTAAATTATCCCATTTCAAATTTACAATTGTGTAACCATTATTATTCTTACTATCCATTGTAGTGAAATGATTGGACAATATACATTCTACCTAGGCGATTTCACACAGATGATTTGTAAATCATCCTTGGCAACCTCGGTTTGGACATCAAGACTTTCTACCACTCTGATATGGAAAAATATTGAAAAGAATTGCACATATACCGCCACTACTGTAATAGAAGAATATCTAGGGAAGATGCGGTTATAATTTCCCACTGTTATCATTTTCAATTTTTTGGAGTGCTATGGATCCGCCAATTATTTGGTTTCTCATCATCTAGTTTCAGTTTCCCATGCCGCCCCTCATCGCAATTCAATTTTGTTTTGGATTTCGTACTTACATATTGTCTGGTGAATTTTTTTTTGCATCCTCCAACTTCTGCTAAGGATTTGACTCTAATTCTTTGATTTAGTGTTAATTTTAATCATTGGATTTGTATGCAAGTAGTCGTTGCAAATGATATTTTATTTCCAGTTCAATCCATCTCTCAAATTATATTTTTCCCACTTTATTATTTATGGAGGGTTTACACACCTTTTGGTATAGAATTACAATGGTACAGTTTCAGCCATTAGAATTTGGAAATAACTAGATAGAATTACTTTATCTCTGCAATCATGGGTGGAGTGGGCTGATGGCGACCACACAAAGGTGGGAGTGGCTGAACATAAAGCCTCTCCCTCATGCATTTGTTGTCAACATAGGCAAATGTTTGAAGGTTTAAATGTATTGACACCAAGTTCATTAAGTTTTTATTTGATTGTATTTTTGGTGTTGCTCAAATTGGTTACTGGCATCCATGAAAATGAGGATGGAGTGCAGGCATGGAGTAATGGTAGGTTCTACAGCGCAGTGCACCGGGTTGTTTACAGTGGGTGGATGGATCACATGTCTCTTGCATGGTTTGTACACTTTCTTGGTGTTAAAACAATATCGGCTTCGATAGAGCTTTTGGACGACAATTACCCATGAAATTACAAGTCTTTTATCTTCTCAGACTTCAAACAACACTACTTCAATCATTTTTCAGCATACTCCTCACCTTGTTTCACTGAATGCAATAAACAATTCTTGAACCCGATCAATTTAAATTTGTTAGCGTGCTCCCAGCCTATGCCAACATAAGAGCTCTAGAAAAAAGTATTGACAACCATCAAAACATAAAATAGAGGAATTTTGTTAGATGTAGTTGCAAATGTTTTGGTAGACATGTATGCAGAATGTGGAACCTTACATAAAGGCACATGAACTGTTTAGCAGAATGCAACTTATGTTCTTCACTCAAACATCTATCATAGATCATAGAACACATTTTATAACAAATTACACCTCTAAAAAACTAAATAACATTATCCTCATCGATGTAACTTGCAACTTATTTGCAATTGCTAGTTATTTTTTTACCTTATGATAAGAATGCTTTAAAATGTCAATGTTGTATAAGTCATCGCTCCTAGAAAACTAAGTACAATACATGAACTATTGAAGAGATAAAATTAACATTTTCCAACAATGTGCATGGAGATTTAAGAGATTAATCACAATGGAATATTATTTGAGCGTACTTGTTAAATATTAAAATTAGTTTTACGAGTATCATACTTAACATTAGTGAGAGTGGCAAAATATTGTTAATGATATCAATTAAAGTTTACTTTTTATGTACTAGCACTCTCATGTCGCATGTGCACAATGCAATGTGAATGCCGAATGATATATGATCTTTGCTTTAGAGGGATAGTTATTATTTTTGTAGTTGATGTTGATAAGGGTGTGATTGATTTTGTAAGTGTAGGAATATAGATGAAGCATTACATTTTAAGGTTCTATAGCTACATTTCAATTTTTTCACAAATTCATACATATACATTTGCAAATCTTATATCATGAGTGGTAGCGTTTTGTGGACTATTTTATTTGAACTAAACATGAATACATGAAGACTTATGTACATTTGCCAATTTTATATCACGAGTGGTAGCCTTTTATGGCCAATTTTTTTGGCACTAAACATGAATACATTTGATACCGCTTTGGATAGTTAATTACTTTTGTAGTTGATGTGGTTTGAAATTATTTGGGGGAAATTGTGTTAGCGTTGCAACGTGTTTGAGACGGTAGTCGCAATCGGTTGTTTCATTGGTTTTTTGTTGATTTTTTTTTTGTATTGTCGATAACATGATGATAAGGGGCGTGATTGATAGTGGAAGTGTAGGAATATAGATGAAACATTACGTTAAAAGGTTCTGTGTGTACATTTCAAATTTGTTACAAATTTGTACATATAGATTTACAAATCTTATATCATGAGATCTGAACTAAACATGAATACATGAAGACCTCCGTACATTTGCAGATTTTATATCATGAGTGGTAGCCTTTTGTGGCCAATTTTATTTACACTAAACATGAATACATTTAATACCCCTTGAATGACACTGACACTTTTGGATACAAGAAGTGTTTAGTAAAGTAGTAGTGGAGGTGCTATAAAAATAGAGGGTAGTATTTACGACGGGTTGTTTTGGTCTGTAGACACCCATAATTACGCCTAAGCAATTTAAAATACTTAAATTGTGCTAATTATCTCCTTTATCGTAAATTGATGACATATCATCAAATGCGCTCATATTCCCTCCTATCATCATTAATTAATTACACTAAGCTAATTAATTAAGTCACATATCCAACTAATACCCTAATTAACGACCTTCCGTTAATAAATCACCCCTTCTACCTAGACTAATTAATTATTATTAATTAATTAGCTTTCCCTTCCATTTAACCTATAAATCAATATTTAATTGATTTAATCCCCCTTCTAATAGCCTAAATTGTACTAATATTCCTCTCATTAGCTTCTATAAGCTTACATCTACCTATTAGTTAATCACCTTTGATTAATTAAAACACCCTCCCAACTCTCATGACTTGCTAAGCATAAATTAAACCCTTATAAAGTAAGGTTATCTTTAATAAAGCAACCTTACCATTCCTAATCATGTTTTACCTTTATCCCATATGCAAAGGGATGAAGTGTTTCATTTATCCATTGGGCTATATAAGGAGCCCTCCTTCTACCTTTATACCTACACCTAAACTCCTTGAGAAAAAAAATGCAAAGCATATAGCAAAATAGACTAAGAGCTTGCTTTTTGTTTTCTTGAGAGTTCATCATCTTGAAGAGTTAAGCCTCTTTCTTAAGTGCCTAGGTCATATGGGAGGTGTCAAAAGGGTCTTGTCGCTCAACTTTGACAAGACCTCATTCCTAGGTTCTTGGAACATCAAGGACAACCATTTTTGATAGCCATGGAGCCTACCTAGGTTCCTTCATTTATATGTTGTTAGAGAATAGAGGATTTGTAGATGTTTAAATATTGTTAGGTTCAAAGTTTTGTATTAATGAATGTTTAGCATCTAACCCTTGTTCAATTCTTATCATGATGGTACTTAATATGTTGTTTGATTCTTGCTAATTAAGACTATTTAGGTGTTAGTCTTTTACTCACATTTAACATTAGTTTAAAAACAACACATGCACACATTTGGCACGCCCGGTGGGACACTTAGTCCCGTGGTATTTTAGTTTAAGTTTCATTGTTATGGCTAACTTTTGATATGTACATGTAGTAATTAATGTCCATTTTCTTGGAATTTTTGCTAATTTGATATGTGTAACTTCTTGTTCATAGCCACATTTTTAATGGGTTATTACCATTCTTAAGCTTACTTGTCAAAATTTGAGATATTATGAGTTTTCTTGTTTTTTTTCCATATTTTGGTTGCAGGTCTAGCGCAGGAACATTTTATAGGAGTGCAGGCATGGTTTTTGTGGCGCACATGCCTCTCTTGTGGCGTAGGCACACAGTCAAAACCTAGCTCTCTGTTTACTGACCCTAGCGTATGCGCGCTAACCCCGACGCACACACCCTAACTAGCGTGCAGATGCACTAACCTGGGCGCAGACATCATTTCGTACTGTACCTTCACTACATTTTGAAACTTTTTAGATCGGTGCGTGCACCCTAACTAGAGTGCACACGCTGTTTTAGTGGTGCAGACACATTTTTGGTGACACAGACGTTTTGTCAGAATCCAGGACTATTTTATACAGCGATGACACACACGTTTTCCCAGTAGTGCACACGCTTTTCCGGTGGCGCACACATTTTCCTGGTGGTGCAGGCGTTCTATCTGGTTTCCTGTCTATTTTCCTCAAAGGTGGCACATACATTGTTTTTGTGGCGCACACGTCTCTCTGGTGGCGTAGGTGCATGGTAAGCAAAAAACATGTAGAGTAGCGCATACATTATTTTCGTGGTGCACACGCCTCACAGGTGATGCAGGTGTACTGTAATTTAGAAAATCATAGAGTGGCGCATACGCCTTAACCCGCGTGCAGACGCTAAAAAAGTAGCGCAAGTGTCCTTTCATATTTTTGAAATTAATGTGTTGAGGTTCTAACATTTTTACAGGTTTTATCTAATCATATGCTTATCTTTGCAGGCTATTTTTACATGTTTGTACTTGATTAGATGGATTTTTGCATTGTTTACTTATAGGAATAAGATAGTGTATGCTCTTCCCTCACATCCCTTGGGGCGATCTTGGGAATCAGAAATGATTCTTAAAGTCCTTTTGATGCTTTGAGGTTGTTAGGAATATTTGAGTTGGAATTTGTTAACTTGGCATAGTTGAATTAAAGTGTTTTTTTTCCATTTGATATCATTTGGATTTTGAAGACATCACGTACGCTCTTTTCTTGCGTCCTTGGACAATCTGGAGAATCAGAAATCATGCCTTCTCTTTTTATGGAAAACTACTAAAAATTGTCATACATGACCAAAACGCCATTGCTTGTCAAAGAATGGAGGAATCAAAACAAAAGTAAAAAAACTACTAATACAGTTGTTATACAGGTTGCCAAATGGTGTTCGAGCAAACCACACCTAATTTAAAAATATAAAACGAAAAACATATCCAAAATATTATATTGCAGGTTTCGAAAAAGGGTACGTCCCTCTCCGCTCAACTGGAACATAACCCCTTTGGCATAACGCCTTAAGCTACAACAATGGGGGTGGTTCCGGGAACTCTAAAGTAGTCCACACAAGAGGGAACCTTGTGGATGAAACGGGAAGTGCTCTGCACTACCTATCTGACTAGTGATTCCTTTGTGAGATAGAGTTATAAATTGTCCCTATGCGACCCTTTTAAGTACACGATGGATGCATTTAATGCCCACTGTACTTGAAGGGGGAAAAGTTGAGATACTCCCAAGATAGTTGGGACTATTTGGGTAAATCGTCCCACTCGTGGATAATCTTTGTAACACCTAGGATGAGAGAACCACCTAGGAAAATATACTTTGGCCAGGAGCCCACTTTGACCATTCTAAAATAGTGTTGAGTTGTGAACCATCTTTTTATTACGAAACGTGTGACGCGTTACTTTTGCTTAGTTTTTACTTGCCTTAGGGCGAGGTAAAACTTTGTTGAAGTGAAGCCAACCTTTTTCATCCCTTTTTTTGATTTACTTCCTTCACATTCTTTTGACACTTTGTTGATCAGAAGGAGAGTGACTACCTTTGTGTTACCAATTGATTGTTTTTACCACTTTTTTGTCCGTTTATGCCCATCCATGTTTACAGCTAGGTAAGTTAAACGTCTACAGTGCATGGAGACATATTCATATCATTGGTGACCATTATGATCTTGATACCCATGTCAATATCGTCATTATAGTTAGGCATGGTTCATCATCTTGAACTTCCTTAGAAGGGTTAGCTTGTTTGTATCGTATAACTACAATTTTGATATTTACGTCTGGTTTCTTGTAAACTCGACATAAATGTCTATATTATAAGGTTGCGTTGCACACATTTTTAACTATTCTTAGCTATAATTTGAGATTTTTAGTTCGGTTCTATTATTACCTTGATTTTGAAGAGTGCTGGGTGTTACCATTTGTGCGTGTTATATCAATAACACCTTGAAAGCAATACCTTACTTTCTCACAAAGTTGGTTAACATATCTTGGTGATATTGTTGTGTCATTCACGAATTGTAATTGGCACTTTTTGAGATATATGTCTTAATCGAGTTTGAACTCGCTCCTAGTATATCTTGTTAGGAGGTCACATTGACTTTTTGTATTTACTTATGTTTTGTTCATTTTTCATGAACTTAGCATAAGTAAGAACATATTGTTAATTATCTTGCGATGCGAAAATGACTTTTTGAAACATAGTATAAGAGGTACTTCATTTGATAGGTTTAAATACCAAAAATTTGTGTCATTGGTGATTTATCTCTCTATCATATTGGTATTCTCACATTGTTAATTCATTCATATTCTTGACAATACATCTTGCATTTCACTTAGGTTTGGTCACAAAGCTTTGAACACATTTACAACTTACCCTAAGTGAAAATATCACAAATACACATGGCTTCTAAAACACAATTAAGACTCAAGGAATAGACATATAAGGAAAAAGAAGCACAAGATTGTTAAGCCTCTAATAGGACAATCGTCGAACCCCTTCATTGGACATGATCTAGGACCTTTTTTTTCTGTGGAAAAAGAGATAGAAGATATGATCAATCATAGTGGAAATGAATTAGAATCCCCACACATAGAATTCGATTTTGACCCTACTTTATTAGATGAGTTTATTTTCAAAAATAAATATAGAGTGCTAGCACGAGTCGTAGAATTAGGGGTCAAATTTCCCACTAAAAATGAAACAATCCCACCTGTGAATAATGCTATTGAGGAAGAATAATGCCCCTTTATTAATATGGAGGATATTTTGATGCATGGACATGCTTCTACCTCTAACACAGGGAATGATAAAGTGGTGGGGCATAGAATACCCTTTATCAAAGTGCCATGTAGAAACAAGATAGAACATGAGACGGGTGAAGAACCTCCACAATATGAGGAGGAAGAACCTTTAGAAGAAGAAACCACAATTCAACAACAGATTAGTAACCTAAGCCAACAATTAGCTTTACTAACCTCCCATGTATAGAAGGAAGAAAACAAAAATGTTCAAAAGTCAAAGCCTAAGGTTAAGATCAATGAACTCCATAGAGAAAACCAAGGAGAAGAAGATACAGGGTATCATCGTGTATATATCCCCACTTCTCCCACTAGAGAAAAATTACTCACACAAGAGGTATAGTCTATGAAAGTGACACTCACGAGCCTACAAGAGAGCAATATAGGGAGCATTAGAAAGTATCAATATGAAGAATTATGCCCCTATCCTTTTGACAAGACTATGACCCTTCAACCCTTTCCTAAGAAATTTTATATGCCAAAATTCGACAAATATAAAGGGAAGGGAGATCCATGAGACCATGTCAAATATTTCTATATGGCATGTTAAGAGGTGTCTTATAGTGACAATTATCTCATCATACCTTTCCCCAAAAGTCTCAGAGGTCAAGCCCTAGAATGGTTTACACACTTACCACAAGGATCAATTTTCACCTGGCCATAATTAGCAGAAAGGTTCATGCATCATTTCTCATACAACATAGAGAGTGATGTAACCATGGTAGATTTATGTGGTTCCAAAAAACACCCTAATGAGACTTTTTCCAGGTTCCTCTAATAGTGGAGAGTGGATAACTAGTCGCTTCCCTTACGCTTTCCCTGAAAAACAACTGGTTAGTATTTTCTTTCCCAACCTAAACCTGGATATAGCTTTCCACCTATAAATGCATTGTGTTCACACTTTTGAGGAGATCATCAAAATAGGCGGTTAAGACAGAGAAATATCTCATTGCCAAAGGCACCCTTAAAACCCAATCTAGAGATTATCAAAATGTAAAATCCATAGAGAATCCAAAGTTATTTAACATAAATAAAAATGTGGTGAGAGATGGGATCACTAATTCCAAGCGTGTACAAAGTGGTCCAAACCATTCAACCTTTTAAATTGATCGACGAACAAATTCAACCACCACCAAAATGCAAAGAATGTTCACCTCTCTCAATGAACCTTTGTCATTTATACTAAAATAATTAGATGCAATCCACATGATGACATATCCTACGATGCAAACATTTGATGAAAATGTTCCTAAACCTTCATGGTACAAGAAGCATGAATATTGTGAAATGCATCATGTCAAAGGGCATAAGACAGGTAAATGTATGTGACTCCATCATTATATTTAGTACCTCATTAATAATGGGGAGATAGAGGTGGAAAACCCATGAAAAACATAGACACCTAATGAGAAAATAGGGATATATAAAGATCCATTCCCCAATCATCTTGAATCAAAAAATTCAAAGCCGAATCAGGGAGAGTCATCCCAAGGTTATAAACCAAGTGAATTACTTGTACACCAAAAAAGAAAACAATCATTATGATTCACTTATTTTATGTATTCACTCTCCTACTGACCATATCAACACCATCTGAATCAAGGGAAAGGACTGTGCTGTGCGGTAATAAGCCATGCCCACATCATGATTCTGAAACCTTCTCCGTCAACCCTAAAAAATGGTAAATATAACCTATTAGAGTAACTTGAGAAGAATGTCTACTAAGATTTCGATCTTAGATGTTCTTAAGATATCTAATGTGCACAAAGAAATTTTGTACCAAAATCTTAAGGGCTCAGGAGTTCCTTTAGAGGTTGATCCTACACACCTTCAATGCCGCAGTAGTAAACATCATACCAAATGAACATATTACCTTTAACCATAGAGGAGATCCATACTGAGAATCCAACACATAATCTTCCTTTATATATTGAGGTAGTTGTCACCCACAGGAAGATCAAATGGGTGCTTGTGGATAATGGATCTGGGTTGAAAATTTTCAACACTTAAGTTGGTTAAATAGCTAGGACATACTAAGATATATCTGTGAGTCCAATATCATCACTATCACCACATACAACAACATGGAAATGGAATCAACAAGTCACAATCACATTTCCCATGGAGGTGGGTCCCACTTGCCATCAGACAAAGTTTCATGTCCTGGGCTTGTAACTTTCATATAATATGCTTCTAGGTCTGACCATGGATTCATTCCATGTAAGTCGTTCCATCAAAAGTTTCATTAGTGCATTAAATTGATACATGAGGGACACACCATTACAATGCAAGGAGATTCAGATCCCTTTTCTCATTGTAGATATCTCAATAGCTATACAGGTAAGGGCACATATGCATGTCCCTCTACTAATATAGCGGTCCCTTTCTAATCTAAGGCCATGGAATCTCGAGATAGAATCAAATTCTCTTAGTTCTTATGCCCATGGGACATCTACATAAACATATTCTTTTGATTCGTGGGAGATGAAAATCCTTGAATATGGTTGCGGCGAATACAATGTACAAAAAGCACTCTTGGTCTTAAATATCTCATTATCACCCAAGACTAGAGGTTGACCCAAACTACCACTTCAGAAGACCTAGAAGTGAGCACAATATTGGATCATTCTTTCCTACAGGCATGTTAGCTAAAGAAAAATTCCTTGATCCACCTATAATTTGGGTCCTAGAGAATACTCAGCCATCCTATTTTTGAACCCCAGAATATGAGAAATCCAGTAAAATGATGTACTCCATGGGCTACAAGGGCCTAGGATGTGGAAGAAACCAACAAGGACATTGAGATAACTAGTACCTCTTTCGCACTTCAAAATAGAAAGGTTATGGCATTGGGATTTACCCTTATGGAGCAAACCCTAATGATCAATGATGCTATTTGTTCTGAACGAGAGGATAGCTCTGACTATCTAGATAGTGATACAAATTCCTCATTGTAGCCAATATGAGGATATTGACCTCCACAAACCTATTCCTAAACAACTTTTTCCTAACCATAACCCCTATGGAACCAACCCTCAACCTAGTATACCCCTACCCTTGTTGAATGGGACCAAAAATTTCACATGTCACTAGATTTATTCGAGAATGATGAAGCTATCACAGATTTCGTGGGCATAAGGGATATAATTCCCATTGGAGATCATAAGAAGGGTATCTTTATTCACTTAGATACTTTCTCTTGCTTCGGTGAGGAGGTTGAGCTTCATGGTCAGCAAAAATTAAGGAAAAGCGGGGGAAAAACTTCCAACATAAAGCCTTAGAATAAATCAAAGTCCAAGTCACACATTGAAAACCTCTTTGAGGCAATGACCAATAAATAATTTAAAAAATCAAAGGATAAACAAAGTGACAATGCCAAAGATGAAAATCTCATGGAGACATCCTTAGATGAAGATCTCAACCTCCCACTTAATCCTATGCATATGAAGGAATTATCAAAATTACTAGTCAAAGAAACCATTGATGTGAATATTAGTATAGAAGAAGATCCCAAGATAGTAAAATTGGGAGTATCACTCTCATCTATAGAACATAAAACATTCACTATGATACTGTGAGAGTTTATAGACGTGTTCACATGGTCTTACAAAGACATTCCCGATCTTAGATCCAACTTTGGTTCATGCACAACCTAGCTATGCATGAAGATGCTAAGAATATCAAATAGAAACTTCAAAAGATACACCTAAGAGTGGCCTTACTAGTTAAAGAAGATTTGGAAAGATTTCTTGCAGTAAGGTTCGTCTGGCCTATTGATTATTTTAAATGGATATCAAACATTGTTCCTATCCAGAAAAAGCCTATCGGTATGTGAATCTTGCATGGATTTTAGAGACATTAATAAAGATTTCCCTAAAGATGATTTTCTACTGCCAAATATTAACATGATTGTTCAACTCAAAAATAGGGTACGAGATGCTATCTCTCATGGATGGCTTTTAAAGATACAACCAAATCAAGAATAACTAGAGAAGACTAGCACAAAATGAATTTCATGACTGCTTGGGGCACCTTCTATTATCAGGTGATGGCATTTGGCCTCAAAAATGAAGAAGCTACTTATCAGAGAGGAAATGAAAGTAATTTTTCATGATATGATTCATGATATCATGGAGGACTATTTGGATAAAATCCTTTAGAAATTCTAAAATAATGAGAGGATAAACCTGTTATTCTGCAGTGCATATCTTTGAGTGCCTACGAGTGTACAAGGTTAGGATGAGTCCAAAGAAGTGTGTATTCAGTGTGCTATTAGGAAAACTATTGGGATTCATTGTATCTAGATATGAGGTATTGGGGTAGATCCTATTAAAGTGTCTACTATTACTAAAATTCCTCCATCTAAGAATATCAAAAAACTGCGCAGCTTATAGGGGAAAATTCAAGCCATTCAATACTTTATCTCCTAGCTTGTAGATAAATACCACTCCTTCACCCATTTTCTTAAAAAGGATGCCACATTTCATTCTAGGGACTTAAGAAACAATAAGCCTTTTCTTTGCTTAAAGAATAATTGGCTAATCCGTCTGTCCTCATTCCTCCAACTCCTGTAGAGCCACTCTTGCTCTATATTTCTACTACGTAATTTTCTATTGGTGTGCTGCTTTCCCAATACAATCTTGGTCATTAGAAAAAATTGATGTATTATCTCAGTCACACCCTTGTCACATATGAGCTCAATTATCCTCAAATTGAAAAAGCTTACGTGGTTATTGTTTTCAATTTTCAAAAACTTTGCCATTATCTATTGAATACCAAAACCAAGATAATATCCAAGGTTGAACCACTCAAGTAATTATTGTCTAAATTCACCCTCACAAGCAGAATGGATAATTGGATCATTCTACTTATTGAGTTTGACATAGAATTTGTGCATCAGAAATCAGTTAAAGGACAAGTAATTGCTTAACAACTAGCGAAAGCACCTTTGAAAGGCACTGAAACCTCTGAATCTGGATCTAGTAGATGCCTTGTTGCTTTACGTTGAAGAATCTGTTGTGTGGTAGGTACATTTTGATAGGTCCTTTACTTTTCACAGTTGAGGTGTAGAGGTAGTCCTTATTACTCCTTATGGCGATCCTATACCATAGGCTTTTCACCTAGGATTCCCTTGCACAAACAATATTGCAAAGTATGAAGTACTTATTACGTAGGGATGAAGCTAACTATCAAGTGGAATATTCATCATGTCAAGGATGAGGGTAATTCTCAGTTAATTATCAAACAGGTTAATGATGAATATAAGGTTAAGAATGACAAATATCATACCTTACAAAAAGCTAATAGAAACTCTAAAGGAGTACTTCTTGCCCATTACATTTGAACAAATCACAAGAGGTACAAAAAAAATCAAAATATGCCATGACGACAATTGGTTCTATGCTTCATATTACACTAGGGAATAATGACATGCCATTCTTTGTAGAAAATTTACGCCAATCTACATATGATTTGCCAAAATATTCTCTGGCTTGTTATCTTGTTGGTCCCAATTCCCCATGATACGAACCCATATTTTCCTATCTCAAGGATAACACGTTCCCTTCCAATATCTTCCCATTCTAAAAAGAAAAGCCTGATTCACCAAATAGTCCATTACACCCTTTTAGGATGTATAGTTTATCATCATGGCTATGACAGTAATCTGTTACATTTTCTAGATGTGACGGAGTTAATCCAAGCAATCAAAGAAGTACATGAAGGGGTGTGTGGAGCACATACAAATGAAACGTTCTTAGCTAAGAAATTTTTTAGAGTAGGATACTATTGGCCTACCATGGAAACTAATTGTTACAATTATGTCAGGAAATGTGTACTTTTTCAAAACTATGGAAACTTCATCCATGCTCCATCACAACCATTGCAACCTATCACTACCCCATGGCCATTCTCGAAGTGGGGACTTGACTTGATAAGAAAACATACACCTACCCCATCTAATGGTCATGCACACATCATCATGGCTATGGAATACTTTATAAAATGGGTGGAGGTTGCCCCTTTAACCTATGTAACAGGAGACCAGATTTTCTAAATTTATCATGAATCATATCATTTTTTGATATGGCATTCTTATAGCCATCATTACAGATAATGGTAATTCATTTAAGAATAAAAACTATAAAATGTCTTTTTCAATGGTTACAAATTAGGTTAAAATGGTTCACACCATATTTTTGTCAAGGTAATGGAGAGGACAAAGCCACAAACAAGACTTTGGTGAGGATAATGGAGAATATGGTTAGTAAAATAGGTCATAATTGGCACTTAAAAATCCATCCAGCCATCTGTGCTTATAGAACCTCCATTCACACTCCTACGGGTGTGACACCATATTCTCTAGTGTTTGGGATAGAATCTATCATCCCCTTCGAGATCAAACTTCATTCCCTGAGAATTTCTCTTAGGGACTATCTTGATAACAATGAGGATTATCGAGTAGCAAGAATGGATGAATTGGAACTCCTAGATGAGAGGCACATTTGTGATCTTAATCACCTAAAAGTGTATCAAAACAGATTGTCTCCAGAGACTACAACAAGAGAATCATCCCTCATTAGTTTGAGGTTGGTGATTTTGTCATTAAGGAGAACTAGTTCAACACAAGAGCAAAACGAGAAAAGAAAGGGAAGTTTGAACCACATTAGTTAGGACCCTATATTATAGTCACTAAGTATGGCACAGGGGGCATACAACCTTGCTTACCCCAATGGTGATGAGCTCCGTGATCCCATGAAATCCATGCATCTTAAGCGGTTCTATGTTTAAACAGGGCGCGAATAAGGTCAAAAAAAGCAAAAAAATAAAAAAACATGGTAAAATGATAAAAAATTACAAAAACAATAAAAAATCAAAAAGAAAAAATAGAAAGAGAGAAAACAAGTTCATTCACAAGTGAAAACCACACAATTGTGACACTTTGGATAAGTCCTTAGGTTAAAATTAGTTTCCGGCACCTTGGGAGGGTTCATTATTCACAAGCATCTTGCATCTGGAGGGTAGTTTTACGAGGCCTCAGCCCTGGTTCTACCTTTGAGATTCCCTGTCAGCCCCGTCCTGTCAAGCCTTGATTTGGCTTTGTCTTCTTTTATTCACCTGAGAGGGGTATGGTCTTTCTTTATTTCCCATCTCATAATGGGGGCAATTCAACAGCTTCACCTTCTTATTCATAAGTGTGTGGCTTCTTCCCTTGTATATTCCCCATCTAATGCTAGGGGCATCCATGATTTTTGGTTACCTGTACATAACTCTGGAAAACTATTACAAAACAACCAAAAACAATAGAAATTATTTCTCAAAAACTAAGTGCCAAAACAATAGAAATTTTTTTCACAAAGCCTAAACAATAGAAAATTGTTTAACAAATTTATACCTAAATCTACCAGGTGATAAATCTTGAACAATAGATCACATTGTCTCAAGACACTAAAAACTATAGAAAATTGTTGCATGAAAAAATAATTCTTACATATCCTTCTAAATACATTCTACTTGCATTTTCTTGTTTCTTGTATAGGAAATCTCTGTTTTTAAATCATTTTTAGGTTGTTTGCTCCAATATGGGCTTGATCTGACAAGCATGCATCTTTTACCTCTGAGAATACACCTTGAGAAATGATTCTTCCCTGTGTATGGATTGACCTGTGATTCATGCATGCTAGTGAGTCCCATGTTGGCCCAGTGCATTAAGATTAGCAAGCATTGAGTTTTTTGTTACGCATTTCCTTGCATAACTGCAAAGGTGAAGTCCAGAGGTAGGTTCCCAAATGAGTGCAGGATCTCCATGTGCCATGGTCCCAAGAAATTTTCCTTGTCCTTTGACATCAGAGTACCATCAGTATAAAGAGGAACCAACTATCATCTATCCATCATGTTTCTTCAGTGCACTTTTGATATGTATGCATCATAAAGTGGAGACCCTAAGCTAAGCAGCGGCTCACCGTGTGTGTCATCCTGGAAAAGTTGTTGAAAGATTTTAAGGACCAGAAAATACGTGCCACATGCCTAGGGTCTCCACACCCTTATCATCATATCATCATGGTCATTGAAAATCCACTAAAGTATGGCACATGGCTCATTGGAATCAAATCACATTTGATGTCTCTTAAAAGATCACATTTTTTGGTATGAAGTTAAAAATACATGTGACTACATCAAAAAGATCATGTGGCCTATCCACGTGTTGCAGGCCTCAGAATCAGAATGCTTGATAAAGTCACATCTAGGTATCTAGAGAGGAGAGAGAGGAAGCCTAAACACGTGTCCAACTCATATGGATACATATATGTCATGTCACAAAGGCACAAGGCCCAGATGTGTGGTAAGTCTATATCAAAAATGAGTGCAGGCCCTCATGATAGTGTCCATGGTCATGACAAAGTCCTACATCTGTGGCATTGAAAAATATAAGCGTGGATAGATCTATAACAGAATAAAAACCATGTGCTTCCTTGGCCGAAATGTATGCAAAGCATTTCTCTACGTCAACAAAATGATTTCAGCTAAAGCGGGCCTAAAATGATACATCAACATGTCCCCAGTGACCCACCTCTCCGCTTCTAACTATTCAGATGTGGGCCACAACAGAGAAATGCGGATAATTTTATACACTGTCACTCCTCAAGAAAGGGGAAAAAATCTTCAAGAATCCTACAGCGACCTACCTCTCCAGGCTTCATCAAACTTTTGATGTTGGGCCCCAGCGGAGTTACATCAAAAATCAGCCTTTATAAGAGGCATGTCTATAACCTATCTGCATAACCAAAGGAATGTAAAATCTACAAATGCCTCAACGACCCACCTCTGCTTTTAGGCTCCTGAAAAATGGCCACATGTCCATCTTTGGGGTCGAAAGTAAACAACAATTTCACTGAGAAGCACCTTCATTTTTTAGGTGGGCCAATTAGAAACTATCAAGGCCGTGGTACAAATTTTGCATTTTTTACAAATGTAATAAAATGACTAAGTTTCACATGAAAAAGAGCCCACCGTGACCATGTCCTTGCATGTTGCGAAAGAACCACTCGTTTCCACGGAGGTTGGGACTAAAATTTTATAGGGAAAACATGACGGTGGAAAAATAGAAGCCTTGCCAGGGGAAACCTTGAATGGCACTCACAGATCAATTACAACATCTCCAGAGGTGAGGGCTACCTAATAGAGAAACATCATGCTAAACAATCACTCTAGCTTAGGTCATGCCTCGTCACTGAACTCAAGGAAAGGAATGACAAATGATCATCTCTCAGTAGTAATAGCAAAGAACCTTGACTCATGCTTGATCCATACAGAGAGACAAAAAATACCTCAAACCATGCGGATATGAGAATTTTTGAACAAACATGGTGGGATTAAACTGAGCATCCAACATCGGCTCCGACTGCTAGGACTGGTCACTCCTGCGAGTGCTGCAAGTAACAACAGACCAGACAGCATGTGCCAAAAATCCATTCGATAATGGATTCAAGAACAAGCTTCTGCAAAAATGCTCTAACCGTAACCAATTCCTTCCAAGTCTTGAACCAAGAAACTCAACAATGAAACTAGTGTCACAATGTGGGACTAGGACACATCAAAAATAGAAAAAAGGTGAAAACAAACTAAAAACAAAGGCCTCATCCCACTGTACAATAGATGCATTCCTTGATTCTCAGCTAAAGCCTGATGTAACTACTGCTGAACTATGGCTTTCAAGTGCCTGCCATTAACTGTGTGAAACTCAAGTAATTCCACCTAATCTAAGTCCTTTAGGAAAAAAGTGTGATCTCCAGATCCAAATGTCAATAGAATAATGGCCCATCACTCTAGGATGTGTCAAACTGGTTCCATGTACTGGGCCCTATCAGCCTCATGTCTTCTATCGCATAGTACGGCACCAGATCTCCCATCATGAGGAATTCCATCGAAAGGATTCACTCTAGATTTAGCCCCAATAGTTTATTCAATCTTCACCCTGAATCCATTCACATGTATTTATCGGGGGGTGAGCACTTGTTGCCTCTTTCATCCAATTGGACATATTGAATTACATACGGGGTAATACCATGGGATTGACCAAGCTTTTTCCTCCATGCTAGTGCTCATCAGAGATGCTCACACCATTATCGTGCTAATTTCTTCAAAATCCTGTGGGACTCAGCCATTTTTCTATTTTTCCCTGACCATGGAAGCTCGAGACCATGATCAATTTATATTTGTATGCCTTTGAAAATCCAAAGTCCATGGTGGGACCCCCTGTATGCTTCCCAGCTACCACTGATTCACATTATCAACTTGTTATAACTCTACAATATAGCTATAGTTGTTAATGAAAAATCAGATTCTGGGCATGAATGGTGACATTTTTGTGCTCTTTTGCATCGGTCTAGCCACTAGAAATGTCTATAAGGTTTCCTTTAGATAATGTCTATTCACTGGAAGCATCGTTAACAGTCATGTGGACCTATTTTTGAATTGTCTACTGAGGACGGCGACGTACATCACCACCTATTTTTACCCTTGTCACTGTAAGATGACTCCTATTGGTCTCAAACATGAAAATTTGTGCCCGTAGGGCATCCGCTGGCAATTATGATTGGTTCTTTCGGTACTTACGTGGCTTCAAATCTAATTGGATGGGATGCTAGACCCAGTTTGTTTTTTTGACCATGGTAGGTAATCGATTTTTGATCCTAATATAAGTGAGCCAAATATGCAACCTGCCCAGTAGTATCTCCCGCCATGCTAAAAATGCCATGAATTAAAGGTAATACATCCTAAGCTACATGGAACGAAGTCCTTACTCTTGATCCCCGCAGTAAGGACCTACGTGGATAAGAGTTACATGAAGCGGAGATGCACACCTTCAGAGGCAAGTGTGGGATCAGAAATCCATTTTATGAAGAGCTATGGAGTAAAAATTATAAAATGGTAAGTCGTGCCACCTGCAAAAATATCACTACATGAATCCTTGATAAGCCCTACATCGAAGTTGTACGCTATCAAGGTGACATGTGGCGAGCCCACGCTCATTTAGGGTCTCTATTTTTTGGGACCATCTCAAGATGTGCCAATCAGATGCATGGCAGTTTGAAAATTCAAAAGGCGGGGAGGAAAGCCATCATAGGAAACTTGTTTTTTTTCCCCCTTGATATTCAAAAGACTGAAATCATTGAAATGAATCGTAGGCCCGATAGAGAAAAGTCAAAATTTTCTCCAGTCAACGGTGGAGGTGCGGACTTTTGGGGTTAAATTGGAATAAATTTCCTCTTCTCAAATACTTGAATACACAATGCTCAAACTCTTCTAACACTCCATAAACACTAATCATCTCTGTAAAATATCAAATCACTCGTTAGTTATGTTGGTAACCAAATTTGTTCTCCTTTTCACTCTGAGCAGCACCCTAGATATGTCATGGAGCCTAAAGACAGATTAGACCATGTTCTATGTCAATTGGTAGCCGGGGATATGGTCTACTTGGCACTCAGGTTTATGGAGAAATGACTAACACTCCAATAGGACTTGATCTTGTCCTAATTGTTTTAGGTTGTGCCTTGTAACCAAGGTAAAAGGACCTTTTTTTGTAACCTTGTAATGGTGAAGGAGATGAAGATGTCCTTCTCTTTGCTTGAAATTTTATGATGGAGACCTTGATGAAAACATGATCAACACCCCAGATTTGAACTCTCATGAGTTGTCACTTCTCAAAACATGTGTATGCTCTCAAAACAAGGCAAAGGCGACTAGAGACATTGGAAATCCTGATCTGTTATGCATACTTTTGCAAATGAATTTTGATCTTCTGTGGGTATACAAATGAAAATCAGGGGTAGTACATGATAGGATCTTTGTTGTTTGGATGATTTTTGGTGGGGGATTGACAAAACAAATTGGGATAGATTAGATCTTTGACAATCTCTACAATATTTGAACAATTATCAGATGGAATGCCTCAAATAATCAGGATGTTCTTTCAACCAGAAGAGGCACAAATGGAAGCCCAGGTTGTAATCTTCACACAATCTTTGAGAACTCACCACAAAAACTTGAAGTAAAGAACTCAATTAAACACAAAAATCCATGATCAAACCACGCCTAAGGTACCCCCAAAGGCTTACAAGAAATCTCCGCAAATCAAGGAAGGTAAAGTGATTTTAAATTTGTTCATCCCCTTATTTGATGAAGGCTCTTCTGAACATGAGATTGCAAATGCCACTAAACTATCAACAAGAAATGGATATTCTGTGTGATTTCTGAAGACTTTCAATGCAAGATTGCAACAAGAACAATAAAAACTATCCACATGCATTTAAAAATGATAACAGACAACATATTCCCCAAAGTAAACACATATTTAATTCAAAACTTGTTAGATTCAATAGCAGGGGAGAGTTACATGAACAACCTCGTAGCTATGTGATGGCTATACACTTGTAACCAACTCACATACATGAATTTCCAACACATGAGATATTAACCTGGTTCTTTGATGGATTTCTCAGAAAAATGAGCTTTCTCTCATAATTTTCTCGTGATTTTCAACTCCCGACCCTTTACAAATTCTCCAAAATGCATTATATACCTCATGCCACCTTGGAGCCTTCCTTCCCAAGGAAAGAATATGCCATGGGATCAAGTTTGTTACAAAAACCCTCATGATTTAATGACAGTGACACCAAACAGAAAACAACTTGCATGTTGTTAGGTATGCACAAAAGTTAAATCATTACAAAAATACGGATCATTATCCATTCTGGAGGCATGTTTTTCATCATTTGAGGCATGGAAGCATCTTTCACCCACCATTTTCACCTTTTTACCCTTTTAAACTACCTCTGCATATTTTAATGTTGAAATTTCTCGTTTTTTCTCGGGCCTGAGCCAAATTTTACTTTAAAACACCATAGATCAAAGAATTAAGTCATGAAAATGATGCCAATGCTCTCAGAAGGCCAAGACGACCCAAAATCATATAAAATTTGATGAAAAAACGTGATTTCCAAGCTTCTTCGAGCTCCCATGGCGGCCAAAAATGAAATTGCACAGCAACCGTTGATCTTACATCAAATTTTAATACCATCCCTCCACATGGAAGAAGAAATTAAAAAATACGCTCAATATTACCTTTTAAACTTTGGATAAGGCGGGACACATGTCAAAAAATGATTGGAACAGGCCAATGCCTTTTAAAAAAAATGCATTTGCAACCTTTTGAAATTTTGGAAAAATTTGACTTTTTTCCCCGCCCCTCCACCTTTGAAATTTGGATTTGACACGTGGCATATGGTGGGCCCCATCAGGATCGTGCTTTAATTCTACACATTTTGACATTTTTTGGAAATTAGAAAATTTTTCACTTTTTGCCCTATGGGCCCGCACCTCCAAATTTTCCCTTGCCACGTGTCTCCTTTTGATTCACTAGTGGTCCAATGCTTCAAATTTTGATTTTAAACATTTTTGGCAAAAGGGAAAAAATTCCTTCCTGCCTCCGTTGGCCCACTAGCCCACTGATCCGCCTTGCCTTGTTGGACACGTGTCCACCTGTGATTGGCGCAGTGCTATTCTTCATTTTTTTACAAAGGCAAAAAGTTAGAAAAATTTCCTTCTGCCCCTTCCTCCGCCTTTTGCCCTTTTGGACACGTGTCCTCTTGTTATTGGCCATGGGCTTTCAAGCCAAAATTTTACTTTAACCCTTCTGCGAAAAGGGAAAAAATCCCTTTTTCCCTCTGTCGGCCCGCCGACCCGTTCAGCACTGTTGTGCCACCACGTGTCCTCCTCTGATTGGAGCGGAGGAAAAATTGTTTTTGAAACCTCATAAAATTAGAGCCAAAAATCTCTAAGTCCCCCCGCGGCCCGCACTTCTGTTTTGGCACTTTTAGGACACGTGTCCTCTTGTGATTGGCTGCGAGTGCTCGGGCCAAAATTTTCCCTTAGGTTTTTGAGCCAAAAAACACAAAATTTTACAAGTTTTTCTCCGCCACCCGCATCTCATCTGTGCCACGTGTCCTCTCCCCATTCGCTGCGGGCCTTCAGGCCAAAATTTTATTTTGAAAATTTTGCATAGTGAAAGAAAAATTTCCTAAGGAAAGCCCTCCACACGCCAATCCCGTAACCAATAAGAACATGCCACGTAGGTAATTTGGGAAAAAATGGAGTCTCGGGCCCGAAAATGCCCCATTTGCTTGAAAAGGTGAAAAATGAAAAGTTAGAGCACCTCCCCACCTTTCCTTAGCCAATGCAAACCCGCCACATTGCCATTATCTTCCAATGATGAATTTGATGGGAAAATGACACCCGTATGACCGTCAAAATGTGAAAAATTCAAAGGATGCCCTGGAAATCAAATTTTTCAACAAGGATTGCAATTTTTTTATTTTAAATCAATTGAAGCATGATTTGACATCATTTTTGACCTTGGGACAGGGTTTTCTATTACAAACAAGTATGAAATGATCAAATTCAATTTTTTCACGATCTGGCAAAGGGAAAAATGACATAGCCCGTGAAATTGGAAAATTAGGGCATAAAAAAGGGAAAACTTGAAATATTCCTTCACATTAAGGAAAAACAACAAGTTTATGGGAATTTTTTGAAGTATTTCAACAAGGGGGGAGAAATTGCAGGTCACCAATTCAAAGGGCAAAGTGTTTTCGAGAAAAATTAGACATGAGAAATTAGGGCACACTATGCAAGCTCATAAATGGCACCAACATTGGCTCTTGCTTGGGGATGGGCATTGCTAGTGAGTTCCACAAGGACAAAACGTAGACCAAGTGCCAAAAACCATTGGGCAAAGAAGTCAAGAGCCAAAAATCACCAAAAACCATCTGAGAACCCGACAAAAAAGGTTGCCAAGAACAAAGGGCAAACCACAAACCACCAAACAGCAAAAATAGAGCAAAAACAAAGACTATACAATTATACAATTTGTTCATACCTCACTTTGGGGATTAATCCAAGAAATGTTTTAAATGTCTGCCATTAACAGGTAGCTCCAGCAGTTCCCCATCTAGATCTTTGAGAAAAAAATGTATGTTCACCAATCCTGATATCAATGGCATAAGGGCCCATCCATAATGCATCAAATTTGCCATGTTTTCCCTTGTCTTCATGCCTACTATCCCATAACAATACCAGATCTCCAACATTGAAGGCTCTAGGAGTGACCTTCTTGTCAAACAATCTCTATAATTTTTTCCTAAATCTGACATGTCTTTGATGGGATGCTCTTCTCTCCTCATCAAGCTCAATAATCTGATTGATCCTTGATTCATATGGGATAAAAGCTCTTGATCTTCCAACTGTTGGGTAAACTAAAATGAAGATAATTGCAGGTGCAAGGGCAGCAAAGCCTGAGTTCCATACACCAATTCAAACGTGATTTTACCAGTTGCTCTTTTAGGAGTTATTCTATCATCCCAAACTGCAAACTTCAATTGTTCTCCCCACTTTTTCTTGTTCATTTCAAATGTTCTTCTAATGATCTTAAGCAAGTTCTTATTATTGGACTCAAGTTGTCCATTCCCTTGGGGCTTGTAGTTTGAAGAATAAGTCAGATTGATTCCATAGTCATTGCACATTTCCATAAAAGGTTTGGCTCTAAAGCACGTGGCATTATCAGCTACAATCTTAACTAGAACTCCAAATCTGCATATGATGTGATTTAATAAGAAGTCCATTACCACTTGGTGTGTTGCCTTTTTAGATGGGATTGCTTCAACCCATTTTTAAAAATAATCAGTGGCTACAAGAATTTACTTATGGCCAACACTAGAAGGATCTGAAATCTCACCAATGAAGTCCATCCCCCATTGCTTGAAAGGAGCTTCAATTGATACAGGTTGCAAAGGAAGGGATCCTGAAGCTTTCAACCTTCCAGAGAAGCGTTGGCAACTATCACATTTTCTAACCAGCTGGGTTGCATCTTTAAAAAGAGTAGGCCACTAATAACTAGCTCTCAAAATCTTATGTGTTGTCACCCTTCTAGCAAAGTGTCCTCTAAAAATTCCCCCATGGAAATCAATAACTATATTGGGAGCTTCATCTTCAGTTATACATCTCAAGAGGACACCTTCAGGGTTCTTCCAAGCTAGCCCAAGGTTTGTTATGATATATTTTTGAGAAGCCACCTTGAGGGCTATTTTCTGATTTTTATTTAAATTATCAGGACAACAAAGGTGTCTAAGGTACAAGATTACATCCTTGTACCACTCAGAATTTACCAACTTTTCAAGCACATCTACCCTTTCTTCCTCTAGCTGATTCACTTCCACATTCTGCAAGTTGCTCTTAGCCATAAGCTTAGTAAGACCCAAACCACTTACCAACTTTGTGGTTTGGATGTCCATATCATACTCTTGCAGTTTGTTCACCCATCTACATCTTTTACATGAGATCTCCATTTTTGATAAGATGTCCTTCACCATGGTGTGGGGAACATAAGCAAGAACTTTTGAACTCAATATATAAGGCCTAAAAACTTTTGTTGCTTTCACCAAGGTAAATGCTTGTTTCTCCATGATTGTATACTTCAGCTCAGCTGCTTGTAAAGCCTTACTAAAGAAGGAAATAGGTCTCTTAGCCTCATTTTCATCCTTTTGTAGCAAAACAGAAGCAATGATATACTCAGAAGCAAAGGAAAAGATTTGGAAAGGCCTCTTGTAGTTTGGGGCTGCTAAAACAGGTGCATGTTTAAGTGCATCCTTAATTCCTTCAAAATATTGGATGGTAGGCTCCTCCCATTTGATAACTTGGTCCTTCTTTAGCATGCTTGTGATTGGAAGAGTTAGCTCAACAAATTTGGAAACAAACCTTCTAATAAAATTGATTTGGCCAAAGAAAGATTAGATACCTTTCTTGGTTCTTGGGATAGGTACTTTGTTGATTGCTTCCACTCTCTCAGGATCTATCATAACACCATATTTTGACACAATGTGTCCTAGCAACTTGGAATTTTGCACACCAAAATGACACTTATTTGGATTAAGAGAAATGCCATACTCCCTACATCTGATCAGCATCTTCTCCAAGTGCTGCAAACGATCACTTCTCTGCCTTGAAAATACAGTCACATCATCTTGGCAAACTGCAATGAATTCTTTGATGTAACTAGCAAAAGCAACATCCATTGCTCTTTGAAAAGTGGCACAAACATTCATCAAACCAAAGGGCATCCTAACAAAAACATATGTTCCCCAAGGAGTAGTGAATGCTATCTTAAGTCTTTTTGATTCTTTGACAACCACTTGATTATATCCGGAGAAACCATCCAATGCAGAAAGCAATTAAGACCCTGTCACAAGTTGAAACATATTTTCCATATTTGGCAAGGGATAGTTGTCCTTCATGGATGCTTTATTTAGATTTCTAAAATCCACACAAAGTCTGATGTCTCCGTTCTTCTTT
Source organism: Taxus chinensis (assembly GCA_019776745.2). Lineage (NCBI taxonomy): Eukaryota > Viridiplantae > Streptophyta > Pinopsida > Cupressales > Taxaceae > Taxus > Taxus chinensis. Next base: position 626,367,597 of record CM034151.1, read on the forward strand.
CTTTCTGGCACAAGGTTTGCAACCCAAGATGAATATCTAGTAGGCTGAATAATACATCCATCTCTCAAATTCTTTAATTCCTCTTGCATTTTCATGGAGAGAAGTGGATTAATTGGCCTTTGCCTCTGTCTAGATGGTTTGGAATTTGTTTCAAGAGGGATCTCATGTTGAAACAAGTCTTCTCTATATGCTTTCAGCTTTGAATAGGACCAAGCAAGGTAGTTTTGATATTGTTTCAACAATTGGAGGTAGGACTATTTTTCTTCCTTGTATAAACTGCTACCAAACCAAGCTTTTCTTGGTTTATCCTTGGTGCCTAAGTCATGCTCTTCTACATTCCTTGAGGCAAACATGTTCCTATTGATGATGTAATCATCATTGCTGAAATTTGACTCAAGTGCAACAAGACCTCTAGGAATGGTGTTTGTTTTCAATTGTATGATATCTTGTCCAAACAAAGTTTATCTTCCTTCATTCATACACACGATTGGTTCCCAATAAATATTCTGATTTGGAAGCTCACCTTGGTTTTGTAAGAACCTTAGCACTTGAGAATCATCATCAAACACCTGCCAATGTTTCACATTATCAGGGACAGTTGGCCTAGTTAGTACTTCAATGTTGTATTCACAATAAGGTGAAATGGTGAAATCTCCAAACCTAGAACCCAACACTGCCAACTTGTCAGTAGCATCATTGAGACCTCTATCATGATACACAATGTTAAGGGAATCAAACATTTCAATTAGATCCCAAATTGCATGCTTATACTGTTTCATATGCTGATTTTTTGTAGCATACAATTTCCTTACTTGTTTGACAACCAGTTCTGAATCTTTCTTCACAACAATATCCTGCACTCCATATTTCCATGCAATCATTAACCCCAACAACAATGCCTCAAACTCAACAATGTTGTTAGTGCATTCAAAATTAAGTTTGAAGGAAAAATAAAATTCTTCCAAACTAGGAGAAAGCAGAACTATACCAACACCATTTTCGAATTTGGAGCAAGCTCCATCAAATAGCAAGGTCCAAGGAGAACCTACCATATCAAGGAAATTTGAGTTGTCCATATTACTTTCTTTTCCATCAGCAAAACTAATGAAATTCTAAGCATCTACATTAGTAAACAACACTTCATAGGAAGCATTGTTGGGATCTTCAATTAAGTGCAACATTTTCTTTTCACCATAAAGTTTGACAAGGTTGCCCTCAATGGGAATGGTGGCAAAAGACATGTCCATCTGAACACTGCCACCAACACTTGCAGCCCATTTTCTTGACAAAAGCATACCCCATTTGGCAGGGCAGTCAAAAATTACAACATCCAGTTTTAAATTCTTACCCGGATAGGCTGAGAGTTGCACTACCAAACCCTTCACACAACCAACCACCAACACTTCCCTTGAATCCATGGCAGTACATTTCCCATAGGAAGTTTTCACTTTGATATCCAACTCATTCATGACTTCAAGAGGCATGACATTACATGATGCAATGGAATCAAACATACAATTGTGAAGTAGCCTATCTTTTATGAGAAAATTTGTGAAGAATGGATCAACATTCAGTTGGGAATCAACCAAAGATGTCCCCAAATATAGCTCAGGTCTCTCTCCAAGATCTTCTACTACTAGTGGTGTTTCAAATTCAAAAATGGTCTAAGGTGGAGTTTCAACAACATTTACATTTTTGCTTGGAGTAACCTTCTCTTCTTTCAATCCCAAATCCTCAAATGCTCTCTTCTTATGCTTAGGAATTCTAAGAAACTCAATGTTTGGAACAGTCACTTTAATTTGGTTCAATAATTGGGCTATGTCATAAGGAACATTCTTTGGAAAAACAACATTGGAAAGGAGACAAGAATATTTATTATATGGTGGTGGATTCTTGGCAGCCTGGGCATGATGAGGACTATAATTTTTTCTTGGGACAACAGGGCTTTTAGCAAGTGTTTCTTTCCTAGGAACGTCTTTTGGAATGCTTGTGAGCAAGGGCATTTTAGGTTTGGCTTGAGGAACAACTCCTTTAACAACTTTGCTTCTAGTGTTATAATCTTTCTATTGAGCTACAACAACATTCATTACTATCTTTCTATCTTCTTCCGAAGGGATACCACCATCATATTTCTTGATCATCAAAGCTCTTAGATATTCAAATTCATTGTTAGGAATTTCAAAATCTTACACTACATCAACTTCAAGAGCATGAGGGGGGAGAAAGAATTGTACCCATTTGATGCAATCCCAAAAGGGGGCAGAAGTCCTAGCACTTATTACTTCAGTAGATGTTTCTCCTCCTTGTGAGCTTGAAGAGCAGCCCACCATGCAAATATCATCATCAGTTCAATTTTCATTATTAGCTTCACCATCTTGCTAGTCCACTTCACATGGAAGATGGGGCAGAAAACACCTATCACACCAATCAATATCAACAACTTCCTCAATAACAGTAACCCTAGTAGTTAGGGGATCAAGTAACACTCTTCCTTCATGTGCTTGAGGATGTCTATTTTCAGACCCCATGGGTCCTTTCCCTCTATCATCAGATCTTTGATCCCCCCTAAGATGACTACCAAATCTATCTTGTGCATGCTGCCTAGGCTGACCTTGAGAATTTTGTCCAATTCCCTTCTCATCTCTAGCCAACTTGTAGGAAATCTCTTTGACAACCCCTGCCAAAGTTTTCACCACTTCCTCTAAGTCAACACTCTTCGTTGGTTGTGGCTTTTCAGGGTTTATCAACTTTACTCCATCCCTCTTGAGAGGTTTCCCAATGGCCTTGATGTTGTTTTCAATCTATAGTGCCATGGTAAAGGCCTACCTTATATTGGTAGGGTTCTTATCTCATTAGGTAATATACTGCTTTCTTGTCAAATGCATCTGCATATTTGATTAAACAAGACTCATTACAAGGCCTCAGATTGACAGGCAGTCTCCTCAATGTCTTGTTAAGTCATGTATTAAAGTCATGAACTGATTCATTGGGGTTCTTCTTGATATTTTCAAATTCAGACAAGAGAAATCTAGGATCAGTTCTGTCACCATATTGTAACCTAAATGCATTCTTCATTTCAGTCCAAGAGTCAATAGAATTATTAGGCAGAGCCTTGTACCAATCCCTTGCATCCTCTTCTAGTGTATGAATGAACAATTTAATATACACATATTCAAACTCTATTTCAAAATCCTCCATCATGTTAACAAAAAGTTTGAGATGCTAATCACCATTCATTACATTGTTACCTTGGAATTTCGGCAATCTATTTCTGACATCTTGAGGGACAACATTTGGGTAACCACCCATTCCTACAAAGTTTATAGGACCAAAGGTGTTACTAACAAATGGAGGTCTAGGCTAAGCCATATTGTTTTGAGGTGGTGGTCTTGGAGGAGAAACAAAATGATGAGGAGTGAGAGGTCTTTGGGGAATAGAAATGTAATCTTCAAAATGGAAATCCCCTATAGGATCAACTTCTCGATAAACTCTAGCAGATTTGGAAAAAATAGGGGCTGAATGAGAAGTAATATTTTCAAAGACAAATGAAGGTCCCTCTCTAGATGGAGAATGAAAATTCTCAAGAGGAATATCTAATTCAGATCTATCTGAGGAAGAACTGCAGTCCTCAATGATGGGCTAATTAATCTCAAGTTCAACAAAGGGAACCTCCTTCCTCGTGCTCTGCTCTCCAACCACCTTCCAAACTCTTCTCCCTTCTAACTCTAAATTCCTTGAATCTGAAAACAACTTCTTAGCAGAGTCTCTAATGAAGAGAGATCTTCTTCCCTCCAGTTTTACAAAGATTAGCAATACCAAAAACAAATGACAGAAAAACTAAGACACTGGTATTTATCAAGATCAAAACAACATGGAATCGCCACTAAGAATTTTCACCCAAGTTGTGAAAAAGCACTAAAATACTCTGTCAAATACTTATCGGTACTAAATTTTTTTCCAAACTTTATAGATTAGACCTTTCTTTTCTTGAATTTATCAATCATAAATGCAAATGAAGTGCAACAAATGCTAGAAACTAATAAAATTGCAGGTAGAACTTATATCTTCACTTAATCCTTACAAATATGATTATAAAATGATGCTTCAACAATGTACTTGCATGCAGCATTTGTAAGAAATATTACTAGGGTTTAACATGTATCCAAATATCTCAAATATTTTCAACAAGTCCCCGGCAACAACGCCAGAGGTGTTGGTACCCAAATTTGTTCTCCTTTTTAGTTTGAGTAGAATCAGAGATATGACATGAAGCTTGAAGACAAATAGATCATGATGTATGTCATTTTGTAGCCAGGGATGTGATCTAACTGACACTCAAATTTGTGGAGAGATGGATAGCACTCAAATAGGACTTGATCTTTTCCTAGTTGTTTTATGTTGTGCCTTGTAACCAAGGTAAGAGGCCCTGTTTTGTAACCTTGTAATGGTGAAGGAGATGAAGATGTCCTTCTCTTTTCTTGAAATTTTATGATGGAGACCTTGATGAAAACATGATCAACACCCTAGATCTGAACTCTCACGAGTTGTCACTTCTCAAAACATGGGTATGCTCTCAAAACAAGGCAATGACTACTAGAGACATTGGAAATCTTGATCTGTTATGCATACTTTTGCAAATGGATTTTGGTCCTTTGTGGGTATGTAAATGAAAATCAGGGGTAGTACATGATAGGATATTTGTTGTTTGGATGATTTTTGGTGGGGGATTGACAAAACAAATTGGGATAGATTAGATTTTTGACAATCTCTATAATATTTGAACAATTATCAGATGGAATGCCTCAAATAATCAGGATGTTATTTCAACCAGAAGAGGCACAAATGGAAGCCTAGGTTGCACTCTTCACACAATATTTGAGAACTCACCACAAAATCTTGAAGGAAAGAACTCAATTAAACACAAAAATCCATGATCAAACCACACCTAAGGTACCCCCAAAGGCTTACAAGAAATCTCTATAAATCAAGGAAGGTAAAGTGATTTTAAATTTGTTTATACCCTTATCAGATGAAGGCTCTTCTGAACATGAGATTGCAAATGCCACTAAACTATCAACAAGAAATGGAGATTCTGTGTGATTTCTAAATACTTTCAATGCAATATTGCAACAAGAACAATGAAAACTATCCACATGCATTTAAAAATGATAACAGACAACATATTGCCCAAACAAAACACAGATTTAATTCAAAACTTGTCAGATTCAACAGCAAAGGAGAGTTACATGAACAATATCAGAGCTGTGTGATGGCTATACACTTGTAACCAACTCACATACATGAATTTCCAACACATGAGACATTAACTTGGTTCTTTGATGGATTTCTAAGAAAAATGAGCTTTCTCTCAGAATTTACTCGTGATTTTCAACTCCCGACCCTTTATAAATTCTCCAAAATGCATTATATACCTCATGTCACCTTGGAGCCTTCCTTCCCAAGAAAATAATATGCCATGGGATCAAGTTTGTTACAAAAACCCTCATGATTTAATGACAGTGACACCAAACAAAAAAAAACAACTCACAGGTTGCCAGGTATGCACAAAAGTTAAATCATTACAAAAATATAGATCATTATCCATTCTGGAGGCATGTTTTTCATCATTTGAGGCATGCAAGCATCTTTCACCCACCATTTTCACCTTTTTACCCTTTTAAACTACCTCTGCAACTTTTGATGTTGACATTTCTCATTTTTTCTCAGGCGTGAGTCAAATTTTACATTAAAACACCAAAGATCGAAGAATTAAGTCATGAAAATGATGCCAATGCTCTAAGAAGGCCAAGACGACCCACAATCATATAAAATTTGATGAAATTTGATGAAAAAACGTGATTTCCAAGCTTCTTGGACCTCCCATGGTGGCCAAAAATGAAATTTCATAACAACTGTTCATCTTACATCAACTTTTAATACCGGCCCTCCACATGGAAGAAGCAATCCAAAAATACACTCAATATTACCTTTTAAACTTTGGATAAGGTGGGACATGTGTCAAAAAATGATTAGAACGGGCCCATGCCTTTTTAAAAAAAATGCATTTGCGACCTTTTGAAAATTTGGAAAATTTTGAATTTTTTTCCCGCCCCTCCACCCTTGAAATTTGGAGTTGACACATGGCATATGGTGGGCCCCATCGGGATTGTGCTGTAATTCTGTGCATTTTGACCTTTTTTGGAAATTGGAAAAAATTTCACTTTTTTCCCCATGGGCCCGCACCTCCGAATTTTCCCTTGCCATGTGTCTCCTTGTGATTCGCTAGTGGGCCAACGCTTCAAATTTTGATTTTGAACATTTTTGGCAAAAGGGAAAAAATTTGTTCCTGCTTCCGTCGGCCCACCGACCCGCCTTTCCCTGTTGGACACGTGTCCACCTATGATTGGCACGGTGTTATTCTTCATTTTTTTACAAAGGCAAAAAGTTAGAAAAATTTCCTTCAGCCCCTTCCTCCGCCTTTTTCCCTTTTGGACACGCGTCCTCTTGTTATTGGCCACAGGCTTTTAGGCCAAAATTTTACTTTAACCCTTCTGCGAAAAGGGAAAAAATCCCTTTTTCCCTCCACCGGCCCGCTGACCCGTTCTGCGCTGTCATGCCACCACGTGTCCTCCTCTAATTGGAGCGGAGGCAAAATTATTTTTGAAACCTCATAAAATTAGAGCCAAAAAACTCTAAGTCCCCCCTTGGCCCGCACTTCTGTTTTGGCACTTTTAGGACATGTGTCCTCTTATGATTGGCTGCGGGCGCTCGGGTAAAAATTTTCCCTTAGGTTTTTGGGCCAAAATTTTCCCTTAGGTTTTTGAGCCAAAAAACACAAAATTTTACAAGTTTATCTCCGCCACCCGCATCTCCTCCATGCCACGTGTCCTCTCCCCATTTGCTGCGGGCCTTTGGGCCAAAATTTGATTTTGAAAATTTTGCATAGTGAAAGCAAAATTTCCTAAGGAAAGCCCACCACCTGTCAATGCCCTAACCAATAAGAACATGCCACATAGGTAATTTGGGAAAAAACGGAGTCTCAGGCCCGAAAATGCCCCATTTGCTTGAAAATATGAAAAATGAAAAGTTAGAGTGCCTCCTCACCTTTTCTCAGCCAATGCAAACCTGCCACATTACCATTATCTTCCAATGATGAATTTGACAGGAAAATAACAGCCGTATGACCGTCAAAACGTGAAAAATTCAAAGGATGCGCTAGAAATCAAAATTTTCAACAAGGATTGCATTTTTTTAATTTTAAATCAATTGAAGCATGATTTGACATCATTTTCAACCTTGGGACAGGGTTTTCAATTACAAACAAGTATGAAATGATCAAATTCAATTTTTTCATGATCTGGCAAAGGGAAAAACAACATAGGCAGTGAAATTGGAAAAATTAGGGCATAGAAAAGGGCAAACTTGAAATATTCCTTCACATTAGGGCAAAACATCAAGTTTGTGGGTTTTTTTGAAGTATTTCAACAAGGGGGGAGAAATTGTAGGTCACCAATTCAAAGGGAAAAGTGTCTTCGAGAAAAATTAGACATGAGAAATTAGGGAACACTATGCAAGCTTAGAAATGGCCCCAATAAGTTACTAACATTTCTTCTAAAAATCTATCTACCATTTTAGGGTTAACTCAAAAATCCTAAAAATTCTTCTGAGTGTCATCTTTTTGATATTTTTCTATCTTTTCTTCATCAATCTTAGACGCCTGTGCCCCCTTTGGGCGTGTGCACCCCGTTTTGGATGCCTGTGTGCCCTTTTGGGCATGTACGCGTGCATGTGTTTGTCTTCTGGTGCTTGCACTCCCATTTGGGCACCTGCGCACCCTTTTTGGCATGTGTGCCACACATTCGGTGCTTGCACTTACGTGTGTATGCCCCTAGGTTTGTGCACCCCCCTTTTAGTGTCTGTGCCACGTTTTTCACGTGTGCACCCCATTTCGAGTATGTGCGCGCGTGTGCACATGTGTTGTGTGTGTGTGTGCGCATGGGTGTGTACACCTCATGCCTGTGCATGCACACATATGTATTGTGGTGCAGATGCCCCCAAAGGGACACATGCACCCCTGAACTGACACCTGCGCCTGCATGCATGCGTGCCGACGTGACTTTCTAGGGCTAAAAGCATTAATGACAACAATTAATGACCAAAGTTTAGGTACTCATGAAGGGGCCATCGTCTGCATGCCAATGGTACCATCAGACTACATCTATGTGCCTCACTTGGTCTCATGTGATCACCATTGTCCTCGTCACTATCAGAGCCTCACAATAAAAAATTCTAAATGGCTTAGTAAAAATGAATTGGTCGCGATGTTTTTACCCCCCTCTGTGGGGTATATTAACCCGTTTTTCACCACTGGGAGGGCCTGGATGCCCGTTTCAATTGCCATTTTCTCCTTTGTTCACCGTGGAATAATTATTTTTATTAAATAATTATTTTCCTCTTTTTTTTCACCGCATTAGGGCAGTTTTTGCTACCTGATACCCCCTTTTTCTCCCTCGGACAATTTTATTGTTCTTGGGTGATTTTTCTTCTAATCCACACTCTCGTAAATAATTATTTTTTATTAATTTTTTCCACTAAAAAAGGACATTTTTGTCGTTTGTTTCTTCTTTCTTCCACCTAGGGCACTTTTTGTTGCCCCTAGGCCCTTCACTCTATTTCTTCTATTTTCTTCCATTGTCCATCACATTTTAGAACACAGAAAAATAAAAACAATAAAATACATCAAAAATCCAAAACAGGGCAAAATTTTTCACAAAATCCTAAAAAGTAAAAAACCTAAAAAATAATGGTAACTTGCTTATTACGGCTGAAAATTGTGTCTTGCGCATGGTATTTTCTCCATATCTTGCTGGTTTGTCTCACATCTTCCCCGATTAATACGACTCGTGGATCACCGGATTCACAACCATCTACAAAGCTAGCTGCTTGCTTCGTCGGTACTCTGGGGCATGTTTTTTGCATGGTGCTACTTCATTGCGCACAACAATTTTCTTGGACCCCGTGTCCCTTATCATTTCCCCTTGCATGTATCCTTGCTTGGGGCATCATTTTTAACCCTTGTCATCAATCACGAACTTGTGGACCTCTTCAGCAATGATAACAAAACATTTGTACAACTTTCTTGACCATTGTTGGGTTACGTATGTGCGTTCGTACTTGTTTTCCCTCTTAAATGAGCTTGTTTCCTTCTCGTATTGCATTGCATTGCATTGTTGTATGTTGCGTAGAGTTGGTATTTTCAGCAATGGACAATTGTTCGTAGTATGGCTTTTCATGTCATTCTACCTTTGTCGTATGCTTATATTTTTCATAAGGACCGATGACGTAGCTCTTATGGTAGTATGATGACATCAAAATGGTTCCAATACATAGCGGCTTGAGGCTAAGCTCTTCTCTCCCCTCCTCCATATTTCTTCTGCATCACTTTCTTTCTCACCTCTAATCTTCCATCTCACCGGGGCATCTTGCCCCTTCCCATTCTTCTATCTATCTCTCACCTTTTTTTGATCATCGATCGTCTTCCTTCATCACCCTATTGATACTCGAGGGGTCATCTCTCTTTCCTACTAATTTTTCTTCTATCCCTTCAAAATTTTATTATGTCTACTAGCTTTGAAGTGGCATCACTTACACCACCCCAAAGAGGGGCAAATATAGACACCCATAATTACGCCCAAGTAATTTAAAATACTTAAATTGTGCTAATTATCTCCTTTATCGCAAATCAACGACATATCATCAAATGCACTCATATTCCCTCTTATCATCATTAATTAATTACACTTAAGCTAATTAATTAAGTCACCTATCCAACTAATACCCTAATTAACAACCTTCCGTTAATAAATCACCCTTCTACCTAGACTAATTAATATTTATTAATTAATTAGCTTTCCCTTCCATTTAACCTATAAATCAATATTTAATTGATTTAATCTCCTTCTAATAGCCTAAATTGTACTAATATTCCTCTAATTAGCTTCTATAAGCTTACATCTACCTATTAGTTAATCACCTTGTTGATTAATTAAAACACCCTCGTCCAACTCCCCATTGACTTTGCCTAAGCATAAATTTAAATCCCTTCCTAAAGGTAAAGGTTATCTTTTTATAAAAACATAGCTTATCCATTCCCTAATATCATTGTTTTAACCTTTTATCCCACATACAAAGAGATGAAGTGTTTCCTTATCCATTGGGCTATATAAGGAGCCTTCCTTCTACCTTTATACCCTATCACACCATAAACTCTTGGAGAAAAATAAATTGCCAAAGCATAATAAGCAAGAAATAGACTAAGAGGCTTGCTTGTTTGTTTTTCTTGAGAGTTCATCATCTTGAAAGATGTTAAGGCCCCCTTTTTAAGTGCTTAGGTCAATATGGGAGGTGTCAAAAGGGTCTTGTAGACCCAACTGTTGACAAGCCCTCCATTGCTAAGGTTTTGGAATCATCAAGGAACAAAACCGCTTTTGATAGCCATGGAGCCTACCTAGGGTCCTTCATTTATATGTTCCATAATAACGAATAGAGGATTTGTAGATGTTTAGCACATTGTTAGGTATCAATAGTTTTTGAATTACTAAATTTTAACATCTAACCCTTATTCAATTCTTATCATGATGGTGCTTAATATGTTTTTTTATTCTTGCTAATTAAGACTATTTAGGTGTTAGTCTTTTACTCACATTTAGCATTCAGTTTAAAAACCAACACATGCCCACATGGTCGAAGTGATGGTAGGCCTTTACTTCTTTCTTCTTCTCTCTAAGTGTTGGTACATGCACCATTTTTTAGTACCTTTCAAATGAAAAAGGAGGGGAAATGCACAAAATGGACAAGCGGAGGAACTCTGTCTACCTTTTTCTTTCTCCTCCATCCACTGGATCAAGAGAAATTTCATTGAGAAAGTTCATTTTATAGAATGCTAACCAGCATTGGAAAGATGCGCAACTTCAAAAGTAATAAACATGTGAATGTTGAAAAACATTGTTATTAAATACTTGCTATTTCATCATATCAAGGAGAAAGAAAAAGTTTGTGTACAAAATCTAGAGAAGAATAAAAAGGCATATCTAAAATGCACTTATTATAGTGTGACGTTAGTTAGATTTGGCCAGTCTCACAGGCCCACCTTGTCAAATAGGTTCAAAAACTTGATGATCTGAAGCTAGAATGATATTTTAACAGCGGTAGCAGCTCAAATATTTGAATACAAACATATGTCCAACTCTGCAACACACTTGAAAAACACCATAAATTCAAGAAGTCCCAGGCAACGGCGCCACTCGTGTTGTTTCCAAATTTGTTTCTCCTTTGCATCGAGCAACACCCTAGATATTTCATGGATCCTAAAGACAGATTACGCCATGGTGTAGGTTGTTGGTACCGGCATATGTCTTAGCTGGCACCTTAGGTTTTGTGGATAATTTATCGCACTCTATGGACTGATCTTTTCTCCCTAGTTGTTTTATTTTGTGCGCTTTGTAACCAAGGTAAGAGGCCTGTTTTGGTAACCTTGTCAATGGTGAAGGAGATGAATATGCTCCTTTCTCTTTTAAATTTTATGATGGCGACCTTGATGAAATACATGATAAACACCCTAGATCTGAACTCTCACGAGTTGTCACTTCTCAAACATGGGTATGCTCTCAAAACAAGGCAATGACTACTAAGACATTGGAAATCTGTCTGTTTATGCAGACTTTTGTCAAATGGAGTTTTGTCCTTTTTGGTATGTAAATGAAACAGGGTAGTACTGATAGTATCTTTGTTGTTTGGATGATTTTTTGGTGGGGATGACAAAACAATTGGGATAGTTAGATTTTTTTGACATCTCATAATATTTGAACAATTATCGTGAGGCCTCAATAATCAGGATGTTATTTCAACAACCAGAAGGAACATGGAGCCTAGGTTGCACTCTTCACACAATATTTGAGAACCTCCACCACACAAAATCTTGAAGGAAAATACTCGAAATTAACACAAGATCCATGATCAAAGCGACACCGCAATGTACCCCAAAGGGCTTACAAAGAAATCTCTATAAATCCAGGAAGTAAGTGATTTTAAATTTGTTTATACACTTATCCATATAATGCTCTTCTGAACATGAGATTGCAAATTCCACTAACTATCACAAGAATGGAAGATTCTTGTGATTTCTAAATAGCCTTTCATGCAATATTGCAACAAGAACAATGAAAACTATCCACATGGCATTTAAAAAGGATAACAAACAACATATTGCCCAAAACAAAACACAGATTTAATTCAAAACTTGTCAATTCAACAGCAAAGGAGATTTACATGAACAATCTCAGAGCTGTGTGATGGCTATAACACTTGTACCACTCACATACATTTTTCCAACACATGAGACATTACTTGTTCTTTGATGGATTTCTAAGAAAATGAAGCTTTCTCTCAGATTTACTCGTGATTTTCAATCCTACCCTTTATAAATCTCCACAATGCATTATATACCTCATGTCACCTTGTAGCCTTCCTTCCCCAGAAAAGATATGCCATGGGATCAGTGGTTCAAAAACCCTCATTATTTAATGACATAGTACACCAACAAAAAAACACTCACAGGTTGCCAAGGTATGCCACAAAGTTAAATCATTAACAAAAATATAATCTTATCCATTCTGGAGGCATTTGTTTTCATCATTTGAGGCAGGCAAAGCATCTTTCGTCCACTTTCATCATCATCTTTCCACCCACCATTTTCAACCACCTTTTTCCCCTTTTAAAAAAACTACCCTGCAAACTTTTGATGTTGACATTTCTCATTTTTTCTGCAGGCGTGAGTCAAATTTTCATTACACCCAAAGATCGAAGAATTAAAGTCATAAAATTATGCAATGCCTAAGAAGGCCATACGGACCCACAGCAGATGAAAATTTATGAAATTTGATGAAAAAACGTGATTCACCAAGCTTCTTGGACCTCCCATGGTGCCAAAGATGAATGGTTTTCCAATAACAACATGTTCAATCTTACAGGGGGTGGGGAGGGTGGTGGCATGGGAGGGGTGTGTGAGGGTGAGGAGGGGCTGGGATTTGAGGGGGGTTGGCGGGGAAAGTGGGGAAACGGGGGGGAGGTAGGTAGGATTCAACTTTTTAATATACCGGCCCTCCCATGGAAGAAGCAATCCAAAAATACACTCAATATTACCTTTTAAACTTTGGATAAGGTGGGACATGTGTCAAAAAATGATTAGAACGGGCCCATGCCTTTTTAAAAAAAATGCATTTGCGACCTTTTGAAAAATTTGGAAAATTTTGAATTTTTTTTCCCGCCCCTCCACCCTTGAAATTTGGAGTTGACACATGGCATATGGTGGGCCCCATCGGGATTTGCTGTAATTCTGTGCATTTGACCTTTTTTGGAAATTGGAAAAAATTTCACTTTTTTCCCCATGGGCCCGCACCTCCGAATTTTCCCTTGCCATGTGTCTCCTGTGCCTGATTCGCTAGTGGGCCAACGCTTCAAATTTTGATTTTGAACATTTTTGGCAAAAGGGAAAAAATTGTTCCTGCTTCCGTCGGCCCACCGACCCGCCTTTCCCTGTTGGACACGTGTCTCAACCTATGATTGGCAACGGTGTTATTCTTCATTTTTTTTACAAAGGCAAAAGTTAGAAAAATTTCCTTCAGCCCCTTCCTCCGCCCTTTTTCCCTTTTGGGACACGCGTCCTCTTGTTAATTGGCCACAGGCTTTTAGGCCAAAATTTTACTGTAACCCTTCTGCGAAAAGGGAAAAATCCCTTTTTTCCCTCCACCGGCCCGCTGACCCGTTCTGCGCTGTCATGCTCACCACGTGTCCTCCTCTAATTGGAGCGGAGGCAAAATTATTTTTGAACCTCATTAAAATTAGAGCCAAAAAACTCTAAGTCCCCCCTTGGCCCGCACTTCTGTTTTGGCACTTTTAGGACATGTGTCCTCTTATGATTGGCTGCGGGCGCTGTCGGGTAAAAATTTTCCCTTAGGTTTTTGGGCCAAAATTTTCCCTTAGGTTTTTGAGCCAAAAAACACAAAATTTTACAAGTTTATCTCCGCCACCCGCATCTCCTCCATGCCACGTGTCCTCTCCCCATTGCTGCGGGCCTTTGGGCCAAACTTTGATTTTGAAAATTTTGCATAGTGAAAGCAAAATTTCCTAAGGAAAGCCCACCACCTGTCAATGCCCTAACCAATAAGAACATGCCACATAGGTAATTTGGGAAAAAAACGGAAGTCATCAGGCCCGAAAATGCCCCATTTGCTTGAAAATATGAAAAATGAAAAGTTAGAGTGCCTCCTCACCTTTTCTCAGCCAATGCAAACCTGCCACATTACCATTATCTTCCAATGATGAATTTGACAGGAAAATAACAGCCGTATGACCGTCAAAACGTGAAAAATTCAAAGGATGCGCTAGAAATCAAAATTTTCAACAAGGATTGCATTTTTTTTAATTTTAAATCAATTGAAGCATGATTTGACATCATTTTCAACCTTGGGACAGGGTTTTCAATTACAAACAAGTATGAAATGATCAAATTCAATTTTTTCATGATCTGGCAAAGGGAAAAAACAACAATAGGCAGTGAAATTGGAAAATTAGGGCATAGAAAAAGGGCAAACTTGAAATATTCCTTCACATTAGGCAAAACATCAAGTTTGTGGGTTTTTTTGAAGTATTTCAACAAGGGGGGGAGAAATTGTAGGTCACCAATTCAAAGGGAAAAGTGTCTTCGAGAAAAATTCGACATGAGAAATTAGGGAACACTATGCAAGCTTAGAAATGGCCCCAATAAGTTACTAACATTTCTTCTAAAAATCTATCTACCATTTTAGGGTTAACTCAAAAATCCTAAAAATTCTTCTGAGTGTCATCTTTTGATATTTTCTATCTTTTCTTCATCAATCTTAGACGCCTGTGCCCCCTTTGGGCGTTGTGCACCCCGTTTTGGATGCCTGTGTGCCCTTTTGGGCATGTACGCGTGCATGTGTTTGTCTTCTGGTGCTTGCACTCCCATTGGGCACATGCGCACCCTTTTTTGCATGTGTGCCACACATTCGGTGCTTGCACTTACGTGTGTATGCCCCTAGGTTTGTGCACCCCCCTATTTTAGTGTCTGTGCCACGTTTTTCACGTGTGCACCCCATTTCGAGTATGTGCGCGCGTGTGCACATGTGTTGTGTGTGGGTGTGCGCAATGGGTGTGTACACCTCATGCCTGTGCATGCACACATATGTATTGTGGTGCAGATTGCCCCCAAAGGGACACATGCACCCCTGAACTGACACCTGCGCCTGCATGCATGCGTGCCGACGTGACTTTCTAGGGCTAAAAGCATTAATGACAACCAATTAATGACCAAGTTTTAGGTACTCATGAAGGGGCCATCGTCTGCATGCCAATGGTACCATCAGACTACATCTATGTGCCTCACTTGGTCTCATGTGATCACCATTGTCCTCGTCACTATCAGAGCCTCACAATAAAAAATTCTAAATGGCTTAGTTCAAAAATGAATTGGTCGCGGATTGTTTTTTACCCCCCTCTGTGGGGTATATTAACCCGTTTTTCACCACTGGGAGGGCCTGGATGCCCGTTTCAATTGCCATTTTCTCCTTTGTTCACCGTGGAATAATTATTTTTATTAAATAATTATTTTCCTCTTTTTTTTCACCGCATTAGGGCAGTTTTTGCTACCTGATACCCCCCTTTTTCTCCCTCGGACAATTTTATTGTTCTTGGGTGATTTTTCTTCTAATCCACACTCTCGTAAATAATTATTTTTTATTAATTTTTTTCCACTAAAAAAGGACATTTTTGTCGTTTGTTTCTTCTTTCTTCCACCTAGGGCACTTTTTGTTGCCCCTAGGCCCTTCACTCTATTTCTTCTATTTTCTTCCATTGTCCATCACATTTTAGAACACAGAAAAAATAAAAACAATAAAATACATCAAAAATCCAAAAACCGGGCAAAATTTTTCACAAAATCCTAAAAGTAAAAAAACCTAAAAAATAATGGTAACTTGCTATTACGGCTGAAAATTGTGTCTTGCGCATGGTATTTTCTCATATCTTGCTGGTTTGTCTCACATCTTCCCCGATTAATACGACTCGTGGATCACCGGATTCACAAACCATCTACCAAAGCTAGCTGCTTGCTTCGTCGGTACTCTGGGGCATGTTTTTTGCATGGTGCTACTTCATTGCGCACAACAATTTTCTTGGAACCCGTGTCCCTTATCATTTCCCCTTGCATGTATCCTTGCTTGGGCATCATTTGTTAACCCTTGTCATCAATCACGAACTTGTGGACATCTTCAGCAATGATAACAAACATTTTGTACAACTTTTCTTGACCATGTTGGGTTACGTATGTGCGTTCGTACTTGTTTTTCCTCTTAAATGAGCTTGTTTCCTTCTCGTATTCAATTGCATTGTCATTGTTGTAATGTTGCGTAGAGTTGGTATTTTCAGCAATGACAATTGTTCGTAGTATGTATGGGCTTTTTATGTCAGTCTACCTTGGCGTATGGCTATATTTTTTCATAAGGACCGATGACGTAGCTCTTTGTATATGATGACATCAAAATGTTCCAAAAACATAGCGGCTGAGGCTAAGCTCTTCTCGTCGGAGTCTTGCGATAGTCAGAACTTCTCTCCCCGCGGTCCTCCAGAATAATATGGTCTGAGGGCAAGATAAGAATGGCGGGTGCAAAAAGCACTTTCTTTTCTCACACAGAGCAATACATAAGCTTCTGTCTCGGATCTCACCGAAGAGGTGGCGCAAGACGAGCTGGCTATGCACACCTCAATACCAAAAGGTGAAAGAAGGGTCCTCATTATATAGCAAATATCTATCGGTGCAATGGGCGCTCGCGTATAAAGTTTTTAGATCCATCGTGTATCGGTGAACGTGTACCTTACAGGCTAACACGTATAGTGATGACGGCGAAGGTAAAGTCATGCGGGTCATCGTGATGTGTCTCACATGATATTATACGTCTCTATCCCTCATCACATTTTTATGTCACTAGGTCTAGAATGTGTATGAGTGGCAGGGGTACAACTACTATCAGCGCGGGAGAAAGAGGGAAACCAACCAAAAGACGTGAGCAAAAATTAAAAGGCAACGTCCCCACTAATCTACTGGCAAGTATTTCAATACGTAAATTGTAGGCTATCTTACTGCTCGTTTATGCGGCAAATCAAACTGGAACATATAACAATCAAATGCAACAGTCATATTCAGCCATGGCTTACTCGATCGACTCAGATATAATTGCTATTACACACTTCGTGCTAATATGAACTACTAGACGTCACCATAATCCATCTCATACCCTAATGATAACATTGCCTTACACTTATCCATACACTCACGTGTCATGATTCCCTAGACTAATTAATTATTATTAATTCATTAGCTTTCCCTTCCAATTAACCTATATAAATCAATATTTAATTGATTTAATCTCTTCTAATAGCCTAAATTGTACTAATATTCCTCTAATTAGCTTCTATAAGCTTACATCTACCTATTAGTTAATCACATTTGATTAATTAAAACACACTCCCAACTCCCATGACTTGCTAAGCATAAATTAAACCTTCTAAAGTAAGGTTATCTTTTATAAAACAACCCTTATCCATTCCTAATCATGTTT
Source organism: Taxus chinensis (assembly GCA_019776745.2). Lineage (NCBI taxonomy): Eukaryota > Viridiplantae > Streptophyta > Pinopsida > Cupressales > Taxaceae > Taxus > Taxus chinensis. The sequence goes on from CM034151.1 coordinate 626,385,290, forward strand.
TACCTTTTATCCCACTAACAAAGAGATGAAGTGTTTCCTTTATCCATTGGGCTATATAAGGAGCCTTCCTTCTACCTTTATACCTACACCTATACTCCTTGAGAAAATAAATGCAAAGCATATAGCAAAATAGACTAAGAGCTTGCTTTTTGTTTTCTTGAGAGTTCATCATCTTGAAGAGTTAAGCCTCTTTCTTAAGTGCTTAGGTCATATGGGAGGTGTCAAAAGGGTCTTGTAGCCCAACTTTGACAAGCCCTCATTGCTAGGTTCTTGGAACATCAAGGACAACCGCTTTTGATAGCCATGGAGCCTACCTAGGTTCCTTCATTTATATGTCATTAACGAATAGAGGATTTGTAGATGTTTACACATTGTTAGGTTCAAAGTTTTGAATTAATAAATTTTTAACATCTAACCCTTATTCAATTCTTATCATGATGGTGCTTAATATGTTTTTTTATTCTTGCTAATTAAGACTATTTAGGTGTTAGTCTTTTACTCACATTTAGCATTAGTTTAAAAACAACACATGCCCACATGGTCGAGTGATGGTAGTCTTTACTTCTTTCTTCTTTCTCTAAGTGTTGGTACATGCACCATTTTTTAGTACCTTTCAAATGAAAAAGGAGGGGAAATGCACAAAATGACAAGCGAGGGAACTCTGTCTACCTTTTCTTTCTCCTCCATCCACTTGGATCAAGAGAAATTTCATTGAGAAAGTTCATTTTATAGAATGCTAACCAGCATTGGAAAGATGCGCAACTTCAAAAAGTAATAAACATGTGAATGTTGAAAATAACATTGTTATTAAATAATTGCTTTTCAATCAATTAGCTTTGTGTACAAAATCTAGAGAAGATAAAATAGGCATATCTATAAATGCAATTATTATAGTGTGACGTTATTAGATTTGGCCAGTCTCACAGGCCACATTGTCAAATAGGCTCAAAAGCTATGGTACCAAAAATGTGACTACTAAATGGAGTAGTCTATCACAATATTTTGAAAGGCTCTTGAAAGCCTCAACTATCCTTGACAATTAGCACCAAAAATTTAGCTATCTAGGTCATGGCCAGAAGTTAAATACTTATAAAATTTGATGTAATTTAAGTTAATATTTTGTCTGATTTGTTGAAATCTCATGAAGGAAACTAAAATTGGGCAGTAATTAGATTGAGAAATGTAGTTGTAATTATAAAGTTGTATTGGCTCAAACATCATCTAATACTGACCATAGCTTGATATGAATTGTGGAAAAAATATTAAAATCATGCATATAGCTTACATAGATCCAAGTTGAAATAAATAGCAAAAGTAGACACAATTTTGAGTTGGTGGATTTATACTTTGGTTAACGAATAAACTTTTTTTTCTTAAAACAAGAAAATGGGTATAAACCTTACCTGTAATTACCAAATCCTTGCTAGGTCATCAATCCCCCTCTTTATTTGCAGGAAGAATTGACTCCAATGTAGTTTATCTTTCAACAATGATGTCCTCTAATCGGTTTCAATGTTTCAGGTCAAATATATATGTGTACTTGGCTTGTAAAGTGTGAGCTTATGTTGTGCAAATCTAACTGATTGCTAGCTAAGGATTGATGATGCTCCAAAAAATACCTAAAAGCACCATAAGAACCCCTATCAAGCACTAAAACCTCACAAAAAAGATTCCCAAGTGATCCATGAGCACCTAAGATTGTGTATGCAATCACCAAATCCCACACAAACTTTTCTCAAAATTTTACAAGAACACGAAACTTGCATTACAACACTGGGAAAATGAATTGACAATGGCTTCTGCGGCAGCGGGTAAATATAAATGGTAAGCTATAGAATTTAAACATGCAACTTCGCTAATTTTATCTGAAGTGGCCGCCCAAAACACCACCCAAAACATTCAATTGTTGCATTCAAATGCAACTGTCACAATGGCTAAAAAAGCTAAAACATCTTTACTGCCTGTCAAAATGCTTGTCAAACGGTCAATACGCTCATCAAATTTAAAATAGTTTCATGAACGACCACGTGGATTTTACCATAGGGGGAATGCCTTTTGGCATAATAAAGTACTAAATTCGACAAAGCATGCATATATTTAATAGTATACTCATTTTTCCTTTGAAGTAGTACATAATACATATGTTTCTTATCTTTTGAAGCACAAAGATTCGTCTGCAATTCTACACTTAAAACAAATTCATTCCATGAGTATTTCTTTTTAATTTACAATTGTAAAGATAAACAAGGGCAACCTGTGGCATTACCATAAATTAACAAGGGCGACTTTGAAATTACATAGATTAGCAAGGGAAACTTCCTCCATTATCATAAATTAACCATAGTGTAATATCTCCATCTCATCAAACAAGATAATCATTTACATTTTTCCAATTAAAACAAAATTATTCCCAATTAATCAAAAGTATGACATTTTCTACAAACTTATGTTCATCAAAACGCTCTCAACACAATTCATTGTAGACTATCGGTATTCACCAGAAGCCCACTACAGATCTTCTCTTAGATTAACCACAAGAGAAAATTGGCCATAAAAATTCACCCGCATGCGCCTTACACATAAAAAAGTGTCTGAATTCAACTTCAAATGCTGCAAAAATATTTAAAAATCTGTATGCACAAAGAAAAAATCCAAAACCTTGGGCCATCGTCTAATCCATCAACTTTCCCATTAAATCCCTAACTTACCAAACCATTTGTAGCACAGATCAACGATTGATAATCTTAAACCCTTGCAACTCAATTAATAACTTCTTGGGTAGTAACCAATTTTCAAAAAAAAAAGTTCACATTAAAACTACACAAAACAAAATTTAGTAGCGTATATAAAAAGATACAACATAACAACCAGATCTACGAAAGCCTTAAATGATATGCATTACATTCAAATAAATAAAATCCAACAAAGTGATGTGAAAATTACCTCTGAGAATTATGTTCATCTGTTAGAGAAGCAGAATGTGGGTATGAAAGGCAATCACAACGCAGCGCGAGCAAGAAAGGTTTATGCAAATAAATACACTTTATTTGCAATATCATCCACAATGTATAAAAGGAGTAATGATAATGCAAAAATAAGATGACATAATATTAAAAATTGAGCATTTTGATAAGGACCATTTATAATGGAAAGAACTTATTGTTAAATTTTTTGAATTATTGTCGACATGAAATTGTTTGTCTAAGAAGACTCGTCATTATTTCAATAAAGTATTCGGAAACGATGCATTAAAAATTTGGGCAAACATAAACTATTGTGTGTGGGAACATACAATCTAACCTTGGAGAAATAATAGCATGCCAATTTAATCAGCCAGTAAGAATGCACCGCCCCAACACTTTCCAACTAATTAGCCAAAGCAAAAACAATAGTACTCTGCCTACGGCAAGTACTAAAAATCATCCTAATTTATATTGTGGCATTAAGGTCTTCATGAAGCTAAATTTATTGCATCTCTAAGGTGAAGCCGCTTTGTTATGAATTGATTCCAACTCAAAGAAGGAACTATTAAAATAAATGACCTTGCATTAATGAATCTTAAATTATATGGAAAATATGAGGCCATATTATAATACATTAACTAGTCAGGATGTATCATACATTAATAATGTGTATCTTGATAGTTCGGGAATTAAAGTATATTATTTTGTATATATCATACACTAATGATTTAAGAGAGAATATTTATGTAATATATTTTTCTTTTATCATTGATAGGTCGTGGTTATTCTTTAATCGAAGGCAGAACATTTACTGAACTTGGACCATTTTATCCAAGCAACGTAGGCCAAATTAGTGTCGCAAAGATTTCTCATTTGTGGAACAACAATAATTTGTTCTATACAACCTCATCCTCGTTGTATTTTATTTCTAAGAAAAATAAAAAATTAGTTACTTAAGTAAATCAATATTATTTAAAAAATAATTGCACTTTTATCGTAGATACACAAGGAATAATGTTGGATTTTATATATTGGCACAAATGGTACATTAATTTGTAATTTTTTTATAAATTATAAATGTCAACATTATTTTATTTGTATGTTTGCATGTGTTTATATATCTTTTCCTCATTCACATTGGGGAACATGTGCGGACATTTGTCAAACTTGGAATTTAGCATTGCACGTGCCTTCTTTGATACCAGGAGCTAGGATTTGAAAATGAGATATTTCCTATTAATGCTCTCCTAACATATCCAACTTTGGACATTAGACTGTGTTCTCAAAAAGGTTTTTAAAACATCATAACGATGGACCCCCAAATGTATGTTAAACATTTGTATCTTGCGATGATGCACTTTTTTATGTTAAACATACATCGAATATAAATGATTGATATCAAAAATAGTGAAACCGTGACATCATATTTTTTATATGCTTGGCATAACGTTTTGAAATATGTTATCGTAAACTACAATTCCATAATTTTTATTTTCATTTTGATGTGTGGATGACATGTTACGTTATTGATATATGTATGTTGTGATCTTTTAAAAATGTTTTATAGGTATGGCTCGACCAAGAATAAATTTTGAAAATGAAGAGGAAAGAAGAGCATATCAAAGAAAATATCAAAGACAATATCACAAAGCTCATCATAATATCTAAATTCCCTCATCCTTCCCACGCTTTTTGGGTAGGAAAATAGGCTTATAAGAGAAGGTTTTTGGCAATAGCATTGTCATCCAAAAGCAAAGGAAAAATTCTAGCAGTTGTAGAAGTGATATGGGGGGAACATCGTGCCAGGTAGAACCGACATGTGACCTGACTTGGAAGGAGAATGTTATACTTTGGAACTACCTTTAGATTGGTGGGGTGTCCACTCTTATTGAAAGGATTCAAGGCCATGACCAACATACTTCCATCTAGTTTGCCGCATGCTAGAAAAATAGAATTTTGAGCTATGGGGGCAGAGATATCAACATCAATGTAGAACTCATAGCAGAAATCACAGGCCTTAGCATGGAAGGGAATAGGTTTTTCAACAAAAGGGTAGAAAAGAAGGTAGAAAAAAAGAAGTTCCTCGAGGGGGTGAACAAATGGAGTTTGTCACGACTAGAATCAAGGTTACTTCTATCCCAGCTCCATTTGATGATATTACAAAAGTGATGGTAAGATACATTTCCTTGGAAGGGAGATACATTATAGTACCCCTCAAGCATTTTGTCTTTCTGAATCATTTTAGGAGGAATTACAAAATATGTTTTTCACATTTCATTCTAAATTCTCTTAAGCACTCTATTTTGGAGGTTCAAAAGCATACTAGGGCCATTCCTCTCTATCAGGGGATTATTTTGCTTGTTCATAAGCATTTTATTGTTAAAAACCCTGATCTTTATCAAGCCCCTACCCCTCATAATATTTCCCCTCTCTCTGGCCCTTCCATGCCCACCCTTTCTAATCCCATGGGTAAGAGAAAGCTCAAATCCAAAAATCCTTATCACCCCCTTAACTCGCCCCCCTCCAAAGATAATCCTCTACAACAACATGAAAAAGGAAATTGAGATTGCTCATAGTCTACTTCATATGGGAGAACCTCTGTAGAGCAATATTACTTTGGAGAAGGATGGAGACATGGAGAAGAGGATTGATGTGCTTGAGAAGGAATTGGAAGCCTTAAAGAAAGAGATGAAGCGGTTGACTAGACATGAAGGGAAGAGGAAATTTGAGGAGGGGATTGGGCTTGCTGAGGATCAAATTTAAGAAATATACAAGAATCTCAACTCCCTTGACAATAGAATGGTTGTGCGGAAATAGGTTGGAAATTATTATTGTAGCTCTCAAAACTACCTACAACTTCCTGGAATAGCAGGTTAAGAATGTGTGCATGCTAAGCGATGTTCCAGAAATCATATGGAGTGAAGGTACATCTCGGGATCAAGCTTTTGCTCAGGTGGATAAGAATGACCCCACACAAGTCACAACAATCGCACTCTCCAATGCCCTTTAGGGGATGAGGAAGGTTATGGAAAGGGCCACCAAGTAATGTAATACATGTAACATTGTTGTAAACTGGTTGTACAATTGTAGTTTATATGCTACTTTTTTGTTGTTTTGAGGTTGTATGTTGTTACTTTGGCACTTTTTTGAGCAGTTTGTTTAATTGTCAATGGGAAATATTGTAACATCTAGATCTTGATTTTTTTTGCTATGTTTTTTACTGTAGCATTTGGCTATTGAGCCATTTTTTTGTACAAGGGTATAGTCCCTTTTCAAAAAACTATTTACCAATAATAATAAAAATATTGTAGAAGAAGACAACAAGAAATGAAAGATGCATGGTGAGAGGAACAAATGAAATGTCAAAATGATAATGGTAGATAATGATTTGTTGAACATAGGGCTCAATTAACAAATGAAGAATTAGAAGCAGAAAGACGACAACATGCAAATAACATGATAAAAATTTGTGCATGATCACTTAAAGATGACTTGTATGTATCAATAACAAGGATACAAAATTTTATTCATTCATATTAGTTTCCTGAGGAAGAAAGACAAGAATGTAAATATTTGATTGCATTATTCATGTAAATGATTTTATAAATTGCATAGTGTTTTGAGTATGTTAGTTAAAAAACTATGAAAAATCAAACAAAAGGTCATAAATATGGAAAAGGAATCCCTTTTTGTTATATTTTATTCTCTTTAGTTCATTTCATTCTTTGACTAGCCTTGCTAATTGTTAGACCCTGGATATCATATGATTATTTTCTATTACATGTATGTGGATTTTTTTAGTTATATAAATAATTAGACAATTTTTTTAATATACTTTATAGGTATGGCTAGACCAAGATTAAATTTTGAAAATGAAGATGAAAGAAGAAAATATCAAAGAGAATATCAAAGATAGTGTCGTAGAAGAAGATAACAAGAAATGATAGATGCACAATGAGACAAACAAAGGAAACGTCAAAATGATAATGCTAGACAAATATTTTTAGAATAGAGGGTTGAATTGAAAAATGAAAAATGAAATGCAAAAAGATGACAACATGTAAATAACATGATAAAAATTCGTGCATGATCATATCCTAGTGATTCACATGTATCAAGAACAAGGTTACAAAGAAATATTCATTTAGATCAATTATTAGAGGAAGAAATACTACACATTAAAGAAATTCACCGCGAATCATCTCAAAGGAATTATCATAGATTGGTTGGTGATGTTGAAGATAATTTTGGGGGACGACATTCAACATCAATGGATCATGTGCTCAAGACACTAGAAAACTTGGCCCAACATATAATGGATGTTGACGTTAGAAATAATGTAGAGAATAACAGTGTGCAAAAGGAAACAACATTGCAACCAATACGAATAACAATAAGGAGAAGAATGCAAAATAATTATTTTCAAGAGGAGTCAACAATCGAACATAGAATAAGAAGAAGAAAAATGAAACAATCACATATTGAGAGAGAAGAAAATATATTTGATCGCAATGGAATGCTTGGGAGAATTTGAATACCTTCCAGATAATTTTTTGACACGGTCTTGATAACCTTGCTTCGCCGATCATGTGTTATATTTGTCAATAATGCTACCTTGGAATAAAAGTTTCTCAAACACCTCAAGGACCTTTGTGTACTAGATATCTATAAGAGAAAGGTGATCACCAATATTCAACATCAAATAATATGGATCCTAGGATACAACCACCATAACTTGCAAACTTAACTCAAGTTGAGGAAATGTTTATAGCCCCTGTCAACCCAATGCTACAAGTGACACATGCAACTGGAGTTCAATACAACTATAAATGTCACACAATAAGTTTTCCTCAAGAAGTAAAAGATATTGCTAATCTTTTTCCACATAGATTACAAGATTTGTCGATCATTATTTTTTAGAGGAGAGATCAACGTGGAACAAATTACCATTTTACAGTCAATAGAGAGAGAGTTTATAACGTACTAAAATATAAAATAGAACATGATAATTTCTATTCAGATGTTCAAATTGATGAAAATGATCTAAATGAACTTCCACGTCATTCTAATGAAAATGTATTCGAGCAGTTGAACTTTGTCCATATAGAGTTTGATTCTGACACAAATGAAACTATATTTTAGGTCTAACCATTGAGATAGATGAATGAAACGTCATTAATCACACAACATCTAAGGATAATAAATCACCCAATGCCCCAAAGGAGATGGGATTAATCCATGTATGGGTAAATAACCCTCATGTGGAGCCTACATCATTGATTGATTGGCTAGGGATATGAGCATTTCCTATCAATGAGTATGTGACACTATGATTACTTGATATTGCATTCCCTACTTTGTTTACCGATGGAAAATGTGATTGGTTAGAACCACACTTAAAAAAATTACGTCTCCATGAATTTGTAAAACATTTACTTCGATATAGGGATCACAGGTTTGGCTGACATCCATGATTTAGGTATTACATGTCGAACATGATCATGAGACATCGTGCAAAAAATTCATCTATAGTGTTTGTCAAGTAAAACCTTGAAGATTTTTTAATCACCATTAATGAGTTACGTGAGCATATGGAAAATATGCCCCATTCAGATCTTGTTGATCATTTTATGTGGTTTGAAACATCCTTAAGGGGTATAAGGTCCTATTGTGAAAAAATGTCGTGGTCAATTGACTAACATGTTGCATCATATTGGATCACCTACCATTTTTTTCATATTGAGTGAAGTGGATATGTATTTTCCAGACCTACACACATTAATGCCAAGCGCAAAATTAGGAAAGGTAGAATATCATCAAATATATTCATAGTGACACATTACATGCACTTGGGACATACACTTTTCCAAAAGGAGATATTGCAAAAAGGAATGAAAATTAAAGATTATTGGTCTAGATACAAATGACAGCATAGAGGTTCGCCACATGTGCATGGATTTATATGGTTAGAAGGGGCATTAAATATCGACAACTTTGATTGGACTGATGATTTTCAATGTAAAAATGCTGAAAAATATTTCCATTCTATTGTCCATGCATGGAATCCTAGGGAGAACCCACACCAACGAAACATACACGTAATTTATATTGAATTCTTACGATCTCAAAATATATGATATATTCTTATGTGCTATGAATTACAGGTCTACCAAAATTTTACAACATCCATGTTTTCAAAATACGAGACAACTTACACAAGTGGATATAGAATGTGACTACGAAGAGATTATCAACTACGTAGAATAACATACAATGTGTAAAGAGGATGCCTGCCTACGTAAGAAAAGAGGAAGAATGGTTTGTAGGTAAGATGTTAAATTTTTTGAATGATTAAATTGAAATTAAAAAAATGTGTGGAAGCACTAATAATGGATTATTATCTTTTGCAAGTATACTGCACCATGGCCATTGAATCTCAAGGGATAAAAGTTATATCAAGACTCAGAGACAGGAGATAAATAGTTTGAACCTGTGAGAAATGATGAAATATTAAATACACACAATCACGACATATTACAATTGTGGAGAGAAAATGTAGATTGGCAACCTGTTCTTTCCAAGTATGTCATAATCAAGTACATTGCAAAATTATGCAGCAAAAGCAGAGAAGAGTTCTAAAACTTATCATGAAATGTTGATGTGGATTACAAACATTGAAAAATCAGATGAAATGGCAGCAAGAGCATTTAGGAGACTTCTAACTGAAACAATTGTTGAAAGAGACATTGGAACACAAGAAACATGTCACATGTTATTAGAGCTTCCATTGGTAAAGAGAAGTAGAGTATTTGTCAATGTTTCACATGAGGTGTTCAAACCAATAACAACAACTAATGAATATGACCATGAAGAACATGTAAAAACTTTCATTGACAGGTACAATAGTAGGCCTTTTTCCACTGAAATCATGTCACTTATTGATGCTGCTAGATCTTGGACATATAATTCAAGGAGAATATGAGATAAAAAAAATGGGAGGTTAGGATTTTGGTAGCTATTGTGATAGTATTCCCAAGGTTTTCCTCCATCCCTTCATGTGAATGACATAAATGGGTTGATTTTTGTGGGTTAGAATTGTTGCTTTATAAGCCATTTCCTGATATAGAGAGAGATATCAGACTTGATTCTAATTCAATAAGTTCAAACTGGGATTCGTTCAATTATAATCCATGGCATGTCGAGAGGACTACTATAGAAGACATTGATAACAACAACAATTTTGAAGATGAAACTAATCAACATATTCAACCAAATATAATAGAACATGAATGAGAAATTATATGTAGGCTTCATCGCGGTCAAATTTTTCAAGTGACTGAAATAGATATGTTGGGAAGAAGAGATATTAACAGATAAACACCATGGAATGATGAATATCGAGGTGAATTATATACACAAGTAAAGTAATAAAATTCATAAGCAACATTAAATATAATGGGTTGGTTACAAAAAATGAATGAGCCCTAAATTTTAATTATGACACCTTAGGTGCTAAACAAAAACAAACACTTGATATAATAATGACACATTATAATCAATGTCAAAATAACATGCCATTGCGCATGATAGTTCAAGGACTGGAATATCCTATGTGATTGGTGTGATTTGTCAAGCAATTTTTGATGCATCATTTCCATAATGTTCTCATCTTTTATTACTTACACCAACAATAGTTGCAACATTTAATATTGGTTCCTGGGTAAGTGTAGCAAGTTGGTGGACAAAAAAGTGGGCATAAGAACCCAAAATTCTCGTACCACGATCATGGACTATTTTCTTATAGGTTTGGGGATTTCCAAACCTAAAACCATGATTGCAGTCCTCTAAGACAAAAAGCAGACCCGCGACTCCTCATTTTCCCCCATTTTCCCATACGAACCGTGATTTCTCCTTGACTATTGACACTCAAGCTTTGAATACCCCTTGTAAATTACTCTTCAGAATTTTGGATCGTGAAGTTTTCAACGATGTCACCAAGACTAAGAGGTAAGCCCTCGATGTTGATCAAATTTCTTGCATTTTAGGTTAATTTTTGTGACTTTCATGGGTTTTTCAATTTTTTGTTTATGTATACAATTTTTTTTGTTAGTTGTTTGTAAAAATATTAATCCTACAAACCATCCAAATATTCCTCAAAACCCTCAAATCATTCCTCAAAACCCTCCTCCAAATGTAGATCTGCCTCCTGTGGCTCCTTCTGTCCCCATGGAAGCAGCAGGAACACAAGATGATATCGTTGGAAGAATCTAAAAAAATAAAATTGTCATTGAGAACCTTATTCAGACAATAAGACAAAATCATGCCACAAATCCATCCCGCATGACTTTAGCCAACACATTACAAACATTGATTGGTGAATTCGACTCTGTAACCAACCAAATAGCCAAATGGAATACCTTTAGAGGTGATTGTAGGTGGTGGTATGCAGATAAATTATCTCATGCGGCCGTAAAAGACAAATTTTTTGTAAAAGACCGCATTTATACATTATTTACTGACCCGAGAATTAATCCCACCCGTAACTACTTGCAAATGGTTTGTAATCCATTGGTGCCACAATGATCACATCAAGAATTTTTTTTGGGACTGATGGTGGATGGTTTTTTATTATCCAGCATGTAATAACAATGAGGTTTCTCTCTATTTTTTGAAGAAATTATATTGCGAGTTTGTGCTTAATGAGGTCCCAAATTATTTTGAATTTTTTGATTTTTATGGATGAGGAGGTGGCTCTGTATAGAGTAGACCTAGTGAATGTGTTGGTTAACCAAGGATCCCTCATGCTCCAAAACCCCCACTGCCTTAAGTTATCCCTCCTACAGTGAAGGAGGTTGTGGAGATTGACACACTACATGCATTAAGGGAGCTCAATGACACTCTGACTCAACGTAGTGACCAAATTACATCTGGTGATGTTGGTGGAGGTGCCACATCTAGCGCACCACACCACTTTGGATCATATAGTGTCTTATGCACTGCGGGAAAGACATCATTTGCTGGATCACATGATTTCTTTTCTCTAGATGAGATGATGGTGAATGTTTTTGGAACTGGTGCAAATTATCTTGGTCTTTCACAGGTAAATGTCAAATAAAAATTTAATATATATACAATAGTTTAATTCATTTGAGATTTTAATATATATGTATTTTAGTACGTCATGTACATACATGTAAAAACTAATATCATTTTGATTTTAAATAGCAAGAGCTAGTGAAGGACACATCTGGCATCAACATGCTAGCTACTACAGCTAGGCATGTTACAGACGTAAGTTTCAAGTTACTTACATTTCAAATTTCATTTGATTGCAATTGTATTATTAAATACACTTTTTTAATGTTCGTGTATAATGTTTCACGTGTACATATAGATATTAATATGTTTGTCTTTTATATGTAGGAGCCTGGAAGGTCATCATCTACTTTGGGCACTAAGGCTACTGGCACACCTCACGTGACTTTTACACAAGTTAGTTTCTCTTTACACTTTGTTTCTAATTGTGGAAGTTCAGTTGTGTATCTACTCTTGTAGAAATTTTGGAGACTCGAGTAACAATGAAGCTTCCCTAGGATCATTAAACCTATATTCCTACTCTTCCAGGAGGTCATATGATAATAAGCAATATTATTAACCTAAAACGAAGGATTATTGGGAAGATCATGTCAACAAGATTAATGTTTATTACCGATACTTCTATAGAATGACATTACCACAAATAACAGACTTTCGTCTCTAATGAGTCATAGAGGAAATAAAATATGATGCTAATGAGTTGTTCAAAATGGGATACCTAGAGTCGATTAACTACACACCTATCCCTTCTGTAGATAGGTCATTTGTGAAGCCTATTAATACACTAACTCGTACTACAAAAGTATTCCAAAGATTGAAAAAGTGGTTCATTCAGAATATGCATGAACTTAAAACTATACTACTTTTCCTAATTATAGACAATCCCCCCCCCAAAAAAAATAGCTTCTTGAACAATATATTTCAAGTACCCAACTTCTTAGTGATACAAGTTCAATCGTTTCCATTATTGAAATAAAATGATTTTTTAGTACCATGGCTTTGAGCCATGTTCCACATTGTAAACTAACTTCTTGTAGATTAAATAATTATAAAATAGACATGTTGGAATTGATATCTTTGAAGACAATTTGACTATTTTAAACACATTCAAAATTTTCAAATAATTGGCCAAAAATAGTCTCAATAAGGTGATTGACTTCCATATCTCACTAAATGCATAAACTTATTATTTTCATGCATAAATAATTATGAGCCAAATTATTAGGAAGTGAGAAAGGATTCATGTACTCCATTAGCACAACTAAGCAAAGACTCTATTGATACTTACTTCAAAATCCATGTTTGTGAGGTTTACAATGACTTGAGCATTAATGGTGTGTTAACTTACTAGGAAAATTATCAAGAATAGTGTCTAAAGGAAATTAATTTATCATGGCTCCAATTTTACAAATAGGGTAGATCCTAAGTATATGAGAGACTCCAAAAGTATGATTTCAATGGGGTTATTTTTAATGTCATCACATTTGTAATTTAAGTAAAAGGAGATAATGTGATATGGTGTTTTTATCCTTAAATATCTAGGTCATTTCCACCATCAGTAATGAGACATAATTCATAGATTGGGGAAAGATAAGTGTTAGTGCAAAATCACAGCACCCCCAAATGAGTTGTGGATTTGATTTTCTAAGGTAAAGTCATTTAGCGTGATTGCACAACATTGATATTTCCCAAAGGGTGGGACCTTTGTAAATGGGGAAAGCTCACCAGAGAAGGTTGGTTCCTCTTCCTAAACTACCTGCCACAAGCAATTCCAGTGCAGGAAATTTAATCTAATCCTAATCTAAATTTACAAGGGGACAAGGAGAGATAGAGAAAACAAGAAAAATAGAATCCTACACTAAAATGATGATACACTAGAGAAGGAAAGTGTTGATCATCTATCAAAACTGTCATGGAACAAGGAGAGGTGAGCAATGGAAAGGATGGACAAGTGCATCACAGACCAGGGATGGATTTCACACAGAAAATGTTCCAAACTCCATGAACATTTAAACATGCACAGATACCCTGCAATGAAGAGAAGCAAGAAGAACAACAAAAGAAATGAGCCAAGGATGGATAAATGCTTCACAAAAACACCTTTTTTTATATATATTGCTCAAAATTTACACAATACATCATTTCCCGGGCAAGAGGAAAAAATTCCATTACAGAGTAGGGGAAGAGGTTTAAGCTCCATTTTTGACCCTGGGGAAGAAAAAGGATGGAGAGGAAGAGAAGAAAAATGAACAACCCTTTTTTCAAAATGAGCCAAATCTAGCTTTTATCGCTCAGGCAGAATGGAGAAAACTGAAAACACGAGAAAATTTGATTTAGGACTCCAACCACTGACAAGATCCATTTAATTAGCCTGCAAAATAATGGGTTTCCATGAAAAATCCCATACTTCATCGTACATTTCTTCACAAAGCAAACCATAGGCCCATACTTCATTAATTTTGGTCGTTGGGGTCATTTTTCTAAAAAAAATCATGCCATAGATGTTTTCCCATTTTTCTCCCACAAAAATCCATCAAAAATAAAAATTGAAGTGTCCATCATGTAGAGGATTTCAACATCTTTCCATTGATACCAAAATCGTGAAAATATGATCTTTGGATCGAAAGATATGGCCCTCTGAAGATTTAGGGAAAAACATGGCAAAATTAGGGCAAAAATCGGGTCTGCGAGCCAAAATTTGACCTTTTTCCCCTTTTCCCGAAATTGGAAAATTTTCTAGAAATTAGAAAATTTTCCAAAAATCCTTCACGGCCCCGCCGCTCTGATGACACATGGTGCTTTATAATTGGTCCGCGGGTCTTAAAATCACATTCTACCCATTTTGCCCGCAAGGGAATTTTTTTCAAGGTATTTCGTCTGTGAATTCTTTGCCGTTGATGTGGACACGTGGCACCATATGATTGGCCATGGGGATGCGGTTCTATTTTTGCCTTTGCACTTTTCACCACTTTGGCAAATATTCCAAAATCCTCCCGATGCCTCGATCCCCACCAATGAATGGACACGTGGCACCTTTTGATTGGTCAGAGGGGATGCGCTTCCATTTTTGCCTTTGACACATTTTGACCAAAAGCCAAAAACTTGAAGTTCTCTCAGGCGCCCGCTGCTCCACCTTGACATGTGGTGCATTCTAATTGGTTGTGGGCCTCAAACAATTTATTTTACTATGCGGGCTTTCGGGCCAAAATTTTCCTTTGAGTTTTTTTCCCAAAAGGGCTAAGTGCCAAAACATTTCTTGTGGCCTGTCAGTGTGCCTCCTTCCCCTCTGCAGGCCTACAGGATGCCAAATGAATTTGTACCTTTTAGCCAAAAGGGCTAAGTGGGAAACTTTTCTCCATGGGTCTGCCTTGGTGAATTTTCCCTCCAAACTCTGCCGAGCCATAACTCAAAAAATACAAGGATTTAAGAGGACTTCTTTACCTTTCTGGAAAGGGGAAGAAATTATCTATCTGTTGAATCCATTTCTAGAATCTTTTGAGTCTTTGAAATGTGTGAAAATTGAAGTTGAAGCACAAGGAAGGAAAGGATGAAGGAAAATTAGCCAAAATAAGCAGGGGCTCATTTTGGATAACAATTTTGGCGACTCAGAGGGGTAATATGCCTGCTAGATGAATGATCAGTGGCCTTTGTTGCATCCATTGGGCATGGAGTCAAGCCTGATAAATTGATTCTAATCTGAACTCTGAAATTCTGACCTCTGATTCACTTGGAAACCCACTGAAACTTGAAATTGATCTTCACCAAAATGCCACTGAAATGGACTGTGCAAGAGCAACAAAACAACACCAAACAACTATGTAAAAAATTGGAAATCATACATACCCTAAGTGGGATATGAAGAGTGTGCACAAGCACTTCTTCTGCTAAAAGAAAACCTGCCTACACTACTCTAACTAAGAGAAAAGGGAGCTCAAACAAAGCCTGCAACTGGCAGGGAAAAATAGTTTCCCTTCCTCAAAAATGGCATCCATGCAACTAATTTGGCACTAAACATGGCTAGTTGAATGAGTGAAAAACTAAGTACAAGCTGATCTTCCACCCAAATCACCAGAGTATCAACTAAATATAAAAACAATACCACTTTTAGTTGCTCTGCATTTGGATTGAAAAGGTATGTCAGCTGATCCTTTGCACTTTGCATATCATCCTCATGCTTAGAGGCAAGCATGACTGGTTGTGGCGTCTTCTTTGGCTCCAATGAAGCCAAATACCTGATTGGGAAAGGTCTGATCGATTTTATATGCCCATAGCTCTGATTTTCCACTCCAAAAATGGAGTCATCTTATAGACCCCCTTAAGTGAATGATGTGGAAGAAGTGATGAAAATCTTCTACGCTTTCTCTTTCTCTTCATTTGGAGAACATGGAATATTTAAATCTCCCCAACTTGATTCCAAAAGGCTGCTATAAAGTGCATAGTACTAAAAATGAATGCTCTCCTCCATGAAAAAAGGCTCAAGTGTTTGGAATGTGGATGATGAAGGAGAAAATTGTGTGATTTCAACCAATTCCTCTCCATCAAAATAGTCCTTCAAATCAGATAGATAAACTACCTCATTGTTGTCCCATTACACATGTTGAGATTCCTCTATGGTATCCTCTTGGTCTGTAATTTGCTCACCATGGTTTCCTTCATTCTCAAAGATGAAGTTTGAAAGATCAAACTCTTATTCAACATTAGAGCTTGAAGAGAATGAAGTAGAAGGAATAACCGAAGGTTCTTTTATAGCCTACTCTATGTTCAAAGCTTTTGGATCTGCATTTCTCTCCTCCACAACTGGAATGTACTCCTCTTCTTTTGGATTTGGAGCAGCTTATCCTTCCTTTGTTGCTTGAAGACCATCTTGCTCTTGATTGAACTATTCCTCTAGCATGAATTTTTTCAAGTCAAACTCTCCAATCTGTTGTTCTAGAGGACAAGTTGGGGCTGCAAGATCTTTTTTAGAGCTTTCCTCCATGATGGATTCATTGACCAAATCAACCCCTTTAAATGAAAGCAAGAAAACATCAATGATGTCTTCTTCTTCTACTGCTACAAACTCTGATTTGGTTTCTTCAATCTCTCCTCTTCAATGGGGCTTTGAGCTGATTCATTTTCCTCTTCAGCATCTTCTTCCAGCAGAGTGCCAACATGGACCCTACACTTTGAGCAACTTGATGAATGATCTTCTTGATTCTCTACTACTATAAAATCAGCCTTGGCCACCACTTGTTCTTCAATCTTTACCTCCTCTATAGGCTTAACCAACAAGGGGATATTTTTTATCCCAAATCTAAGAGCTAAGCTCACTTACTTAACCATTTCTTCCTTGCTTGGTTCTTCTTCTTGTTGTCCTTCTTGACTGATTTTTTGATTATTTTATTTTTCCCTACATGGAATTTGGAAGAAAAGAGGAGGAGTGGGTTGGGATTCAACCATTTTTTTCATTTGTTTGTGGTGGTAGAAGAGATGAAACTTGTTTATTTGGAGGGGAAGGTATTTCACTTGGCTCTTGTGGAGGGGATTTGGATTTGGAAGAGAAGAGGGAATAAAAATTGAGATGGGATGGAAGATTAGGAGATGGAGAAATGAAATCGACATTTGGAGTAGTATGGGTTGGATTTAGTATTTGGCATTCAAAATGAGATGGTGTTGCTTGAGGAATTTAAAGAGAAAAACCAGATGATGGTGTAGAACTTACCCATTGACAAGGTTTCTCAGCACCAAATTCATAGGCCTTTATCTATTTAGTCCATTGTGCAAGTTGGGGCAGCATCTCCACCATGAAATCCATCTTCTCCTGAGGGCTGAAGTTTCTTGGAAAAGGGCCAACCAATGGACAAGGTGCCCTACAACCAATTCTGAAAGACTTCATTTGAGTTGTAGCTCTTGATTGCACCATGTTTGCCTCCATTTTTTGGATCTTCTCCAGCAGACCAGAATTTTGCATTTGATTTCCTTCATCATATGCGTACCCTTGTGCTTGATATGCTCCATAGCCAAACTGATTTTGGCACTGCTGCTCATAGAGGTAGACATGCTGATTTTGAATTTGTTCAAAATGTTGATTTGAAGGAGTTGTAAAACATAGTGGAGGTGGATTGTTTTGCTGTTACAAATGTGAATTCCATGATCGAAATGAGGTCATGATTGCACAACTTCATGGAATGGAAGAAGATGGAAGAGATAGAAGGAAGAATGGATGAAAAATGAATGAAAATGAATGGAAAGAGGGTCTACAACTTCAGAGATGGGTTGTTGACAAGATGGAATCACCAGATGTGTTTGAGAATGCCTCCAAAGGATAAAATCTTCATAGGAACACACCAACATGAAAAATATGAAGTGGAAGACCTCTAAGGTCCCACCGGGCGTGCCAAAACTGTTAGTACAAAATCATAGCACCCCCAAATGAGTTGTGGATCTAATTTTCTAAGGTATAGTTATTTGGTGTGACTGCACAACATTGAGCTTTCCCAAAGTGTGGGACCTTTGCAAATGGGGAAAGCTCTCCAGAGAAGGTTGGTTCCTCTTCCTATAATACCTGCCATAAGTTATTCCAGTGCAGGCAATATAATCTAATCCTAATCTAACTTTCCAAGGGGACAAGGAGAGAGAGAGAGAGAGAGAGAGAGAGAGAGAGAGAGAGAGAGAGAGAGAGAGAGAGAGAAAACAAGAAAAACATAAGCCTACACTAAAACGGTGATACACCAGAGAAGGAAAGTGCTGATCATATATCAAAACTACAATGGAATAAGGAGAGGTGAGTAATGGAAAGGAATGACAAGTGCATCACAGACCAGAGATGGATTTCACATAGAAAATGTTCCAAACTCCATGAACACAGCTCCAAAACTTGCAATGAACATTTAAACATGCACAAATACCCTGCAATGAAGAGAGGCAAGAAGAAAAACAAAAGAAATGAGCCAAGGATGGACAAATGCATCACAAAAACATGTTTTGTTTATATATTGGTCAAAATTTACACAATACATCATTTCCCGGGCAAGAGGCAAAAATTCCATTACAGAGTAGGGGAAGAGGTTTAAGATCCATTTTTGACCCTGGAAGAAAAAGGAGGGAGAGGAAGAGAAGAAAAAGGAACAACCCTTTTTTTCAAAATGAGCCAAATCTGGCTTTTATCGCTCAGGCAGAATGGAGAAAACTGAAAATGTGGGAAATTTTGATTTAAAACTCCAACCACCAACAAGATCCATTTAATTAGCCTGCAAAATGATGGGTTTCCATGAAAAATCCCATACTTCATCGTACATTGCTTCACAAAGAAACCAGAGGCCCATACTTTATTAATTTTGGTGGTTGGGGTCATTTTTTTGTAATTTTTTTTGTGCCAGAGATGTTTTCCCATTTTTCTCCCCAAACCTCCATCAAAAATAAAAATTGAAGTGTCCATCGCGTAGAGTATTTTGATAGTTTTCCATTGATACCAAAATCACAAAACTCTGAGCTCTAGATCGAAAGATATGGCCCTCTGAAGATTTAGGGAAAAACATGGCAAAAATCGGGTATGCGGGCCAAAATTTGACCTTTTTCCCCTTTTCATGAAATTGGAAAATTTTCCAAAAATCCTCCGCGGCCTTGCCGCTCTGAGGACAGGTGGCTCTTTATAATTGGTTTGCAGGTCTCAAAATCACATTATGCCCATTTTGCCCGCAAGGGAAAAATTTTCCAAGGTCTTCCGCCGGTGAATTCCCCACCACTGATGTGGACACGTGGAAACCTATGATTGGCCACGAGGATGCGGTTCTATTTTTTCCTTTGTGCTTTTCACCACTTTGGAAAATATTCTAAAATCCTCCTGACGCCCTGATCCCCGCCGATGAATGGACACGTGGCACCTATTGATTAGTCGGAGGGGATGCGCTTCCATTTTTGCCTTTGACAAATTTTGACCAAAAGCTAAAAACTTGAAGTTATCTCCAGCGCCCACTACTCTGCCTTGACACATGGTGCATTCTGATTGGTTGTGGGCCTCAAACAATTTATTTTAGTATGCGGGCTTTCGGGCCAAAATTTTCCTTTGAGTTTTTTTTCCCAAAAGATCTAAGTGCCAAAACATTTCCCGTGGCCTGCCAGTGCGCCTCCTTCCCCTCCGCGGGCCTACGGAATGCCAAATGAATTTGTGCCTTTTAGCCAAAAGGGCTAAGTGGGAAAATTTTCTCCATGGGTCCACTTTGGCGAATTTTCCCTCCGCCGAGCCATAACTCAAACAATTCAAGGACTTAAGAGGACTTCTTTACCTTTCTAGAAAGGGGAAGAAATTCTCTATCTATTGAAGCCATTTCCAGAATCTTTTGAGTGCTCGAAATATGTGAAAATTGAATTTGATGCACAAGGAAGGAAAGGATGAAGGAAAATTAGCCAAAATAAGCAGGGGCTCATTTTAGATAACAATAAGATCAATGATAAAGCTCGTAAACAACTAGTGGACCTCCCTTAAGCTCAAACATTATTTATGTCTTCTAACCTTATCTATTTCATTATAGATCTTAGACATTGTTGGTATGTAAAATTTCTCCACATTTTACTAGACAACCCACTCAAAGTTGTGAAATTGTCTCGTTTCAAAGATCAACTTGTATGGAAGGTTTTATAAGGCTCGAGTGGTTTCAAAATAATAGGTTATATTAATTGGGAAGGTATA
This sequence comes from Taxus chinensis, assembly GCA_019776745.2. Taxonomy (NCBI): domain Eukaryota; kingdom Viridiplantae; phylum Streptophyta; class Pinopsida; order Cupressales; family Taxaceae; genus Taxus; species Taxus chinensis. The sequence goes on from CM034151.1 coordinate 626,406,017, forward strand.
TAATTCTAATTCATGATAGTATGCAATAAGAAAGGCATCAAGAGCATTGCACTAGTCTTGGGAACACATTCACTTTTTACACTTTTTGTAGAGAAATTGTACTCTCAATCGTAAAAGGAAAATAAACTTAGGAAGAAGATATTAAGAGCCTTGGTTGGTTACTATTAGCAAATTAATACATTGGTCTGTTATGTGTCGATTATGCTTTGGGTCTGTTATTTGGTAACTTCATGTAGATTAATATTGATCTATACATGTTTTTTGTATAGCTTATGACTACCAGAGAGACTCCTCCCTATATGCAGACTGTGGAGGTTGTTATAGATGTTGTCATAGCGTCTGTAGATCCACTAACTCAGGTGAATTTTTTTAAATTTGTTAAATTTTGGAGGAATTTTTTCTTATTACTTATCTATAATATCAAATTTTGTAAATGGAATATTTAATTTGAACTATTTTTTTGTATGTAGCCTACCCCTTGTGAGTCTATAGTTGACCCTGTAACGCGTCGACGACAAATTTATAGGGATCATGAGATTGCGGTAAAATTTCACATGCATTATAAATTCTAAGTTTCTAAATTTTGAATATATTTTAAAAATTTGGGTTTTAAAAACTTGTTGTTTTATGAATGTGCAGGCTAGGTTGCAGGCCTACTTAGAGACGCCTAGGACCACATGGATGAAATCCATAGTGACATCTCCCTCCACCACATCCCTAGGTCATGGACATGCTACTTCTAGCATGACGAAGAGAGGGAAGATGTTTCATGATTAGATTCATAGAACTTGGATGTATATAGATATATATATGGGCCATCTGGTCCTAGTTCATGATTCTTCATATAGTCCATTGTATATATAGCCTTATGCGACTGCATGTGGTCCTATATGTATGACACACTTAGTTTGATACATTATGAACTTATATTTTCAGAGACACGTGGCACACTTAGTTTGAAACATTATATCCATGTTGGTTTTCATAATGATATTATTTCTATGTTTGATTTGATTTCATTGCACATGATATCCTTCTATATATTTTTTCATAACCATATTAGTTCTATGTTTGATTTGATTTGATGGCCTCAATTATGTGACCATTATCCATATGATATATATGATATATGATGTTATGTTATTGTTAAATGATATATAGATTTATGTTATTTCTAAATGATATATGATGTTATGTTATATGATGGTTTTGGAGTTTCTTGGGTGCAAGATCATTTTTTTTCAAGAGATTCAAGTGTGGAATTATATCAATTTTCTTATTTTAAGCACATGATTAACACACTCCAAAGTGGGACAAAATGTAAACAATTAAAAATGGTCTTAAGGGATTTATTACAAGTCATGTTATATGTTTTTAGTGTACTTACAATTTATTTGTTAATTATTAGTCCAAATTAAGTGTTATTGATGTGTGTAACAATAAGGTCCTAATTTGAATTCACTTGTTTAAAAAAATACAGAAACATTGTAGTTTAGTTGGCACAAGATATGCAAAAAATATTCTTAACACTCTATTGTGTATTAACATGCTTTAAAAAGAGATCAAACAATCATTAGAGTATTTACATGGTAATGTGTTAACCTTGTTGTAATCGCATTAATGCGAGCCAAGTAGTGAGAATTCATGCCTCAAGATGTCGTGGAAGAAAACTGTCACCACCATCGCATCCGATTGGGGGGTATATGTCTTCGGGTGCCATGGCGGGCTCTAGGGAGGCTTGGCTTGGAGTCAAACCACCTAATTTGAAGCCGAGAACCCCTTCCCTATTGATCCCAATTCATGTTTTCAGTGGAAACTTATGAAGATCATAACTTGGTTTTTCAATCATCCAAACAAAGAACCATCTAAGCCAAAATTTGAGTGAAGGAGTTCTCTAGTTGCGCCCAAGAATTCAGGGTCGTGGCATTCCTTGAGCCTTTGTGGTATAATTGTTTACAAACTATGCCTTTTCTAGGCAGTCATAGGAAATGAACGGAGGAAAGTAGTAAGAAGTCATGCTTGGGGATGTCATGGCACTGAACTAAATACTGCCAACACATTTGGGTGGCTAGGTGAACGCTATAAGAAGCATCGTTTTGGTGCGGTAACAATGTCATTGCTTCCTGGGCTTCTTCGTTTGAGTCGTGGTCCCTTAAGGGCCCTGATACCAAAAAACCTGTTCAACTTCAACAGGTGATTTCTCAGTCTCTATGGCACCTAGAGACATCTCGTTAGATCCTACACCTCGGTGTAGGGACCCTATACAATATCCTGTCTCGGTTATTTTCTATTCTTCAATCGGTGCTCTTGCTTGCCCTATTGTTTGCAAACGCAGCGAAATAGTACAATTTGAGCTAGTGTAAGGCTATCAAACACTACATTTTTGAAATGCGGTGGATCGTGGCACTGAAATTTACTGTGCAAAAACATCAAGGTGGCTAGGTAAACAGTAGAGGAGGCATCATTTTGATGAGGGACAACATTGTTGCTTCTAGAGATAGTTCGTTCGGGCGTAGTCCCTTAAGAGCCCTAAGACCAAAAAATTATTCAACTTCAATAGGTGATTACTCGGTCTCCGTGGCACCTAGAGACATCTCATTAGATCCTACACCTTAGCATAGAGACCCTCTACAATATCCTATCTCATTTTTTTTTGTCTCAAAATCAGTGCTCTTGTTTCCATATTATTTGCAAACACGCGAAAATAGTGTAGTTTGAGCTAATGTAAGGTTGTCAAACGCTATATTTTGCAAACGAGTGGGTCATGGAACTAAAACCAACTACGCTAAAACATTTGGGTGGCTAGGTAAACTGCTAGAGGAGGCATGTCATTTTGGTGCAGCGACAATGTCGTTGCTTCCAGAGCTACTTCGTTCAGAGTGTAGTCCCTTAAGAGGCTTGACACCAAAACACCTGTTCAACTTCAACGGGTGATTACTCGGTATCCATAGCACCTAGAGACATCTCATTAGATCCTCCACCTCTGGCGTAGGGACCCTCTACAATATCCTATGTCATTTTTTTTTGTCTCCAATCGGTGTTCTCGTTTCCCTATTGTATGTAAATGCGTGAAATAATGTAGTTTGAGCCAATGTAAGGTTGTTAAACGCTATATTTTACAAATGGTAGGTTGTGGCACTGAATCAAATATGCCAACACATCTGAGTGACCAGGTGAATGCTATAAGAGGTTTCCTTTTGGCATGGGAAAAAATCATTACTTCCGGCTACTTCGTTCAGGCGTAGTCCCTTAAGAGCCATAAGACCAAAAAAATGTTCAACTTTGACGGGTGATTACTCAGTCTCCATGGAACCTAGATACATCTCATCAAATCCTACACCTCAATGTAGAGACCCTCTACAATAGCCTATTTTAGATTTTTTTATCTCCAAACGGTGCTATCATTGCCAATATTGTTTGCAAACACGTGAAATAGTTTAGTTTGAGCCAATGTAAGGTTGTAAAACACTATATTTTACAAATGGTGGGTTGTGGCACACACATCCAGGTGGCCATTTGAATGCTAGAAGAGGCATCATTTTGGTGCGGGACATCGCCGTCGCTTCCAGGCTACTTTGTTCGGGCATAGTCCCTTAAGATCCCTGAAGAACCAAAAAACCGTTCAAATTCAACGGGTGATTACTTGGTCTCTGTGGCACCTAGAGATGTCTCTTCAGATCTTACACCTTAGTGTAACGACCCTCTATAAAAGCCCTTTCTTGGTTATTTCTGTGTCTCCAATCGGGGCTCTTGCTTGCCCTATTGTTTGCAAACGCGTAAAATAGTGCAATTTGAAGCCAGTGTAAGGCTGTCAAACGCTAAATTTTGCAAACATGGTGGGTCATGGCACCAAATCTGACTATGCCAACACAATCTGGGTGGCTAGGTAAACACTAGAGGATATGCATCATTTTGGTGCGGGACAATAGTTTTTGCTTCCAGGCCACTTCATTCAGAGCGTAGTCCCTTAAGAGCTCTGAGACCAAAAAATCATTCAACTTTGACGGGTGATTACTCGGTCTCTGTGGCACCTAGAGATTTCTTGTCAGATCCTACACCTTAGCATAGGGACCCTCTATAATATTCATGTCTCAGTTCTTACCATCTCCAATCGGTGCTCTTGTTGTCTTATTATTTGCAAATGTGCAAAATAGTGCAGTTTGAGTCAGTGTAAGGCTGTCAAACAATATATTTTGCAAACAGTGGGTTGTGGTACCAAATCGACTGCGTAAACACATCAGGGCAGTTAGGTATATGGTAGAGGAGGCATCATTTTGGTGAGAGAAAACATCATTTCTTCTAGGCTACTTCATTCGGGCATAGTCCCTTAAGAGCCCTGAGACCAAAAAATCGTTCAACTTCAACAAGTGATTATTTGGTCTCCGTGGCACCTAGAGATGTATCGTCAAATCCTAAACCTTGGCATAGGGACCCTCTAAAATATCTTGTCTCAGTTATTTCCATATCCAATCGGTGCTCTCACTGCCTTATTGTTTACAAACATGTGAAATAGTGTAGTTTGAGTCAGTGTAAGGCTGTCAAACATTATATTTTGCAAACGATGGGTCATGGCACCAAACCAACTGGTCCCACCTGGCAAGGTGGCTAGGTAAACACTCTAAGATATATAGTTTTGGTGTGGGATAATGTCATTACTTCGAGGCTACTTCGTTTAGGTGTAGTCCCTTAAGAGCCCTGAGACTGAAAAATTGTTCAACTTCGATGGGTGATTACTCGTACTCCATGACAACTAGAGACATCTCGTTGGATCCTATACCTCTGGTGTAGGGACCCTCTATAATAGCATGTATCTCAGTTTTTTCCGTCTCTAATCAGTGCTCTCGATGCCCTATTGTTTGTAAATACATGTGAAATAGTGTGGTTTGAGCCAACATAAGGATGTCAAACGCTATATTTTGTAAATGATGGGTTGTGGCACCAAACCGACTTTACATACGTGTAGGGATGGCCTTATAAACACTTGGGGAGGAATTCATTTCAGTTTCCTATGCAATCCCGGTGCTTCCGGGCTACCTCCTCCGAAGCCAAGAACCCCCTCCACAGGTACACAAACCGTTGTTAGTTGCTTCTCTTTTCTTGTAAAACAATGAAATCTTCTCTTAGCTTCAAGAATATAAATTTCTCTACTAATAGTACCAACCACGTGAAGGTGGAATATTTTCTGTGCACCACTAACTTACATAAAAGTCTTAGTCAAATAAATTTAAGTTGAATCAACACCATACTAGATATATACAAAATACACAAATTTAATAAAATATATGAACTTGAATCTAGAACTGGCAAAGTTAAAACAATTAAAAGAAATTATATATCCCAGACGAGCTCATGTAAATTCATTCCAATGTTCACCATCAGGATGTGAATGTGGAAGCTTTTCTAGCACCACTAACCTTCATAAAAGGTGTTAGTCAAAGAAATTTAAGTTGAATCAAAACCATATACTAGATATATACAAAATACAAAAAATTAATAAAATATATGAACTTGAATGATCTGGTTGAAAAATTTAAACACCTTCAAAGCAATTATGTATACCAAACGTGAGCATGTAAATTCATTCCAATGAACCATCAAGATCGGGTCTACTCTGAATAGCAGACAAGATTGCTTCATGATCTGACTCTCAAACCTTCCAAATAATCTTATTATTAGGTATTCCTCAATATCTATATAACTAAATATTTGTTAGAACTAGATGCGAATAAAAGAGTATTTTCATGTGTATCTCAAAGTCTTCAAACACCCAAACCGATGAATTTTTTAATGGATATCGTCAAAGACAAGTTCCAGTAACTACCACTGACCTTGTAGGGTACTCAATATCTTCACCATTTACAACAGGAGAAGTCAAATTCTTTTTTTCCTCGATGCAATGACATAAGAAATCAGTATGTTCCTTCTTCATTGTCTTCTGTCATAATAACTGCAAACACATGTCCTACAAAAAAACAAAGGTTTCAAATCAAATTTAAATTACATATTAATTTCAATGGACATAACTCAATACAAAAATTGTAAATAACAATTTACCTTGTCGCACCAAAATTCAAATTTTCATTAAAGTCCTTGGATGTTGCAACTTCATATGGAGAAACAAGTTGTAATGCCTGTGGAGGTTGATAACTGGGAAACGGAGTGAGAGGCCTACAAATCCATCCATCCCACTCATTCTTGTGAATCACACTCAATAGTGAACAAATTCATACAAGATGCACAAAAACATGCCAACTTTCTTGTCTATGTGGCCCACAAAGTAGAGGTCTGAGCTACAAAATGAGTGCATATCACTGGACCTTGTGAGTTTCATACAATCCTTGTAGTTAGCAATTTTTTGTTCCTCTATCAACCAAAAATATATGCAAACTATGGAATTTTCTTGAGAACCTTAGGCCATGTTGTTAATACACCATTCCACTATGCTCTTTGCATTTTTCAATTTAGTACCATCTTTTTACTTCAACTTCTTCTCTTGCAAGAGCTCTTTTCACACATACCCCTGCACCGTCATGCTCTCATTTTCCATGTCTAACCTCATTGAAACTCCAAATATGTTACACACCCATCTTGACATGCATCCTTCTCATCTAATAAAACATTCATTCATTCTTAAATTGAGACGAGCAATTATCTAACCATATATAATGCTGATTGAAGCAAATGTCCCTATCAAACAAGTTTCCATAAACTAACTGGAAACAACCTTGCACAAATTCAGTAGAATGACTACGATCATCACTGATATAAAAGTGGTGTTAGAGTTAACACACCAGTTTTACAGATAAAATATCATATCTAAACATACATGTAAATAAAAGTGGATATTCTACCAGAAGAAATATATAAAACAGAGGATATAAATCAACACCATATTTAACATGGTTCACCCATTGTGGGCTACATCCACCAAGAAACAAGCCAATATATTATCCAAAGCTTTCACAAGATATACAATGAATATTTACAATCTTCCACACCTCTAGATGTATAGTACTTTCTTTCTCTCAAGCTTTTGCTTCTTCTCCAAGAATTCTCACTCTCACAATTATTCTCACAATAATCATCAAAAATTTTAAGTTCTTCTTAATTCTTACTTCTAAACCCTAGCTTTCATGCTTATATAGGTGTATACAAACTTAGGGCACTTATTCATGTAATTACAATCAATATATTTGCTTTAACACTAAAAATATATCTAACTCCCATGATTTAATTAAAACATCCACACACAAGTAACTGATGTCAGTTAGCCCTAACCGATGTCAGTTCCTCCTTGCCTGACCGATGTCGGTCCCTCCATAACCGATGTCGGTTACTGTATTTTCCATAAAGTTTCATATTGCATGCTAATCTGAAGTAATTGAGCTCCAAAACTCAACAATCTCCCACTTGGAGATTAATTACTGCACCATACATGTACAACGTCATTCTTGGATCCTTCCTTAGCTTTGTTTCTTCCTCTTCAAGTCTCAAACTTGAAGACAAACAGAAGTGGAGTGTAGCTCTAATTTATCTTTTGTTAATGGATTTTTAGCATATCCACAGGGTTCTCACTCGTATTAATATTTTCCAGATCCAACTGCCCATCCTCCAATACCTGTCGTATGAAGTGATACCTCAACTGAATGTGTTTTGTTCTTGAATGAAACATTGAGTTATTTTCCAAATGAATTACAATCTGACTGTCACTAAACAATTTATAATTATCTTTGTCCTTTTCCAACTCTTTCATGAACCTACTCATCCATATCATCTCCTTGCTAGCCTTTGTAGTTGCAACATACTCTGCCTCTGTAGTAGACAGAGCCACAACCTTCTACAATCTTAAAATATAGCTAACTTTCGTCCCACCTACTGTGAAAATATATCTAGTAGTGCTCCTCACACAATCCAGATCTCCAGTCATATCTGAATCAACATATCCACATAATGAAATATCCAAACCTCCATAGCATAATTGTATGCTATATGTCCCTCTAAAATACCTGAGTATCCATTGGACTTCTTTCCAATGCTCTTTACCTATATTGGCAATATATCTACTCAAAAATTCCACTGCTTATGCAAGTTCCGGTCTGGTACAAACCATATCATACATAAGACTCCCAACTGTTGAAGCATATGGTGCTCGTGTCATGTATTTGAACTCCTCATGTGATGAAGGAAACTGATCTTTGTTCAATTTGAAGTGTCCAGCCATAGGTGTACTAACAGGTTTTGAATTTTGCATCTTGAACCTTTCTAACACCCTGTAGATATAATCCTCCAGAGACAAATACAATTTATTTTTCTTCATGTCTCTGTGTATTTGCATGTCAAGGATTCTTTTTGTAGCTCCTAAATCCTTCATAGCAAATGTGTGAGCTAGCTATCCCTTAAGCTCACCAATGTCCTGCATACTAGATCCTAAAATAAGCATATCATCCACATACAATAACAAAATAATATATCTCCCATTTTCAAGCTTCTTGAAATAAAAAAAATGGTCAGATTCACATCTCAAGTAACCATGCTCATGCATAAAACTATCAAACCTCATGTACCATTGCCTTGGATCTTGCTTGAGTCCATATATACGTTTTTTCAACCTGCACACTAATTTCTCGTTACCCTTGACTTCATACCCAAGCGGCTGCTGCATATAAATATCTTCATCCAAATCACCATGAAGGAAAACCTTTTTCAAATCTAGTTACTCTAAATACAAATCCTCTGTTGCAACTAAACTCAATACAATACGAATAAAAGTCATCTTAACAACAGGAGAAAATATTTCACCAAAATCAATACCTACTTTCTATGTAAATCCCTTTACCACAAGCCTTTCCTTGTACCTTTTCTATCCACCCTCTTCTTCCTTGATCCTATAAACTCACTTGTTTTACAATGTCCTCTTACCTGCTGGCAACTTAACCAAATCCCAAGTTTGTTTCTATTCTAAGGAATCCATCTCCTCATCCATTCCATGCTCCCACTGCACCTGGGTCTCATCCTGAATTGTTTCTTCAAAAATCTTTGGTTCACCATTATCAGTCAATAATAAATAAAATAGAGAAGGTGTAAATCTTTCTGGAGGTTTACTTACCCTTTGTGACATGTTTTCTTTTTGGCTAACTGCATGCATTTTTCCCATTTTGTGCTTCAATTATATTTTTTACATATTTCAAGCTCTCAAGGTTTCCTTAAAATGTCTTCATCAGATAGGAAATTTCTTCCCCTTTCCAAAAATATAAATAATTCCTCCTAACTCTTCATATTTTGCAAGTTACGAGTCGGTGGACCTTAGAAGGATTCTTTGCCAAAAGCGGGTTGGCGGGCCTGGGGAAGACTTTTTGCCCAAATGGAAGGTTGTGGATCGACGGGAATGTGGAATGTTTTTTGGCACTTAGCACTCTTCACAAAAGCAATATTTTTAATTGTGGGTCCATGAGCCCACGGAAGATCCTTTCACCAAAAAGAAAGTGTTGAAGGACCGTAAAGGGACACATGGCCATGTTGAAAAGTCAAAGTGTTAAGGCGGGCCGTCGGGAAATTTTTTGAAACTTTAACTTTTGTTTTTAAAAAGCATAAAGTCATGAAATGAGTTGCACCTCCACTGAAGCTCAAGGATACCATGTGTTAGGCCAGACATCAAAGGTTGCATGTGGGAAAGTGGGTCGTCGGCGGAAATTTGGTTTTTTCTCCTTTTTTATTCTAAAGGCATAAATGTTGTAAAAAGGGTCGCGACTCCGCCGAGGAAGGAAAAAAGTCAAATATTGAGCCATGTCAAAGGTAAAACCAGAAAAGCGGGGCATGGGGGAAAATTTTTAATTTTTCCTTTTTCTTGAAAAGGCATAAAGTCATAAAGTGACCCGCGGCCCTCGAAAAGGGCTAAATGTTGAGCTGACATCAGAAGCTACAAACAGAGAAGCGGGTCATCGAGGGCATTTGAGAATTTTGGATTTTTGTGTTAAAAGTGAAAAAGTAAAAAAGGAATCCACTCCTCCACCAACCCCCAGATATGCCACTTGTCAAGCCTTGGCAAATGCAGATGGGCGGGGGAAATATTCAAAATAAGCCTCATGCCATTTTTGCAGAATGACAAAAAAAATCTTCAAACAACCATATCTTTTGACTGGAAGCTCAGTTTCAAGAAAGAGATGAATTTTTGGAAAGGGATCTACCTCCTCTATTCTTTGGAAGCATAAAATATCATTTTTTGTAGGCTTTGAGGGGTGAAAATCAAGAAAATTTATTTCAATCCATTAATATGCAATCTGATTGCTTCGACTGCTCAGATTTGATTCTGATTTGTAATCTTTTCTTCTCCAACATGCCAAATCATGAAGAACCGAATGGATTTGGTAAATGAGGTTTGAGAAATGTCTTTCATGTCATTAATATAGGATATGATTGCTTAGAGAACCACGTTGGATTAAATCCTCCATGTTTTCTTCTCCAACACGCCAAACATACATGGAGAATCAATTTGACAGATTATAGGTGGATTTGCAGGGGGCATTCATGGATGGTGGTTGAGCTTACAAATCAAATTTCCCTTCTTCTCCTTTTCTCCTCTCTTCACTCATCTATAAATGGAAGATCTCGGCTCATTGTAAATGTTGGACATTTTGGCTTTGCAACTCCCTTCTTCTCTGGTCTGCAGAGGACCTCGTGGAGTTCAAACCTTCCATAAAAGTTGTAATGCAAGTTTTTCCTTTTTCCCATTGTAATGTTTTGAATCAAAATGTGGAGCAATAAAATAAGTCTATGGATGATTTCAACTGCCTCTTGTTCTCATTGCTTTCATCTGATCTTTCTTTATAATATTGGTTATATGTGCATGGTTGTTGTATTACATTTTAATGGTCTGTGTTCAATAAGAAAAACTCATGTTCATCATTCCTAGGTACATCACCTCTGTTATATTAGGATTATATTTATTTTATCTTTCTCAACCCTGAGTCCTTGGTAAGTTAAAGTAGGTTTTAGAATAGATCCTCTGCAACATGAATGTATGCACCTGAAAGCGGAATAGGAACCAGCCTTCATCTGGAGAGCTTTCCCGATTGCAAAGTCCCACACTTTGGGAAAAGCTCCATGTTATGTTATCACACTGAGAGTCTCAACCCATCAAGTTGGATACAATCAGAGGTGCTGTGATTTTTCCCTAACATGACCTTCTCACATGAGTTTGGGGTACCAGAGGCTCATTCTGTACCTCCTGGACATTTGTATCCAAATTGTTCAATGACTGACGCCGGTCACCTGTAACTGACATTGGTTCTGCTAACCGATGCCGATTCGGCTCTTCTGTAACCGATATCGATTCTACTGACTGATGTTGGTTAGGGGTCAACCAACACTGGTTACTATGTAACCCTGTTGGTATTACTTTTAAATCTGTGATTTTATTTTCATCCAAAAACTTCTCAACCTATTCATCCTTAGGTACCAAAATTTTATCCTTATACATTCAATTTTAATTCCATTCAATATCACGACTCCTAATAATTTTATAATTCTCTAAATCCCAAAATCAGAATCTGAAATCACTAGAACCATAACCAATGAAAGTATATCACTTGGATTTTGCATCCAACTTTTTCCTATTTTCCTTATCAATATGAACAAAAGCTTCTGAACCAAAAAATTTAAGAAAAGAAATATCTACCTCTTTTCTGGTCTAAGCTTCCTCTTATATTCCTCCATCTAGTGAACTTGAAGGCCCACAGTTAATCAAATAAACCATTGTATCAACTACTTCTACCCAAAACTGCAAGGTCAATCCAACATGTATCCTCATACTTGTAGCATGCTCCATGATTGTCCTGCTCATTCTTTCTGTAACACCATTCTCCTATGGTGTTCTTAAAACCATTCTTTCTCTACATATCTCATTCACTGATCAATAATCATTTAAAGCCTTGCTACATTATTCACCACCATTGTTAGATCTAAGACACTTTAAATTTGAATTTGATTCATTCTCAACAAGGGCTTTCCATCTTTTAAAAGATTCAAAAACATCATATTTATGTTTAATATAATAAACCCATACCCTTTCTTGTAGCATCATCAATAAAAGTAACATAATATTGGGATCCTCCATGAGAAGCTACCTGAGATGGTCCTGTCATCACCAATCCGGCACTATGATAGTTCTTCACCGGGAACTCCTCGTGCTATGATTATGTACTAATGCACAACCTTTAGTTTGGTGGATGTAATCTGGAAACAAAGCAACAAACGTAACACAAGAATACCATCGACTATGATAAGATGGAATGATGAAAAATCTGAAATATCAAAGTAAATTATAATATTAACATGAAATTGTTACAATCTCACCTATGAGGTACTTCAAGTGTTATTGACTTCACTTGCCTTCCACCAATACTATGGAAGAAACTTTACAATTACACCTCTTAATTGCTTCTTCAACACACCTTTAAACTGATGGCTTCCTTTACACACTTCATACAATATTTCTCACTACTTCCTTCTATGCTAAATGAGGGGGGTGGCCTCTTTATTTATAGAACTTCCAGGCTTATCCATCTTATCTCTAAGATAGGATAAGAAATCCACTCTGACAAATCATATTCCATACCTTAACTCTTATCTGTACATGTAAGCTTATCTCTTAAGATAAGATAAACCTTATCATTTTACATGGGTTCCACATTTTTAGACTTTTTACAAATAAAATACACAAAATATTTATGACCTCACTCCTTGTCCTTATTACCAATGTAATATTTCTAATTCCTAATCATGTAGACCCTACTTCTCTACTTATCCCAACTTTGACATTTTAACATTACCGGACCACTTACGACGAATATTTACTTTTTACAACATTCCTATTGTACTTTGACTGTTATCATACTCTACATTATTGGCGGCACCGTACTGACGGCGCCGTTATTTTCTATCAGACGCTACTACTAATTACACTTAACATCCTATTCCTAATACATACATTAATGAAATAGAAATTACGGAGGAAAATTTTAGTGTCGACAGTCCCCACACATCTAAGTGTAAAAGCTCCAATTTATGCTCCTTCTTAGTTGCCCCAACTTTTAGAAATCTCACTCTCTTTTGCTTTCCAAAGACACAATGCTCACAAAAATCTAGATCTAAATATTTCAAATCTAATAACGTACCCTTAGCCTTTAAGATCTGCATTCCTTTTTTACACATATGTCCCAACTGATTATGTCACATACATGCATCTGAAACTGAAGTAGATAATGCAAAAAAAAGAATCAGTAACACAGGTAGATAAATATAATGTTACTACCTTTTTACCTCTTACCACAACAAAAGCACCCTTGGTGACTTTGCAAGAGTCTCCTGTAAATGTAACCATGTGACCAACTTCTCCTAGTTGCCCTACAGAAATAAGAATTCCTCCTAAGGCTTGGCACATGCCTCACATCTTTCAATAACCATGTGTTTCCATTCTACAATTTTAGATGAACTTCCCCTTTACCAATAATACTGCAAGGTTCATCTCACCCAAATAAACATGCCTAAAATTACCCTGGACATAATTTTTGAAATAACCCTTATTAGGGGTTTCATGGAAAGAAGCTCTTGAATCTAAAACTTGTGATTCAATTCTATTATCTAAAGAAAGAATAAGAGCATCTTGCATTACCTCTGTTATAGCAAGATTTGTTTCTTTACCTTTTTCTGGTTGTTGGTTCTCTTTATCCTTTGACCAACAATCTTTCTTTGCATGTCCTTTCTTTCCACATTTCTAACAAGTAATTCCCTTACCTTGTGATTTGGATCTACTATCCTTTGACTTTGATTTTACATTACTCTTACTCTTGGATCTCTCCTTCTACCCGCCCCTACTTTTTACATTCAAAGCATTCCCAGATGATGATTCCTCTGTAATATTCCTACGAATTTCTTCATTCAAGATTATACTAACCACACCATCAAACTTCAAAATATTATTAGTAGATATTGTATTACTAACAACCATTACTAAATTATCCCAACTATCAAGAAAATAACATTAGAATAAAAAAATTTTCCCTTCATCATCAAATGGTATATCAACCGATTTTAACTGATTTACAATAGATCTGAAATCATTCAAATGACTAGATGTAGATCCACCTTCATGCATCTTAGAACTAAATAGTTTCTTCATCAAATAAAAATTATTTGAAGCATTGAGTTTTTCACATAAATTAGCAAGATATTTCATTAACCCTACCCTAGAAGTCTCTTTTGTGATATTGGAAGGCACGGATGCTGTCAGGCGCAATCTTATAGATCTCAAAGCCTTTTTGTCAACAATCTTCCATTATTCATCAATCATCTTCATAGGTATAGACTTCTCATTCAATGGTAAATACAAATCTCTTTGATACAGATAATCCTCAATCTACATTTTCCATAATTGATAATTTTGGTCATCAAACTTCTCTACCTTGTATTTGTTGTCTTCTGTCATTGTTGTAGCTCCCACTCAATCAAAAAACCCTCTGTGAGTAAATCTATCAACACACAAAACCCTCAAACAAAGCTCTGATATTAGTTGTTGGGGATAGCACACCGGTTATACAGATAAAATATCAGATCTAAGCATACATGAAAATAAAAGTGGATATTCTACCAGAAGAAATATACAAAATAGAATATATAAATCAACACCAGATTTAATGTGGTTCACCTAGTGTGGGCTACATCCACCAAGAAACAAGCCAATCTATTATCCAAAGCTTTCACAAGATATACAATGAAGATTTACAATCTTCGACACCTTTAAATGTACAATACTTTCTTTCTCTCAAGCTTTTGCTTCTTCTCCAAGAATTCTCACTCTCATAATTATTCTCATTATAATCATCACCTTTTTGAAGTTCTTCTTAATTCTTACTTCTAAACCCTAACTTTCATGCTTATATAGGAGTATACAAACTTAGGGCACTTAGCCATGTAATTACAATCAATAGATTTGTTTTAACACTAAAAATAGATCTAATTCCCGTGAGTTAGTTAAAAAATCCACACACAAGTAACCGATGTTAGTTAGCCCTAACCAATGTCATTTCCTCTCTGCCTAACTGATGTTAGTCCCTCCATAACCGATGTCGGTTACTGTGTTTTCCAACAAGTTTCATATTGCATGCTAATCCGAAGTAATTAAGCTCCACAACTCAATAAGTGGTACTCTCTTAAAAAATTTCGATCATTCTCTATACTGTCTGGAGAATGTATAAATGTTATATGCACAAATATGACAACATGTACTAAGTTTTAATATTGCGATTAAACCTCCATTTGTGGTTGCAATGTGTAATTCTCTGCAAAATTGACCATTAAAACAATAGTACCAATAGGAAATGTGTCCTTGCATATCTTGAAATTTTCATCCAACCATCGAGCTCTATGTGTATGCCTAACATACTCATAAATAATTTCATCCTTAAATTTTCTCATAAATTAAAAAACATGCATATGTTCTGTAACTAGCTCACACCGTTTAGACTCCTTTCCATCTTTCAACTGGTATGGTACTGATTTATATATATCAAACTCAACTAAATTATGTTCTATTGCACCTCCAATTTTCTCATGGATGCAACTTTCTAATTTAGGTAATCTGCCGCACGTGCCACAACTTCCATCTAAAAAATCCTAACTATAAAAAAATTGTCCAACTTATCTTTCACAAAATATCGTAGGAACGAAATCCCTGGAAGATATTGGTGGAAACTAGAACACCGAACACACATTCCGATAACATAGTTTCATAATGAAAATTAGAACAAATACGTAAAAAATTAGCATAATGCATCACAAATTCAACATGTTGCCTACAATAACAAGTGGTGCAAGCATGGTGGATTTTCACATTGATGGTTTCAACATTTCAAAAAAACGTTGACTAATTTTAATTTCTAGATGCTTCTGTTCAAAATTTTAGAAAAATTGAGTTTGATTCATATCTAAGAAATGATTTGAATGTGGTTTGCAATTAGTAGAACCAACTCTCTGTTTTACAACATCTCTTATATTAGGTGATACTCTAGTGTTATCATGCCAAAATTGAATAGCAACATCTCTTATAACATCATATATATCTTTGTTCTTACATGGTGCTCTAGCAGAAAATGCCCAAAAATCGATGTTATTGAGTGATTAAAGGATATTATGTCTTTCAATTACTTTTATTACAGTTTTTTATTAACTTTCAACATTCAACTTGTTTGCGTAATCAAACGTTGTTTTTTGTCGATTCACTTACAACACTAGTAGCAAGTACACGACGCACAATATTACTATCCCTTGTGTGTCTCTTAACACCAAAAATGTGATATGCATCATTAAGGTTTTCAACAATTATATAGGTTTGACCACGTATATTAGATGTTGTCAATCCTAAGGCATTTAATGTAGGTCTCATTTTAATCAATTTCATCAAACTTGGCGAGAAAATTTGTTTTGTGGAAAAATTGGTGAGTTTCAAGCCAACACTATGGGAATCTAAGTCCCTCTACTTGAACGGTGCAGCTTCCGTATGTGCATGTATGAAAAAGTGGATTTCAATGGTGGTCTTTCGACCAGAGATCCAACAGGGGCACTCCACTGACCCTGTGGCAAAGCTAGCAATTTCTCACTAGAGAATAACTTTTTCTGAGAAGGGGAAAGGGAGTGAGAATGGAGATAGGAGAAACTAATGTTGTGAGTAGAATATCAGATGCCCACACACATTAATTAGAAATTTCATTTACATGCATTTATAATCAGAAGAAAAACAAATCCGCATGAGAAGCTACAAGACCGAATGAAACTCATTGGTCGCAAAGTACCAATCAATTCCTCAATCAAAGAGGCAATAATTCCTTCTTTTTATTATTGAAGCTCGAGCAGAGTTTGTACATAGCTTGAGAATGGAAGAAATTTGAGGAAGAAGAGAAAATAGAAGAAGAATGGTGTTTTCTATCTTTTCCAGGTACATAGAGCACTCTGGTCTTTTCGAAAATCAATCACCAGCCCCTTGGAATGATGTCGAGAAGCCCTTATATCCTTTGCCAAAATAGTTACAATCTTTACAAATCCTTGACGCCTTTTCAAATTCCTTTGTTGTGAAGAAAACACTCATGGCGGGTTAAAAACCAGATCTTGCAAAGCAACCGTTACATTCAATTTGCCAGTTTAAATATAGACCATTTGATTTGCTCCTATAGATTTGAAATTACGGGTCGTCCACGTGGTAGGAAGGGATTGGAGCAGTTATGGGGGAAAGCCCTTTCACATTTTGTGATTTTTTAGAGATTTGGTAATTTGGAAAAAATTGGCCGCACCCCCACTTTGACTTTTCAACTTAGACACGTGGCACGTTCTTATTGGAAATGGGGTCATGGCCCTTTTCTCAACATTTTAACCTTTTTTGGAAAAAGGCTAAAAAACTCAATTTCCTCGTCGCTTGCATGCTGCTCTGACTTTGACTAGGACATGTGGCACGTTCTGGTGGACGGGGTAGTGGCTTCACCTTTGACTTTCTCCTTACGGGCTTCAACTTTGACCTTTTTTCTCCCTACGGGCTTCAAGTTTGACTTTTACCTTTATAGATCAGGGCTGCAAATCACTTTTTAAATTTTCACCCTTTTTACAAAGAGGCTAAAAAAACACAAATTTCTCTACCGAATTGCCACTCCAATTTGACTAGGACACATGGCACGTTCTGGTTGGAGACGGGGTCGTGGCTCTTTTCTAAACATTTTAACCTTTTTTGGAAAAAGGCTCAAAAACGCTTTTCAATTTCGACTGATCCAGCTTTTTGGGTCCCAAGGTCCCCGCTGCGCAGCCTCACGCTTTTACAATCAGCAATTTTTTCGGGCCGATCTTGCGGCTTTTCAGGTCCCAAGTGTCCCAATTGAACTTGTGCAGCCTAGGACAAAAACTTTTTTCAGTTGGAAATTTTAGCTTTTCGGGTCCCAAGTGTCCCTCACGAACTTGTGCAACTTGGGACAAAAAATTCAACTTTTTTCCACAATCAGACAATTTCAGCTTTTCAGGTCCCAAGTGTCCCTCGTGAACTTGTGCAGCCTGGGACAAAAACTTCCACTTTTTCCTAAGTGTCCTAATTGAACTTGTGCAACAATCGGAAACTTCTGCTTTTTCAAACTTTTCGGGGCCGCGGGGAAAATTTACCATTTTTGCCAAAAGTGACCAAAAGTGTTAAGTTCACCAAAAAACTCGTTCCTCCCCATCCAATAGGATCTGACCACGTACCTGATATTCATTGGGGCCAAAATTTGACGAGGAAAAGACACCCTGTCATCCCGACTGTGGGAAAAATACACAAAGGAAGAGAACTTCATCATTTTGAGTCCAATTTTTTAATTTCCTTCACGAACCAGAGGCATGGAGGAAAAACAATGATTTGACGACCCAAGCCATAGAATAGGTGAACAATTTTGATCACAAAGGAGATTGTAAAGAGGATATTTCGTGCACAGACCGGGAGATGGAGAAATTCTCAAAATGAGCAAAATAGAGATTTAAACAGCTGCTAGGGCATGAATTTTGCTAATTTCTTGAATCTCTAACTTGGCTTAAACACCAACAAAGGGCATGAGCTCAAAAAATTTGAATTTGGCTATGAAAACATAGAGTAGTTTTCAGGAGACAACAACTAGCTCTAGCTTGGGGACATGGCGTGAACTGGGCATGGCTAGGGCACGACATGAGGATCCAAAATCTCAAGTTTCAAAACATATTATGTTGACCAGTGCCTTATCCATTGGGCCTTGTAGAGTCATGTACAATTTTGAGAAAGAATGGAAGAAGGAGAAAACACACAACAAACCAACAAAACTAAACCAGAACCACACAACAGAAAAAGGGAAAAACACACCTACAAAAATCACCTATGGTATAAGACGAGGGACAACCTGCTTTCATTGATGATACAGTTTCAAGTATTTCCCACTTCGAGGAAATTCCAATGGCGTTCCATCCAATTATGAGAGGAGAAAAACATTCTCACCACAAGTTCCATGAATTTGGAATGGGACCGAGCCATAATGAATCAAACTTTCCATGGCTGCCCTTTGGTTCTCTTCTCTTGTCCCATAGCAAGACAAAGTCTCCAACCTTGAAATTCTCTTGCCTTTGCTCTCTTGTCAAATAAATTTCTTCAATTTCAATTGATGTTCTTTAATTCTATCCACCACTTGGCATCTGCTTTCTTCCAGCTTCTCCAGGAAGAGGATCCTCTTGTCAATGGAGTCTTTGTATTGACCATCTTCTATTTCTTGCAGCAACTTGAGAGCTGGCATCTCAATTGTGAGGGGAATCTCTGCCTCAACTCCATACAAAATTTGGAAAGATGACATACCTATTGCCTTCTTAGGAGTGATCCTATCAACCCACAATGCATCATATAACTTCTTGTGCCAGTTCCTTTGATTCTCATCTACCAGCTTACGAAATAATGGTCACAATGTTCTTGTTACTTGACTCAGCTTGCCCATTTCCTTATGGGTAGTAGTCAAAAGAGTGAGATAGGGAGATTTCAAATCCATAACAAAACTTTGTGAGCTCCTTGGAAGATAAATAGGTGGCATTGTCTACAACAATTTTCTGTGGTATTCCAAAACGAACAATGATATTCTCCTTGATGAAGTTGTAGACTATTTCAGAGTTGGCTTGCTTGGTTGGGATGGCTTCCACCCATTTAGTGAAGTAATCAGTTGTGGTGAGTACATAAGTATGTCCTGCACTATAATGAGGATTCAGAACACCAATAAAATCTAGCCCCCATTGCTGAAATGGTTCTTCAATCACCACATGCCTGAGTGGCAGTGCAACTAGTTGTGGCTTTCTAACAAATTGTTGACATGCTTTGCATTTGGAAACCCAATCTTGAGTGTCTGCAAAGATGGAGGGCCAATAATATATCCCTCTCAGGATCTTATGTGTGGTGACCATTGCTGAGAAATGTCCACCACAAGCTTGATCATGATATGCCCTGAGCAACTTTTCTTACTGACTCCTTATCTACACACCTGAGGAAACAACCATCTAGGCCTCTCTTGTAAAGTGCATGATTCCAGATCACAAACTTGGCTTGCCTTTAACTTGAGTGTCCTTCTTTTTTTGTAATCAAGATGAGGGGGACATTCTCCATAAGTGAGATAGTAAGCAATGTCAGCATACCACTCATCAGTGGTGGTGACAAAGAGCGCCTGTGGACTGTCTCCTGAACAGGTTGAGAAAACACCATCCTTTTCTCCCTGTTGAGCTTTGAGAGCTTCATCTTCAGCAATCAGCTTGAACAAACCATTTCCTCTTACCACGGATTAGAGGGTCTAATCTCCAAGTCATACTCTTGGGTCTTTGCAATCCAACTTCCTCTCTTAGCCCCAGGATCTTGTTGAGTCAAAATGGACTTGATTGCACTTCCAAGGACCATCACCACTGTATGGGAATTGAGAATGTAGAATCTGAAACTTTTAACAACTTTGACCATTGTGTAGGCATGTTTCTCCAATTGGTTGTACTTTAGCTCATGATTTTTCAAAGGACAACTCATGAAAGCAATGGGTGCTTCCAAACCTTCATCATTTTTCTGAACAAGGACAACAGAGAGTGTATGTTCTGATGCATAGCAATACATGATGAACTCCTTGTTGAAATCTGGAGATACAAGAGTTGGAGCTTTGGCAATGGCTTTCTTGATCTCCTCAAATGTTGTTTTTCCTTCCTTATTCCACTTGAAACTTGCTTGAGGCTTCATCATGGAAGTTATATGCTTAGTCAGTTCAGAAAACTCAGGCACAAAACGACAAAGGAAGTTTACCTTTCCAAAGAATGAATGAACTCCCTTCTTACTGGTTGGTAAGGCTAGTGCTTGGATAGCTCTGACCCTCTCAGGATCAATGTGTGCTCCATGTTTGTTCACAATGTGTCCCAACAACTTACCTTCTGTGACTCCAAAAATGCACTTCTTTGGATTTAGAGAAATGCCATGTTTCCTACACCTTGCAAGGACTTGCTCCAAATGACTAATATGATCTCCCCTCCTCTTTGAAAAAACCATGAGGTCATCAAGGTAAATGACAATGCAGTGTTTCAAATCTTTGAAGGCCAAGTCCATTGGTCTCTGGAAAGTGGCTCCAGCATTGATCAAGCCAAAAGGCATTTTGCTGTAGGCAAAAGTGCCCCAAGGTGTTGTGAAGGCTGTTTTGTTGCAATCCTCTTCTGCCACCTTGATTTGGTTGTACCCTGAGAATCCATCAAGCAAAGAGAGCATCTCAGATCCAGTGACTGCTTGACAAAATATGATCCATGATTGGAAGAGGGTAGTTGTCCTTGAGAGATGCTTGATTCAGATTTTGGAAGTCTACACAAATCCTTATTTCCCCGTTCTTCTTCCTTACTGGCACAATGTTAGCCACCCATGTTGAATGGTGGATGGGGAAAATGATTCTAGCATTGAGCATCTTTGTCACCTCTTCTTTGATAACATCATCAATCTTTGGATTGTAGGGCCTTTGTTTTTGCCTGAAGGGCTTAGCTCCTTGCTTCAAAGGAATGGAGTGATGCATTTCCTTTGGCTGAAAAGATTTGAGTTCGTCATAGGAATAGGCCAGGACATCTGAGTACTTTTTTAGCAGAGCAACAAACCTTCTCTTCTCTTTTGGTGAGCAACATTTACCAATGTTAACCATCCTTGGATTCTCTGAAGTGCCAATGTTTTCTTGATCAAAATCAGATGGACACCGAGAAGACTATTTTTCTTTCTCTTGGATGAACCTATCATGCTTGTCAAAGAGGTCTTCCAAAGAAACTAGGCCTTTGGGGATTTTGTTTCCTTTCAGTTTGATTACTCCCTCTTCATCAATTCCCTCAATTCCTTCTCTTCTTTTGGGGATTGATTCACGGTGTGGGTTTTCACTTCCTTCAAAGAACAAATTATTGAAGTTATCCCTTTGTTCTAAGAAGGCTAGGATCTGATTATCATCATTGAAGACCTGCCAATGATTTGCATTGTCTGGTATGCTGGGTCTGAACACCATCTCAATGGTCACTTTATCCTTGCCAAAAGAAGGATGAGGTGTTACTAAGGAAGCTGACACTACTAGAGAATCAGCCTTTTCATTCTGCTCCCTAGGGATAGCTTCAATGGAGAATGCATCAAAGAGTTCAATGTAGTCCCACACTCTGTTTCTATAGTGCTTGAGCCTTGGATTTTTCACCTGATATTGTTGGCAGAACTGCTTCACCACAACCTCAGCATCACCTTTGCATCTCAGCTTCTTGATTCCCATGTCCTCTGTTGCATTCATGCCTAAAAGCAATGCTTCATACTCTGCAGTATTGTTTGTATTATCAAATTGCAGCTTGTAGGCAAAAGGATATACCTCATTGGAGGGAGAGTATAATACTACACCAGCTCCTAAACCTGCTCTGGAATGACTGCCATCAAACTCCATTGTCCAAATATGATCTTCTTCTTCTTCCATGAGGAGTGGCAAGTTCTCTTCCTTTTGTGATGTAAGGAAGTAGTTTCCTAGCCCACAATCTTGAAAGAGGATGTTAGCTCTTGGATCATCAGATTTCCTTACTGTGAATTTCATTTTCCTGACTGGCAGCAGTTTCTTCATTTCTCCTTTCACTGGGATAGTTGCAGATGAGCAATCCATTTTTATTTCTCCACCTAGATCTCTGTAAAAATTTCTACTCAACAAGCATACCAAAAGATGTTGGGATATCTGCCACCAAAATGGTCAAGAGTATCTTCTTGTCAGGGTAATCAGCTAGTGCAACCTGAGCATCCTTGATCCTTCCTACCAATGGAACTTGTTTGGATTCCATTGAATAACATGTGCCATTTACCCGGGTCAAAGTGAGGCCAAGAGCATTTGCAACTTTTGCTGGCATCACATTATCTGAGGCTCCAGAATCTATTATGCAATTGTTCAGCTGGAAACCTTTGATGAGAAGTGACAGGTAAAAAGGCTCAACTCTGTTGGTGGTGGAGGCACTGAGGGCTAGCATGTTTTGAGAAGGTGGTATGGATGGTGTGGGAAGTAAGCCTTTAGAATTAGAGATTTGGGATGTAGAGTTACCACCCTAGACTGCCTTGATGAATCTGTCAAATTGGGCAGGATGTGTTTGTAGGTATTCAATCTCAGAGAGCTGAACTTTGGTTTTACTTGCATGCTCCACAAAGTCAAATGGAGTTATGGTAGATGAGGAAGAGGTTCCCAGCAGTGGATGAGGACTTAAATGATAGGGGTTTTGTTACTTTTGGTGTTGGGTTTCTCCTTTTCAAATGTAGCAATTGGCTTGGAAGGAGATGAGGGTGTAGCCTTTGATTGAAATTTAGATGTTCTTGCAGAACTAATATTTAGAAGAGAATTGCTCTTAACAACTTTTGAGTTGGGAGAAGAATCAAATAACTTACTTGGCACAACAGTGTGATCCTTGACAACTGGTGAATCTGATTTCTCTCTAGCTGATTCCATGGAAGGTGGTAATGGTGATCCCCTGCTAATGATCTTGTTTAGTGGAGGCTTTGAAGAGCTATCTTCTTTGTTCTTCCTACTCTCAGTTGCAATTGTTGAGGCTGAAACACCATTCTTGGATTGTGCACGAGTGAAAACAACACATGAAAAACTTGGAGCTTCTTCATCACCTTCCTCCTCATCATCAATGTATTCAATCAGGCCATTGTGCATGCCGACCTCTTCAATTTCAAGATAGTTTTCATAGTCATCCATGCTTTCTTCTTCAGTTTCCTCAATGTTGTTCCTTCTTCTACTTCCCTAGTGTCACAAATGGCATTGACTGGTGGTGCTTCAAGAGCAAGCCTACGAAGAGGTGGATCAATTCTTGGTCTATCATGAGGATTTGGTCTCCTTGGAGCATTCCTCATTGTGATTTGTGATAGCTGCTTCTTCAAAGCAACTAGGTCATTTGCCATTTTTTGAAACATTGGATCAGTGGTGATTGGATTTGAACTCTGACCTTTTTGCTTCCCATTTGGTCCTTTCACTTTGCCAGAAAGAATTAGATCATCATCAGTCTCAACTACAAAGTCTTGAACCTCCCTCAATGTTCTTGGTTGGGCTCTTCTGAGGAAGAAACCAACTTCTGGTGGAAAAGCACTGATGAAGAACCTTTTCAAGTTGTTTTCAGGGGGTACCACATCTTTTGGGATCCTTCTTGTCAACCTATTATACCTTGCTACAAAATCTCTCATTGATTCAGAGGTATCCTTCTTCATCTGAACCAATTGGACCAGCAGATCCTGACAATCTTCTGTGCTCTTGAACCTATGTTCAAATGCACTTCTTATATCTTCCCAGCATGTAACAGATCTTGGGGGCAACATGTAGAACCATTCAGCATCCTTTTCTTGGAGTGACTCCACAAAGAGCCTAACTAAAACATCTTCATCTTCAACTCCCAACACTCCACAAGCAGTGATGAATGCTTCTACATGTTCTTCTTGGAGCTGAGAACCATCCCCTTTGAATTTTGGTAAGTTCTTTCTTAAGCCTCTTGGGAGGTCATGAAGTGGTTGTGGAAGAGCAAGTGGACCAATATTTCTTCCCCATGGTACGTTAGGCCTGCGTTCCTCATGCTCATGATCACCCATTCTATTCCTGTTTCTATCCTCCAGTCTTGCTAGGGTTGCTTCTACTGCTGCTCTTTCTTCTACTTCAATTTGGAGTCTTTCTATTTCTTCAAGTTGAGCCCTTATCTCCTCTTCAGCAACTGCCCCTCTTTTAAGCTCGTCAAATGTGGGATCAATTTGTCCTCCAAGCCTCAGTTGCCGGGTGTACCTTCTATCAGCCAGCTTGAAAGTTTATGCTCTTCTCTGGGGTGCTGGAATTTGTCTCGGCCTTTCCAATTCGACAGCACGTTCCTCTTCTAGGTCCAGAATCCTTATGGCAATGAAGTATTGATTGACACTTTGTCTATTATGCCAAATAGCTTCTCTCAGATCAGAAGCAATGTCTTCTTGGATGTGAAAGAGTAAATCAGGTCTCTCAATAGGAGGATTTCCCAGAATAGCCATGATTTACATCCATGAAGTTTGTGTGATTATTCAATCTCCAGAAACTTTTCTTCTAGAATCTTTTTGTATTTTATGACCTTGAGGTCGTTTTTAGGTGCAGATGCTGCAAAATCTACCCCACGGTGGGTGCCAAAAACTGTTGGCGAGAAAATTTGTTTTGTGGACAAATTGGTGAGTTTCAAGCCAACGCTATGGGAATCTAAGTCCCTCTACTTGAACGGTGCAGCTTCCATATGTGCATGCGTGAAAAAGTGGATTTCAATGGTGGCCTTTCGACCAGAGATCCAACAGGGGCACTCCACTGACCCTGTGGCAAAGCTAGCAATTTCTCACTAGAGAAGAACTTTGTCTGAGAAGGGGAAAGGGAGTGAGAATGGAGATAGGAGAAACTAATGTTGTGAGTAGAATATCAGATGCCCACACACATTAATTAGAAATTTCATTTACATGCATTTATAATAAGAAGAAAAACAAATCTGCATGAGAAGCTACAAGACCGAATGAAACTCATTGGTCGCAAAGTACCAATCAATTCCTCAATCAAAGAGGCAATAATTCCTTCTTTTTATTATTGAAGCTCGAGCAGAGTTTGCACATAGCTTGAGAATGGAAGAAATTCGAGGAAGAAGAGAAAATAGAAGAAGAATGGCGTTTTCGGTCTTTTCCAGGTACGGAGCACTCTGGTTTTTTCGAAAATCAATCACCATCCCTTGGAATGACGTCGAGAAGCCCTTATATCCTTTGCCAAAACGGTTACAATCTTTACAAATCCTCGATGCCTTTTCAAATTCCTTTGTTGTGAAGAAAATGCTCATGGCAGGTTAAAAACCAGATCTTGCAAAGCAATCGTTACATTCGATTTGCCAGTTTAAATATAGACCATTTGATTTGCTCCTATAGCTTTGAAATCGGGCCGTCCACGTGGCAGGAAGGGATTGGAGCGGTTACGGGGGAAAGCCCTTTGCATTTTGTGAGATTTTTTAGAGATTTGGCAATTTGGAAAAAATTGGCCCGCACCCCCGCTTTGACTTTTCAACTTAGACACTTGGCACCTTCTGATTGGAAATGGGGTTGCGGCCCTTTTCTCAACATTTTAACCTTTTTTGGAAAAAGCTCAAAAACTCAATTTCCTCCACCGGCCCGCTGCTCCAATTTGACTAGGACACATGACACCTTCACCTTTGACTTTCTCCCTGCAGGCTTCAACTTTGACTTTTACCTTTATAGCCTTATCAGGGCTTTGGGTCATTTTAAAACTTTTCGCCCTTTTTACAAAGAGGCTCAAAAACACAAATTTCTCCACCTACCCACTTCTTCGATTTGACTAGGACACGTGGCATGTTCTGGTTGGAGAGTCGAGACGGGGTCGCGGCTCTTTTCTAAACATTTTAACCTTTTTTGGAAAAAGGCTCAAAAACTCAATTTCCTTTGCCGGCCCGCTCTCATGCTTTTGAATTTTTCGGCCGATCCGGCTTTTCGGGTCCCGAGTGTCCCAATTGAACTTGTGCAGCCTGGGACAAAAACTTCTGCTTTTTCTGCAACAATTTTGGCTTTTCGGGTCCCAAGTGTCCCTCGTGAACTTGTGCAGCCTAACTTTCGCTTTTTCTGCAATTGGCAATTTCGGCTTTTCGGGTCCCAAGTGTCCCTCGTGAACTTGTGCAGCCCGGGACAAAAACTTCCGCTTTTTCTGCAATGAACCAAAATCGGCAACTTCAAACTTTCTGGGGCCGCGGAGACAAATTTACCATTTTTTGCCAAAAGTGACCAAAAGTGTTAAGTTCACCAAAAATCTCGTTCCTCCCCATCCAATAGGATCTGACCACGTACCTGCATTCATTGGGGTCAAAATTTGACGGGGAAAAGACGCCCGTCATCCCGACTGTGGAAAATATGCAGAGGAAGAAAACTTCGTCGTATTGAGTCCAATTTTCGAATTTCCTTCACGAATCAGAGGCATGGAGCCAAAACAATGATTTGACGACCCAGGCCATAGAATAAGTGAACAATTTCTATCAAAAATGGAGGTTGCGAAGAGGATATTACGTGCATAGACCGGGAAATGGAGGATTTCTCAAAACATGAGCAAAACAGAGGTTTAAACAGCTCCAGGGCACGACTTTTGCTAATTTCTTTAATCTCTGTCTTGACTTAAAACACCAACGAAGGGCATGAGCTCAAAAAAATTGAATTTGGCTATGAAAACGCAGAGTAGTTTTCAAGAGACACCAAAACTAACCAACTGACATCTTCAGAAATTTGGTCAGACATTAGTTTCAAAATGTTCTCATCAATGTCAATAAAATAATTAGGTTTCTTACGTAAAATCCTAGGAGGTTTTTTTGACAATTTTTTCTTGTCTACAGTTTCAACCTGAATTTCTTGATACATATTATTATTGTCTCCTTCAATTTCAACATCAGCTACATCACGAGTATTTAATTCTTCTTCAACATTTACAGTAAAACCATTTTCATCATGAGTATTTAATTCATCTTCAACATTGACAGTAGAAACATTACATGGTTCCTCATTGCTTACAGTAGTAGGGGTTGAATATGAACCTCTTCTTGATTCACAAAGATTCTACATTCGCTCAACATTTTCAAATCTTTTTACCTCTATTTCGTCTGGGGTTTTTTTACTTATTGACTTCCTTTTTTGACTTCGTTTCTTTTGTCCCATGATGTTTTACTTTCGATGATAAGAAAAACATGCAGAAAGTGACATAATTTCACAATAATTCATACACTAAAGCCAAATAGTAAAATTCACATGGTAATTCAAACATTGGGATACATGTAAATATGATTTAATAACTGCAATCGCGGCTCTAATATTAAACATCACAATTGCGGTTTATAAAGTACGATCACAGTTCTATCTGTATCATCAAATCCGACCCTCAAGGGTTGGGAAATATTTGTTTTTCCCCAACCAGAGCTATAGGAGGTCATTATGGCATGTAAAAGGTCAAAAACTTCAAATTTTCTCTTCTGCAGACTTGAACTATGCTGAAAAATTGAAAACATCTCACAAAAATGGTACCATCGCGTAGGGGAGACTATTAGCTTCGTAGAAATATTGATTTTAAAGTAAATAGAATAAGATAAATATCATTTTATAATTTTTTACTAATAATAGGTTTTTAAGACATTTTTCCCGCAAATGTTCACATTCATGCCTTCTTATAATTGTTAAGGAAATAAACCATTTGAGGGGAAATCTCTTGCATCCTTCTAGGAATTTGTCAATCATATCCACTATATTGTCATTGATGAAATGATATTTTTAGGTCTTAAATTTGTTTCCATTGTTGACATGCAACTTTGAGAGTTGTTCCCCTACCAAAAACATCCCCCTTTCGGTGGATGGTAGATCATTCTTATTGATAAATTGTGAAATCTTCCCGTTATCGAGGATATCCCAATGTAAGTTAGTAAATATTACAGTTCAACCTTATGGAAAAACTTTCTCATTTCAAGAAACATTTTTTACAATTAATCGTCAATAAGGAAGTGACCAAAGATAGGTCAATTTCAAGTAAATTCTTCTCAATATACAAATTTTAGAGGCTCATTTCAATAAGTTGGAGATCCTCATGTCTCAAACAATATCTTTTCTTTTGGAAGATGAAAGCATCAATTTTTTATACTTCCCACAAATGGATTGGTGGACTAGTAAAGGAAGAAATTGTTAATAAACTCGCTGAATGTTTTTTTGGTATATGATTGTAGGAAATAATTTGTACTTTCTAGACTAGACATATATGTATATATGAGCCAACTTTGTAGCCGGTCCCTTGCCCTCCAAAACAATCGTCAAGTGACTATTACAGATAGGGCCCTTTCCCTTCAAAGAGAGATTCATAAATCAATTGAGCCCTCTTACCCATAGACTTTCAATTTTTCTTGGGATGTGGATATGACTAAATTTAATCAAATTAAGGTTAGGTAGGTGGGCTCACACGATTATTACACATACTTTGTTGATAATTCCCAACATATTAACATCAACACACATTACTTTAGTGTAATCAAGTGAGTTGAAATTCATTATATCAACAAACGGGAATGTTTGTGAATGTTAAGTTGACATATGAAATGAAATAGGTAATCCATGCAATTATTATATACAAGATATTGATGCGTGGATTTCATAATATTCACACAAAGTTGGTCTTGTGTTGTGACTTCATTTATAAATTGGGCCCTGACTAAACTATACTCTTTATATATGTTTAAACTATACTTTCTAAATTTTTATTAACTAAAGCTTGTTGCACATAACTTAACACATTCATTTTCCATTTCATTTCTTCCCACTCCATTTCAATTCCCTTTAGTTTATATTCTTAATTTGGATTTTAATTCATTCATTTTATTTACATACCGTAGCTCTTTCTTCCCACTCCATTTCAATTCCCTTTGGTTTACATTCTTAATTTAGATTTTAATTCGTACATTTTCTTTACATACCATAGCTCTTCTATTGGTGTTTCCATTGCTGCACCTTTATGGTGTTATTGATAGTACTTAATTTTATTTTAAAGTTTGATTTGTAATAATAACAATAGGGGAGTAGAGTAGAGAAGAAACATAATTCATATGGTAAAGAAAAGAAAATTTTACTTTATAGTAGATGCTAAATTAAGCTACTTTACCTCAAATAAAACCTCTATCAAATTTAAGATTAGCTAACGATGGTATTAGTCCAAGAAAGGGAAAGAGTAAAAAAGATTCACCTAAAATTTAAATAAGAAATTCTTTACTAAGTATGTTTACCATGTAATTATTCAACATTTCATTAAAATAATACATCTCATTTTATTCTTCTAGTATCATATGTGCCAATATATCTAACTAAAACAGAGACATTTTAACTTCATAGTTTACACTTCGTTCTTCATAGGTATAGGGTATTGATATAACTCTATAAAAGGAAACAAAATTTCCATTTATCAAGTTTCATGATGTAACATATACTCTACAAAATAAGTAAAGAGTTTAAGAAATAATTTTATCTAATTGGAATAAAGTATTTATTCGCCGGTAGGCGTCCACTTTGAAGATGCCATTGTTGGCAAGTGTCAAATTCCGGTGGCTCCAATATTTATTGTCTTGCCGGATTTTAGATATTTTTCTACAGTCCTAGATATTTACTATCCTAGAAATTTGATTTTGATTTTATTCTTCATAAATTAAATTATATAGTTTACTATTTGGAAAATAATATTGGTGATATATCTTGTTCAAAGTTTTTGAGATTCAAAATTTTTATGATTTTGATTTTATTCTTCATAAAGTGAATTTTATAGTTTACTTTTCAGAAAATAATATTGGTCATATATCTTGTTCAAAGTTTTCGAGATTCAAAAGTTTTCTAATTTTGATTTTATTCTTCATAAAGTAAATTCTATAGTTTACTTTTTGGAAAATAATATTGGTCATATATCTTGTTCAAAATTTTTGAAATTCGAAAGTTTTAATAGATAAATGTTCGTTGTTTGACCAAATGATGAAACGTGATTTAGTTTGGCGACTATCATAATTGTGTCTTACAAAAATATGGACAATAGCAAAATAAGAGCTTTGCAACAACATATAGACATCCAGACAATATCAACGTGAAATACAACTCAAATACACTAAATATTGCTACTATCTCCGGCGTAATTTGCAACTCATTTGCAATTGCTAGTAATAACAAATAATAGAGTGCCTCCTACTAATCTATCAAATGAAGAGGATTAAAGTATTTATAAGGACTTGGCTGACATGGACCATGGGTTGGACATCACTCATTTGAATGAACAAGTTTTTCACATATTTAGTTTACATAAAAGCATCAAGGAGTGTACCACAAATAATGTCAAACAAATAAAGAATAGATAAATAATGTCAATGTAATTGAGAAGGGTATCTTAGGATCATACCTCTTCGAAATAAAACAATAGAAAGTTTTTACGCCGAAGGCGTTCCCTCTATGGTAAAGGACCTCCAGACGTTTCTCTGACTAAGCTAAATTTGACGGCCGTTTCGACGTTTTTTAAGGCGATTACATTTGACGGTTACGACGGCTTGTTTGACGTTTTCATTTTTTGCTGTTATTTTTACCAGTTTTGATTTTTCATTTTTGCATGCTGGATGCGGGTTTACTTCACATCCCTCCTTGTTTGAATTTCTTTTATCTAAATCCCAACGAAATTTACTCGACATCCCCATCATCTCTACAACGTGTTGCATTTTTAGTGGGCCAAATATCTTCAATTCAGTCTTTATTGGTTTCAGTGATATTCAGATTAATGGTGCAATTCGACAAAATAAATGTAATTCTAAATTTTACTTGCATGATATTCATCTCTGACGAGCTGCAAGCTTGTGAAAGACAAACCCATAGTTTGCATGTTACACTTCATTGCTTTGAATGGCATACTATCGGCTCAATCGTGTTCAGGAAATGGTTTCAATATGCACAACCAAGATTCTACTACAGGTGATTCACTGGCTCCAATACTGCCAAGTGAGAGTGATACCAATTTTGATGATAACTGTCCGTGATTTTGTCAGCTCTGTTTACTCTCAGGGAATATTTTACATTTGAGCAAAATTTGCTTATTAAAGTTTTTTTGACAGTGCTTGAAAAGAAATAGATTTAATCGCTATCCTGAACATATGCTGTTGATAAGATTTAATTCACTATTGAAATCAACCCTGCCATGCAGATTTTGCATTTTAATTAGTTGAAACAACTAACTACAATTTCAGTTGTCAATATAATTTTAATCGCTAGATTCATTAAGTAGCATCATTCTATGAAGTTACATTCTACAATTAAAATATCAAGACTATTACTAAACAATGTAATTCTGAACCATGTTTTTATTGATGGGATATTTTTATTACTAATCCACCCAAAACGACGTTTAAAATTTAAAAATATAATAGATTGTAGAGATGAGAAAGTCTCAAAATAGCTATAGAGATAAGATATTGATTAGAATTTGAACAAAGAAATTTAAAACGATGGACTGCTCCCCCGAATTGTACCCTAACCCTACTGGCTATGGCAAGAGGACTTCTGGCTTGAGCGATGGCTGAGTGAGCGGCGGCGGGTCTCGTGGCCGTGGAGCAGCCGAGATTTTCCTCAACCCTACCTTGCGTTTTGTAGAGGAGTCTCTTGCTCTGGACAATGCGGTGAAAGGCGGTGAGTGTGGCACCTTCACAGAGCTCGTGAGTGGTCTGTGGAATCATGGTTCTATGATGGGCGACGATCTGCTGGAGTGTGGGGGGGGTGATGGGGGGAGGGGGGCAAATCAATTTCCATGTAAACGGAAATCCACACCAAATAGTCAAATTCCAAAAATAAATTGTATTGAAAAAATGTCCAAACGGACGTCAAATTTAAGATACTCCAATATGGCTACTGAATATACCTGCCCTGCGGTTGCCCCTACCCTCCCATTTGTTGACACCCAAGACTTCATAAGTGGAAGCGCAACGCAATTTTAATAATGGCCACTGCTTTCTTTGTCTGGTCCAAACTTCAGAAGCGGAAGTGCAATTTTCCGAATAAATGGCACAAGAGAGCTTGGCCAGGTGATTTTCAGTTCAATTTTTTCATTAGTTTGAAATTTATTTTAATAAATTCTTTGCTAACAAAACCCTCTGCAAGCGGGGAATTTGATAAATGCATTGAATTAGATGGGTCGACTGAACTCCAGTCGCATGTGCTACTCTTTTATTTTTGTAAAACCTGCATGTGGAAGTGGAGGTGGATACATTGGGGCTCATCCAGCACACCAACATCTTGAAGCTTCTGTGTTTCATTTTAAGTGAAGACACCAATTTCAAGTTGTTGGTGTATGAATACATGTCCAACGGGAGCTTGTCGGAGCCGGCTGCATCATCATGATTTGCGAACACCAGATGAAAGGGCATTGTCGTGGTCGATTTGTTATAATATTGCACTGGGCCGTTTTTAGGAGTGTCCATTCTTTGAAATCAATGTGTTTTTTTGGAATCCTTGCCGGTTAGGGTCTATATGACGGTTGGGATTTGAAAACGCATTTATCAAAACATAAGTCATATCACAACATGAACACTTCCCAATTATCTAAAAGGAACTGTATTTATGCTCAACTTCAATCAAATTTTCTTAGACTTAGACTTTATTTGAAGCATGAAATTAGAAATAATTAACATTTTATTAGTAATAAAAATATCCCATCAATAAAAACATGGTTCAAAATTACATTGTTTATTTCTTTCCTTACAAATTCTACTACAAGTGATACACTGGCTCCAATACTGCCAAGTGAGAGTGATACCAATTTTGATGATAATTGTCTATGATTTTGTCAGCTCTATTTACTCTCAGGTAATATTTTACATCTCGATCAAATTTGCTTATTAAAGTTTTTTTGACAGTGCTTGAAAAGAAATAGATTCAATCTCTATTATGAACATATGCTATTGATAAGATTTAATTCACTATTGAAATCAACCCTGCCATGCAGATTTTGCATTTTAATTAGTTGAAACAACTAACTACAATTTCAGTTTTCAATATAATTTTAATAGTTGGATTCATTAAGTAGCATCATTCTATGAAGTTACATTCTACAATTAAAATAGAAAGACTATTATGTCTCTGGAGATCATGTCACTCAAAACACACAAATCAATGACAACAAAATTGCTTTGGTTTTTGCATGCTTCTTAGCAAATCACATGAAAGTAACAAGTATTGTGAACTTGATTATTATTTGATTTTCTGATGTATGGTGAGTAGTGCAAGTTTTAGATGTTATGAAGGACCCTAACACGGAAGGAGATTTACCTATTCTATGAGATAAATAATACCATTCCCCCAACAATAATCATGTCATTATAAAAGGACTGACCTTCTATAATCAAGTAGATACATTGATGCACCATTAAAGACTTTGGGTCAGTTTCATTGTTGCCATAAGAGTGTCTCGCATGCCATCTAGCATTATTCTATGTTGCATGGTACTTGATGATTTAACAAATCTATAGAGATTGAGCCAAATTAAAATAGATTTTTGCGAAAGACACTCTTCAAATATACATGAACATGAGGAGATGACTTCAAAACACAGGATAAATATATATACATATTGGATTATGATTAAGGAGAGGGAGGAACGCATAACATAATGTACTCTGTCCAGGAATATGCTATATACATTTTTATTCACATACATTATTGTAAACCAACACTTCTTACAAATTGAGAGGTCTTGGTTCCAAGACCATACAACTCACCAAACCACAAACATCATTCTCATGCACTACAACTAAAGTCAAGGACCATTGCCGAGTGTTGTTGGCCTTATTAGGGTCTTGTCAAAAACCTATTTTTGCGAATTCGCACACATCCAATGGGGGTGAGAAATGCATAGGCCTAAGGCCCTTTCATGGTAGTGCTATGTGGGAAATGCTCAACAATGGGGGTTGTCGAGGTCAGTCTGGCCAAATTGGACTAACCCTTTTTTCCAAATCACAAGACAAGGAGCTAGCGTTTCCATAAAGGAGAAACCATTTGCAAGTATTGAAATGTGATCAAGGAACACAACGCCTTGTACAACCCACTTCCACAGCTCCATATCTCTGACACACTTCCAAACTTCATAAAATAGTGTTACCCTCTCTAACCCTTACCCTAATTTAATTTTTCTAGCTTTCAAGAGCTGGTGTTTATCTATATCTTTATCAACACATGGTTTTAGAAGTTAGGTATTTATTGTATTCCCTATATTTATATTCTAAACCATGGCATTTACACATAGTAATTACTCTTGATTAGATTAACTCCTAATTTATAAATTACAAAAAGTTGTATTGCTTCTATCCATTCAATAAAAGGGGAAACAAATCGCCACTTAGCATCAAGGACTTGATGGGAAATGAGACTCGATGCATGGCAATATATATGAATCAAATGCAGAGTACCAAGAAACATAATACAGTAAATTCAAGTTGCCACGCATTACAAAACTGATCATATATGTCGAAGATTCCCAAAATAAAAAATTACAAAATGTCAAAAGACCGGCCTATGCAAAAGAATAACATACATCCATGATTGTGATTTATGGGTCTAGTAGTAGCAATCGACTAATAGAAGCAAAACTTGTCTTCAAAATCAAACGTGATGCCAATTCATTCCTCTCAAGGGTCTCAAGCTACATAAACAACTCTCACACTCAGACCAATATGTATGATAAAATAACACAACAAAAAAACCAAGGTGAAACAATCCCCCCATTACACCATCCAAAAATGGCTCAAGCCTCGAGGATCAAAAGAAGCAAATGCATCTAAAATACACGGTTTTACAACTCATATTCAAGGCTAATGCTTGATAAGCTATTCCACAAGGCCATGAGATGCACAAACACCCTTGTTAAATCAACTCGATATATGTTATATATACAAAACAGCTAAGTAATGCAAAATGGGCAATAATTTTTATCCTCGATGCCAAACCAAGAGCCAATAAATAAGAACTTTTACCAAGTGAAAATTTTAATTTCAAGCATACACAAGACCTACAAATTCAGCTAGAAACAAAAACATTTTGACTTCCATAATAAGTTTACTAAAATTAGATTTTCAAAATCATCAACTTTTTTCATCCCCACAATTTTACTAGTGGGAGAGTTTAACAATGATTTTTATAATGGCACTATCTTTGTATCACATCTGCCATGAATAATGAATAAGTTGATAACTGATTACAGTGTGGTTATATGTTAAGTTCTTGCTCTCTAGAAAACTCAAAACTTCAAAAGATAAACTCTTATAGAGATGTGTAGCATAAAATTACTCACTCATTAATTGGGTCATGGGGTTGGCCACTCACTTTTTATTACGCTGAAGGCGCTCCCCCCTATGGGAAAGGCCTTTGCGGAAATTCATGTCACTGGGCTAATTTTGACAGGGATTTAATTTTTTTTTGCTTTTTTTGTGTTTTAGGCAAATTCCCCAAATTAGCCACTGAACTAACAGTTGCATGTTTTGAATGGGGAGTTGTAATTTATCCTTTGCTGGTAAAGATTTGGCGTGGTGGCGTTGCATGTAGTCAGTCTCAGATGTTCTTTCATAGATCTACAATGTCATGATCTATTGCAATCCAAGAGTTAGAAATCCTTCGTTTTCATTTTGCCTTGACAAATCCCCGCTGTTTTGAAGAAGTGACTTGGAGCGAACCATTGAAGGTAAGAAATTGCAGAGATAGACAAGTAGATGGCATTCATGTCAATGACATGATGAACTCAACATCAATCACTACAAAATCAATAAAATCAATGTAATGCTTCATCTAGATATCTGCATTTACAAAATCAATCACACCCATTATCAATATCAACTACAAAAATAATGACTATCCCTCTAAAACAAATAACATATACAATTCAGCGTTCACATTGCATTGTACACATGCGATTGCTAGTTATAATAGGATCATACCTCAGGGGGTGAATGTATGAATACCTAGCCCTACACATGGAAGCATTGCCCTGTGAAATAGACAGAAAATTCCCCGGTTTTAGACACTTCCTAGCTGGTTTGGATAACACCCAAGCTTACCTCGACCAAGTAAACGGCGGATTTTTTCAAAAAAATTGCTTGTTTATTAGGGTAGCGTAGAGTTCGCATCGAGATACACTCATATATGTATCGCAATTCTTTGATCATTTTATACAGGTTGGGTATTTCTGAAATTCAGAGTGGTGGATATACAATTTAAGTATGTTTGCTCATTTATCATTTACAGATATGGATGTTAAGCCACGGGATCATAGTCTAGGCAGGATGGTGGACTTTATACAGAATGGATCCGGTTCAAAATTTGTAGGGCATTTCTAAAGTTCTTGCAATAGTTTTCTGTGGATCTAATTGTTATTTTGAACATGTTATAATTTCATGTGGATGCAGGGGCAACAAAATGGGGCATTATTTTGTTCTATTCAGGTGGATCAGGCATCGATGGCGATGAAAGAGAGATTTGGACAGTATCAAGAAGTGCTGGAAGCAGGCTCCCACTGCGCGCCATGGTTTTTTGGGTCCCAAATCCGAGGAAATCTTCCCTTGAGAGTACAGAAACTGGATGTCCGCTGTGAAACAAAGACCAAGGTGTGTGTTAATATTTTTCAATCTCCACAGATAGGATTTTTTAACTTTTCTGTATTTTCCTGTGTTAGTTTAGATAAGCCATAGACGAGTTCATAATTGCAAGACAAATATTAAATTCACACCTTGGTAGCCCTAAATTTGATGTTGGTCTTTAGTGTTTTCATAAGAATTTAGGGCATCTTGAAAATTTTCTTCAGCAGAGACAATATTTTTGTTTTGGTACAAAATATTGTTGCTCTGAAATTTTCTGTTTTGTTTCAAATTGTTGCAGGATAATGTTTTTGTGACTATGGTGGCCTCTGTTCAGTACCGCGCCCTTGTAGAGAAGGCAAGTGATGCTTTTTATAAGGTAAGCGATACAAAGGGGCAAATTCGGGCTTTATGTATTCGATGGTAAAGTTTATCCCACGATTTATTCTAGAAAATATTGAAATTCTGAGTAAAAGTCTTTTTGATTTCCCTTTCAATCTTCTTTGCAAAGAGAAACCCTAAAGAAAACAAATTCCAAAGAATGAAAGAGGATTTGGGCTGGATATCCAATCGATCTACATGGTGGCCTTTCCCCTGTTCACTCTGTTTTCATGTTTGATTTACAGTTGTCCGGTCAAGTGTCCCTAAGATGAACTTGGATGATGTGTTTGAGCAAAAGAGTGAGGTCGCTAAAGCTGTTGAGGAGGAACTCGAAAAGGTTAAATGATTTGAAACCCTTTTCATTTCATTCTTGATGATGTTCATTTATATTCTCAACTGGTTACTGCCAAATATGAAATTTATCAGATATAAAATTGTATCATCTGCGTGGGGTTTAACATCTCTTATAAAGGATACATTTTGATTGAATGAGAAACATCTCAAACCTTCTGAAACTTTAACATCTCAACATCGTTTTTTCTACATATTCCTCAATTGAATTTTGATAAGAAATGTCAATTCTTGCTTGAAGGCTTCCAATTACCCTGGCCTGGTAACCTGATCGGGGAGGGATCTTCTTAAAAGGTCTCCTTAGTGTTTTCCAAATTAATCCTATGAGCCTCTTGCCATAACCAGTTTGCAGCTTTTCTTGATCATGCCATTGTCCCCAAGCAAGAGATCCTTCCAAATGAAGGGCACTAACAATCAGATAAGATTCAGATTGAAACCAATTCCAAAGGGACTTGGCCATGGTACATCTCCAAACTTCTTTGTCACTTGCCCACATGTAGAATCTGTAATATTGACTCTCCCATGAAACCTTGCTTTTAAATACATAATGCTTAATATTGTTCTTAGTTTCTCTCTATTTGGTTAAGTTGGGCACTATTGTTTTCATTCCATTGTTCTACATCAGCTGCAAAAATAAGGTTAGCAACACAAGAAAAAGTAGAGGCGGAGTAAAATTAGCCGGAGTCGAAGTATCTATCAGGGCTGGGTATTGCTCGACAAAGGCAGGCAATTGTGGATGGGCTGAGGAAACGTGCCTGGGACAACCACAAAAGATGTGATGGATATGGTGTTGGTTACACAGTATTTTGACACAATGAAGGAGATTGGAGCACATTCCAAGTCTTCATCAGTGTTCATACCACATGGACCTCGCACAGTTCATGATGTTGCTCAGCAGATCAGAGATGGATTGTTTCAAGGATCACATGCCCAACAGTTGCTGAAAAGGGCACACATTTTCCTGGTATTTCATCCCACAAAATATTTTGTTGTAGATCACCGTGACATTCCTTTACTATAAAATTCCAGACATAAATGTTCTTTGCATTAATTTCTTATACAAAATCAGGATACAGAATTGTATTTCTTTGTTGAATTTATTTCCGTTGGCATATAGACTAGCATTTTCATTTTGCTGCATTAATTTGCGGTTTGGAAATTAACATTGGTGTGTAAAATGGATGACAAAGTCACAAAATATAGCCACAATAAACAATCTAAGGTCTCTCTTCAGACTGAATAGAAAAAAACAATTCTATAGTAGATGATGCAGATATAAATAAAAATTAACCAAAACTGAGCTCTTGGCGAGAGTGAAAAGAACTAGGAATACTATGAACAGATGGAGGAAAGCAAAGGCATTGGTTATAGATGACATAAGTATGATTGTTGGGGAATTCTTTGATCACCTGAATCATTTGGCAAATGAATTGAGGGGGGCAATGGGGAATGAAACTAAAAGAGCGTAGGCTGGTTTGCAACCTGTGGTTACAGGGTATTTCTTTCAGCACTTCTTGAAGAAATGCTGCCATTGCCGAAACTGTTATTACTACACGTTACTTGAATCCCCTATTTGCATGTCAATGAGAAAAAGGGCTGCCATTGGGTGTTCTTGATTGAGCCAGATGGTGGGAAGCTGGTGGACCTCCTTGTCCTAGAAACTCGAAGGGATTCTATAAGGAAAGCAGTTCGTTCGTTGCCTCAGATAAGGATTTCAAGGTTTGATTCGGAATGGGCCCATGTTGTGAGTGAAGGATGGGCTACATGAGACGGACCGAGTTCCTCCAAACTCTTCATTTCAATTGCCTCAGGTTGCAGGATGGTTCCATGGTTAACATGTCATTGCCCATTATGTTAGCCATTGATAACTTGTAGAAGGAAGCAATTGGGCAGTCAAAGGACATTGCACTGGTGGATCAGAATGGAAAAGTTGTTGCAATTCTAAGAAAGTTAGTGTTCCTCTCTTCCCCCACATTTTGTTTCTTGTTTATCTTTATCTCGCATGTTGAATTGTTAGTCTTGAACAGGGGTGGTTTGATGTTTAGTTTAAACGGAATCAGATCTCGTAATCTTAAAAAATTTCAGGCGGACGACTACGGGAACTTTATTCTCTAATTCCCAAAGTTTTATTTAGTTGATGCTCACCAAGTGTTTGACCAAATGACTGAAGGAGTCCTGTTCTCATGGAATATCATTATTGCAGCCTAATACTCATCAATTCCCAAGAAGATAATGTCAAAATCTTCAAGCACAAAACACATAATAATCCATAACCATCTTCCAACGCCCTCAATAACATCGCCGAAGTCCATCTTTAAAAAATTCATTTCTTGTATAACTAAACATAAACACAGACTCTCACTTTAGCTATCATATTCCCAATTATTCGTATTGTGTATCTACGACTAGATTACATTGCAAGGATAAGATTGGATATATATTTGATATGGGAAACATGGTAATTTTATAAATTTGAGGTCCAATTTTAGCCAGCCCAATGAAACCTGTGCTCATCTCCCTTATCTTTAGGCAGACCCATGAGCCATAAAATATTGTCTACTTGAGACTGCCCTTTGGTATGTAGATCCCGACACAAGGTTGGAAATCATGCCCTATAAAAACTGCCTAATTGAGACTACCCCTTCATGCATACATCCGCACACAAACTGGAAATTTCAATTCTGCCTCTTATATATTGATCATATCCTATTTCGATCTCTAACTGAAATATATAAAAAACCGACCAACTGTCACAATTCATAGCAAAGAGCAATTCAAGTTAGTTTTTGGTGCATACAAGATCAGCCCTCTCAGCGACCATCCATGGGGAAGGTTGTTAAGATGTTAGAGGGACTTTTGCCTATTGAAAAACCACCTGCACTTAAACCTTTTGAAGGACTTCAGAGCAGTGCCAGCATCAATTGTAAGCATTAGTGCCAATGGTATCATGATATCAGTGCTTGCAGCTTCTGCTCCTTTAGCATCTTCCTCATCCTCAGCTGATGTCTTTCTGTCCTAAATCTCAGGGAGGAATATGTAAATGGCATTTTGCTTTGTAACTTTGTTATTTATTGACAGCAATTTTCTTCTTGAATGATTGAGCCTACCAAACTGGGGAGGTGTATATGAAGCAAACAAGCCATTGCTCTTTCTCTGTATATTATGCATAACTTCTTGATTGAATATTTTCATTTTCTAATATCCAAGCTATAATAACAAATTTTGAAGTTACTTTGGGGCAAATCTAAATATGATATCTCCTCTTAGGAATTATTAAATAATATAAGTTTTGTAGAATCGCCTTATCATTAAATTTTTAATGGGAATTGATTTTATGAGTTCATTTTATCAAACAAAAACTTGTCAACTACCGGATGCATGTCCTATTCTAAATCCTTTTTACTCGACTCCAATGCATCTTGCAAACAATACAACAATATTGTGTATTGTTGACTAATAAAATAACCAACTATATAACCTTCTACACTTGTACTGGGCACAATTGGGTCAAGGGGCTATGGCCTTTGTGGGATGCAGGATGGTAGACCCAACTGAACATTGAGAAATGTATGGTCCATAGTTATGTTAGCATATGCAAAGAGAAGAAAGAATTCAGAGAAGGCCGAATGCACACTACAAATACGACAGTGTGACAGATGTTTATTATATAATGACGAAGGTGGTTACATATTGGTTGACCATAGTTACACAACTGAATGACAACTACACAATCGCATTCACCATGCTATATAATGCATCTATATTTTAACACCCCACTCTTAATGACTAAACCGGAAACAAAGACTAAGTTTGCCCCGAAAATTTACAAATGTCCTAAAGCCCATATGTTTAGTCATTAGATCTACAGAGTGTGTCATAGGTTGTACTTCGAAATTAGCAGTCCATTAACTGTGTTGCAGTTGTTGAATAGAAGAAAAACCACAAAACAAAAATCTGGTTGTGTGAGCAAAGGATATGGCAAGTGGTCGACTGATTCTTTGTTACATGATTCATTGACCAGTGATGAATCATCAATGGCTGAGAGTGTCAGCCCCATCTCCAGAGTGCTGGAGTTAGAAACTCGGAGAGGTGGATTGAAAAATCTGTTCCAGGCTTGTGTAGCCTACTGGAGTCCTATACAAATACTTAGTTATCCTGCTGATCAAAGTCACCTCGATCACGTGTCCTTGCAACACCATGTAGTGCTCATCCAACCTTTTCAGGAAGAGAAATGTGACCATTTGTGTTGGAGTTAGAACTAACTCCACAATAGTTGGAGAAACAAACATCTCCGTCTTAGCAATGGGAGAAATAACCATCTTTGCAGTAGGAGTGAGAACCAACTCCTCCTTCGTCTCATCTAGTTGCTCATTTATCCCCCTCTGTTGGAAGAGATATTTCACAACACAATGAGCAAACAATTCATGCTCTATTGTCCTTCGAGCAAGTACCTCTGAGTGAGTGGCTTGGCATGCCATCTCATCATGCACCATTAGTGCATCTGGAATAGGGGAGTCTCCATCCACAACAAACTGTTCTTCAGGATGATGAAATCCATCCTCCCAAGGCATGTCCGCCGTACATTTGGTACAGTGGATACTCCCTCCATAATAAGTGCATGTAGGTTGACTATATCCAAGTCAACAGATTTGTGAGGCATGGTTTCCTCCCAAGGCATTGTAGCCTCCTGCACATCTTGTATGGTGGAGCTGTCCTCCACACATGCATTCATGTTGACCGTGGCAAGATCAACAAGCCGATATTGGCCACCTTACCCCCAATACTAAGGGCAATCATCCGTCTCTATTTCAAATCAGAAACAACACACTTCTTCCCACAAAAATCCACATAAATATTGAGATTTTTCAATTAATTGACGAATAGATAAAATAATTCTTTTGTAAAGAAGGTACATATCTAACATTCCCATACCAACAGTTTATGAGCATTATTCAATACAATGCATATATCTTCTATCCCTTCTATTGCAAGTGATTCTCCATCAACTAGTACTACTGATTCAAAACATATATTTGCAGTAAATGAAACACACGAGTCCCTGCAACATGAAAAGTGTGCGGATGCACCAGAGTCAATGATCCAACAACTAATACCACTGTCATGCGAGCATGATGTCGTAAGACAGTTAAAGAGCATGCCTCGTCATCCCGAATCTCGTTCTTCTGCAACTACTGCCCCATGTTCCTCATCACATGGTTTTTTGTTCTGCTTGCAAAAGATCATACTTCCGCTTTCGACAATCCTTCTTAAGGTGCCCAACTTTGTGACAGTAATTACATGTGACCTAATACCGAGTGGAGGACTCACCAGAATGACGTCTCCACATTCTTTTTTGACTGTGTGACAAAGACCACTCTCTGCATTGGTCACAACTAGATTATCCCTGAATTTGTCTCTGCTCCTTATGCAAAAGGTAGGAACTCACCTTGTCAAACGTGAGAGTTTGAATTTCAACCATTAAATGGAAGTGCCTCCACAAATGACTCATACGAAGAAGGTAAGCTGTTTAGAATCAGAGCCACCATATCATTGTCGTCCACCTTTTTGTTGATGGAAGATAATTGGTCTTGGA
Source organism: Taxus chinensis (assembly GCA_019776745.2). Taxonomy (NCBI): domain Eukaryota; kingdom Viridiplantae; phylum Streptophyta; class Pinopsida; order Cupressales; family Taxaceae; genus Taxus; species Taxus chinensis. The sequence goes on from CM034151.1 coordinate 626,449,545, forward strand.
GGTATTTCATTTGAAGTAGGTGCTCGGACAACAATCCACCTTCTTGTAACTTCATACGGAAAAGGGCATATTTTTTAGGTATAAAACCCAACTCTTTTCTGACGTCTGATATTTATCCCTCAAATTGGCCCACAACGTGCTTGCCACAGTAGCATTCCCGCACTTCCGGTATCAAATCATCCGACACCGATAACTTGAGAAGCAATAATGCTTCCTTATGACATTTGTCATAATCCTCGAAGTTCGTAGCTGGTCGACTTTCATCACCCCTTGATTATTTTATCACAATCCCGAAATTCCGCAACCGTTAAAATTTTATGACTCCAAACATTGAAATTTGTGCCCGTTAATTTTTGCGTCTCCGGCAACGTCAAGTGTGATATATTTGCCATTTTATTATTCCAAAGTAACGGAAAATAATAAAATAATAATTTGCCTCACACTTAAAAATATCCTTTTTCAGCAAATAATATTAAATGAATTACTCCAGCAATATACGTGGCTGTGGGAAAATATTTTATGCAAATATTTTTATGAATAGGCAAGGAAATATTAAAAACACTAAATAGTTTTATAAAATCTTTTGCCTTGCTCGGTTTACCTCTGCCCTTCTCCACAATTTTCCAGTTTGCTGCTCACGTTTTTGCAGGTTTCATGTTTCACTGTTCACATTCACGTTTCACTGTTCACGTCGCGTTTTACTGTTCACGTTTTTTTTTTTTTTCCTTAGCTGCCCGCGTTCCGCGCAGCCCTCGTCTGTCCCGCGCGCGTCTGTCCCGCGCTGCCCTCGTGAAGATGAACCAGCGATTTTGCTCCACGGTTTCTGTGATTGTCTCCTTTCACACGATTTGCAAAAAACGACTGTTTCTGCCCACGTTTTTCTTCACCACGATCCACGTATCTATCTTCTTCCGTTTGTGCCCTACTAGGGCTTCCCCAAACTCCCAGTTCGTGCCTGTTACAAGGCTTCCTCGAACTGCGAACCAAACGCTCTGATACCAATGTTAGAATATGCAAAGAGAAGAAAGAAGACAGAAGGCAAACTGCACTGTACAAATACGACAGGCAGAGGTTTATTTATAATGAGAAGGTGGTTACAATTGGTTGCATAGTTACACAACCGTATAACTGTTCACCATGCTATATAAGCATCATATTTTAACACATAGAGCAGAGTAGTACACTACTATATGGATTAAGTGAAATTGGCAGCTATTGTAGGAGTATCATTGTCACGCCTTTTACACCCATACCAGTTGTAGTGTCTACACTGAGAGGAGCACTTGAGATTCCATTCCTTTTTATGTTTTTTTGTGGTAGTTAAACAATCAAGGGACTAGCTATTGGAGTTGGGCCTTGTTCTCTCTGCAGTAATGGCCACAACTTTGCCACTTGATCAAGACCTGATGTATTCATTTTTTTTGTTTATCCATCAAAGATTAAACAGCACCCAAAGGTGCTTAACTTCAGTCACAAACTTACCAAGTAAAAGCAGGCTACATTGATGAAGAAAAGAAATGAACCATCTTGTCAGACTTCAGAGTTACAAAAACCTTATTAATTTGACCACATGTCTAACATGTTAAGATTGGCAATGAGAATTTGTTGTTGCACAGGTGTATGACAATATTATAAAAGCCATAAAAACCTATATGTATGGTATATGGAATACGACTGCAAACTCTTGCTAATGCTACGAATGTTTGTACTATATTCAATAAAAAATTGCTTCAAACAATCCTTGACTTCTTTTTTGTTCAATTTTTCTTTTTTGCATGGCTTAGACA
>CM034151.1:627761831-627954331 GCA_019776745.2 Taxus chinensis
AGTGTTTAGCAATGGATCCCATGGAAGAATATGTTTCCGGGGTAGATGGTTTTCCCATCTCACAAATGTTTGGATCCCTTATATTGCTTCGATCGTGGGACTTGGTACAGTCGTCATCTTCCTTGAAAATCTGAAGGCATACGCAATGCTCAAAGGAAGGTCCCTGTGAAATTTCTATTAAAATAAGAACACCCAGTCAATAAATAATGCAGATCATAACAATTAACAAAGAGCTCAAATATATTTTTCTGATCAATGATGAATACCCATTTTGTCTTGAATATTCCAATCCGGAGCTCGGCCAACTTCAACTTCTTATCGTGGTAGACATAGCCTCTGAGCTTGGGCATGTCAGGGACCTCATCCACGAACATCTCCAGAGAGGAAGCGACCTCGTATAACTCGGAAGTAGTCATATTATCTCCCACAGTGCCCACAAAAAACTAGAACAGTGCTAGCAAAATGATGACATTCATGTTCCTCATCATTTTCACTAATTTTTCCATCTTCAAGTGCCTTAAACACATTTTTAATTTTGATAACCAGCTCATCTACCTATTCTTGGTAGGAAGAGCTTTGCAGTTCATAAATAACAAAAATATCAGCACAAAAAAATGGACTACATCTTCCCTTTCCCTATTGTGTTTCTACTTTTGCTTACATGGTGAAATGGTGTCTATAGAGGCGCATATTGTCATTGACCATCGAAATTAACACTGAAATTCTCCATAGCACCAGTGGGACAAGATCAAAACCAGAACCACCACCTCCACTCAAAATAATTTCTTCTGAGCAAAATCACATGATTTTGCCCTCGGATTTCGCCCGCGGAGCATGAGGTACGACTGGTTTTCATAGTTTCCATAAACAAGATATCGTCATAGTTTCCACAAACAAATACTGCAAAAAATAAAAATAAAAAATCAACACAGGGTGCCTCGAGCCACACAAAATTGACAAAACTTGCATCCTAGGTTGTACCAGCATTAAATGACATAAAATGAATATGAGTTCATCCCCTCAACAGTGCCAAATAAAGGGGATCACCAATAGAATCCTGCCACAACACAAAAATTAAAGCATCAAACTTTAGTTCAGCCCATTTAAATACATATGGCAAAATTTGATTGAACAAAATACAAATAACTAATTGCTAAGGAGAAAACAATATACAAGCCTTCGGCAGGATAATAAAAACACAAGTATACAAACATAAATATTTGAGATTAGTTTCATTGATTTGAATTCTTTTAAATAGTATCCAACGATGTGTATATTATTGAGAAATAAGTTTTGTAATATTTTGATTTGTTGATAAATAGTTGGTGATGTTACATGCATGAATAATAATGAGTTATGTTATGTAGTTAAGTAGTAATTAAAAATAATAGTCTAATCTTAAACATATGTATTTCGAAACATTATATTCTTCCCTCCAGATACCCATATAATTTTTAAAAAAATGTAAAAATGATTATTTTTATGTTCCTATGAAGGTGGATAATTTTTCAAAATTCTCCAAAAGTCGTATTGGATGATCTAATGCTAGTTCAAAGCGCTGGTTCAGAGCCCTTAACAAAAACCTAAGATTATTTAGGAGGGAACTCAATTTGTTTTAAAATAAAACAAAGGGCATACACCATTGAAAAGGGCATACACTTTTCATAAATAGTAAGCCAGTTAATAATTTATTCGTGTTCTTGTCTTCTTGCACGAATACCAAAAGTGTACATAATTTTGTAAATGGTGTATGCCCTTTGTAGAATTATAAAATGACTGTAAAATTCATATTTCCTTAATCACTTTGAGCCTTTTAAAATTATATCTTGCATATTTTTATTGAGAGATAAAAATACCATTTTTTATATTTGGTTGACTTTGATACTAGGAAAATTTCTCATTAGATCTAAATCAGTCAAGTCAAATTATTTCTTCATCTTTGATTTGGAAAAGTCAATTGATAAATCACATGTGAATATCAAATCATCTACAACTAAAAAATAAATAAAAAATTGACCTTGTTCATTCATCTTTTTGTATGAGGTAGGTTCATTGTTACACCTACTAAAGACATTATGGAGAAGATATGAATCTATGGACTACTATAACATGTTTGGAGCTAGTTTAAGTTATAGATCAGTTATTTGACTCTATAAACCTTGTCTTCATGGCCAATAATAGCATATTATGGTAGTTGCTCCACATATATACCTTCATCAAGAAAATAATTTAGAAATAATGATTTTAAATCCACTTGGTAAGTTGGACTCTTATTTTGAGTTATTGTTGTTAGCATTATTCTCACTATATCTTTATTGGCTACTAGAATTAATGTTTCATTATAGTCTAATCTAGGTTGTTGTGAATAAATCTTTGCTAAAAATATAGCCTTGTGATTTTTAACTTCTCCATATGCATTTAGATTGGTCTCATGGACCCATTTGAATCCAATTACATCCTTTCATTATGGAAAATCAAATGTTTGATTTTTCGCACTTGCATCAATTTCTTCATGTACTTCTTGTACCCAGTGTTCATATTCAATTTCTTCTTTAAAGTAAATGAGATCAACTAGTTTTGAAAACAATGCATAAGCAAAAAATAAATCAGATTTTGATAGTTATTTCATTATTTTTTTATTAAGGATAAAGGTTTATAGACTATGACCCTCCCCGGGAACAAAAGGGCCTGAATCCTAGATACAACAATGACGAGCAAGGGAAACACAACAAGAGCAACTTTTAGGTAGCACCCAAAGCACAACCCCTCGTTAGCATCAACGATAGAGAAATGCAGTAAGATAACAACTGAAGAATGTGATTTGAGTGGCATATGAGAAGGGGCTGAATGAATTTTAGTAGAAACTGTTTTCTTCTTCTGGACCAATGTCCACTCCTCCTTGTTAAGTTTTGATCCAAAATCACACAGGAGAAGAACATGTAAAGAAGAAATAGGTCTACGAGGATACCTAACAGAAGAAGAAGGGGAGATCTTCTCCAACACCACCTCAGCGATTCCCTAAGAAATATGATTCTTTTATTCAATATGAGGCAAGTGAAAGGGGTTTACAATAGACAGAGAGGTCACCCGAAAGGGGATCAAAGTAGAATTAGGAACAAAATCAAGAGAAGGATTAATAGTAAAGTGAGAGGGTAGAGAATCCACCCACCAGGTGGGGTTTTCCCTCTTTTTTTCTTAGAGTGACTACAATCTTCACACATGTCATGTTTCAAAACACATGTGACAATGGAAAGGAAATATTTCATACTCTACAATTAGCAGATTAATGTTCTTCGGAATCTTGAAGGAAAGAATTATCCCAAAATTGAAGGGGGAGCCCCGGGAATCTAACCAAAATGGGTATTGTGTCAAATGAATCTTTCAATGAGTCAAATAAGGAGTACCAAGGTGTATTATTTCACGTTCCTCATTAGAATACAGCACATCAATAATATACGCTTGGTAAAGTTCGATCCTACCCTTGATTTAGGAGCCCCAGTGATGATTGATCCATTCATGTTGTTGGGAAAGCTTGTTCCAAAAATTATGGAATCTACATATGAGACTGTCTACTATACTGGGATGTCTTCCAGATCTCGGAATTTACAGAGCACCTTTGGTAGTGGATGTAGAAAAATACAGCCCCTTCCTCCCCTAACTGTCAGCTCCCATGACCAACATAGTATTATCCTCTGTATCAAAAAATGTGTCCAAGGTCTTGTATGCATAGCCGTTAAAAGACCCGATTTTGGGGCCAGTCTTCTCCTCCCCTGTAAACTTTGGTGAGCCCCTATTTCGGTGCAGAGATGTCTGAGAAGGATCCACTTCCATCATCTCTCGCTCCAGATCCTCCCTTCCCTGCAAGGTTAGGATCTCTAGTTTCCTTACGGGGGATCAGAACCTACTTTCCTTGCCCCAATCAGTCAACACCGCCACCAGACTCGTCTCTCTTGCTAGCATATTTAGGGCTCTTGTTTCGCAAATCCAGAGCCACCACCGCAAGTTCCCTGACTCCCAACGACTGGCCGCAGCACAGTTGAACCACCACCATCTCTGTTGTGGATGAACGAGCCTCTGCCTCCCTGTTTCTATTGCGTAGAGTATGGTTTACGTCCAGGGTTTGCGCAATGAGTCAGAGTTGTCGTGGAACCAAAATCTCCTATACAAATTTCAAAATAATAATTTGATAAATTGACCAACCAATAAATTTTTAATCATTATTTTTTTGATGAGTAGTGCAATAGATTACATAGATTGTCGGCATCTTTGCTCATACTTCGGAGGAAGTATATAGAAGATTTACAATTACGAGTAAATCCAGGCCTTGCACTCAGCAAGACTTGATCCCTGGTGGGCTTTATCGAAGCCAAACAACTTCACTATTGAACCAAGGGCCCTTCAATAATAAAAATACTTTGATTGTTTCTTCATTCTTATTATAGATGACCCTAGAGTTTTTTGTCTTATCCCTCCTTGGAATTGTTGACCCTAAAGGTATTGAAACTTGAATGCTTGTAGAACGTATTGCTTTTTCTTCTTTTTCGTTGACTTGGTGGAGTACTTCCATGAATCCTTGAGGATATCCTTGTGCTTGATTTGAGGTTTCACTTGTTGACCACCTTTCTTAGGCTTGAATTAATGTAGAAGGAGGTACCTAAGAAGGTATGTCTCCTGGAGTCACTTATTCAATTTCTTCTTGTAGTAGGGATGAGTCACTTATTCAATTTTCTTCTTGTAGTAGGGTAGTTGCACTACTAACTATTTTCTCAACATTTCCATCCCATGTTTCTTCTTATACAAACTACATGAAATATGTTAATAATCACCTTTCCTATGATTTTATTATACAATTGTTATGCTTTGGTGTCCTAATTGTATTCTACAAAGATACATTTTTTCTCCTTTATCATTCAAGTTTTATTCTCAACTCATCTCGGATATATGCATATGCTACACATTCAAACACTCTTATGTGAGCAATATTTGTGCTTTTCTTCCACTCCATGGTTCTTGTGGAACCACATTCTTGACACTCTTTGTCGAAAATATGTTTATAATATAGATTGCAATTTCTACATAGTGTACATCCTTTACCTAGTATTGATTCGATAAACGTTTGGCCTTTAATATGGTCTTGGACATGTCTATGGTGACTTTATTTTTCTTTTTGCCACACCATTATGTTGAGGTGTATACCTAGAAGTGAATTTCTTATGAGTTATGTGTTTCTTTGAAAATATTATAAAAGCAATGGAGATGTGTTTACCACCTTTGTCAGTTTCAGTTCTTCGAAACTTCATATAAATCCCACTTTTCTTTTTAGATGGGGCCTTAAAGTGGTGGAAATATTGAAAAGCTTCATATTTATGCTTTATAAACTATAACCATGTTTTCTTGTTATATGGTGATCATTGAAGTTTTAAAAATATGTGCACTTATAAAAGGGATATGTATTTATCCACACAAATAAGATTAAACAATCTCCAATGTTGATTTTTCCCAAAATGACTTACCAACTAAGAATGATTCTCTTTAATGTTTATCAATAATTACACCCTTTACATACTTTGTCATGCTTTTCAGTTAATGGTATACCTTTGACCATGTTTTTTCTACTCACCAAATTCAAACCTCCAAATTTTAAATTCTGAAATTGAAGAGGACAAAGCCAGTTTTCATATATTGTCTTTGACTAGAAGGCTTCCTAAGTAATCAATACAATGAGTTCTCTAGGGATGAATTTTTTGAAAAAATTGCCACTTTTTGCATCTTAGAGGGATGAAAAAGAGTTGGAAAAAGGTACTACTTGAGAAAATTCTTAGCTGGCACTCTTGGATGAGTTGACACAATTTGGTTTGAAGATCTTGTTCTAGAGTGATATCTTGAAATCTCCATTTTAATTAAATTGTGGATTTTAAGATGTCGATGGGGAAACTACTTGGTAAAAATTTCAAAAATTTTGTATGTTTCTCCCTTCATAACCTGTCACTTGGGCAACATCTTTATAAGAATTTATGTGCAATTTTTTTGGAACAAGACTACCCATTGGGAGTTGTTGCCTCAACAACATATGAAGTGGCACATTGAATTGTCTTTGTAATGGGATGAGTGTTTAACACAAAATACTCTAACATGGAATGTATTTTTTTTTTACCAAATTGTTTGGTCTAGCTAGGTGTTGCTTGGGTCACAATTGGCTAGACACATTGACTAGTTCTTGGTGAAATGTGGGATTTCTTGACTAAGGCTTAGCCCACGCTTCCTAAGATATGTCATGTGAGTGATAGCTAGGTATGATTTTCATTCAATGCTTGTTTACAGTAGAGGTGGCGCCAACCCACTATTTTAATCATCACAAAAATTAGAACCCCGCTGCCCTCTAAAAGGTATTGCACCCACGACCCTTTTTTTTGTGGAAAAAGGAGATCTCTTTGGAGAAAGATGTTGAAGTGTAGTTTGACCATAATTTTGGAGTATTGTTTTGGTCATCATAATTTCATTCTCGAGTGACTATTTGATGGAGGTTTTGACTTGAATTCTTGGTTGTGGAAAATATTGCTAGAGCTAGTTCTTATGGGCTGAACACACAATTTTTAGGATTTGGATTATTCTTTACAAAAATTATTTGGGCAGAATTTTTTAATAAGACTAGTTTAATCTTTACGAGAAACATTCTATTTAAGGACTTTGAAAATCAAATGATTATTACAATATTGATTAAGAATGATACATTCATTATTTTTAAAAGAAACTTTGCAACCATCATTATTATTAAAAGAAACTTTGTATTCGTTTTAAACTAAGCACCTGACACTCATATAATAAACATATAATAGACATCTGACATTTTTTCTTCTCCCTTTTTTTTATTAGAATACGTACATCCCCTTTTCCACTTACAGACTCTCTATTATCATTATCTAACTTCATAGATTTATTAGTACCTGTCGTAGGCAGTGTACTATTGTTTTCGCCTTTGAGCATTAATTATAGGGCGGTGTGGCAGTGGGCTGCTAGTGGGCTGATTGATTTGAATATGTTTGGCTTTGTCTAAAGTGTGAAACCTAGTTTTATGAAGACTATAATTTAGCTTTGGCAAATGTTATATTTCTTTAGCTGTTTATTGGTGCCTGCTATTTCTTTCATTGCGGGGCTTCTATTTTATTGTGATTTATTGTTTTTTCTTTCATTTGTGTTCCTCTCTCCTGTGGACAGTTGCTCGCATGCATGAAATCGAGTTGGCTTCAAGCATGGTTTTCATGGTTGGTGCTTTGAGAGGATGCGCTTATCTTTTTGCTACTCTCCCTGCCTGAGTCTGAATGGGAGCTTGGAAGGCTTATGGACATCCACAAAACTTCACCTAGGACCGCCTTGTTAGACTGTATGCCATAGTTACCAAATACGGCCTTTTTTTTTATAAATTTGCCGTATTTTTGCGTTTTCCCCCAGCGCACCGTATGGAACTCCGAAAATTTCGGAATTTGATTGTTAAAAATTCAGAGAAAGCTCAGGAAAAATGCAGCTGTAAATAATTACAAAATTTAACAAATCTGTTCACCAAAAAGCAAAAGCCAAAAACCGTGGAACTACCTAGAATCCAGCCAATCTGATTGGAAGTTGTTATTTTTGTAATAGCCCGTACCATATTAATTAAAGGCAGTTACAGACATAAAATATGTTATTTCCATCATTTTAGTTAATGCATATATGTTTTAAGTTTAAGCCGGAAATCTTTGTAACTTCAATAATTTTTAATTTGTTGTATAGTTATGTGTTTCATTATTAAAATAATCATATTTTTTATAGATATAAATTACCGTATTTATCATATTTTTTTCTATGCACCGTTTTTTTTCCATATTTTATGTCCACCGTTTAATACTTTCCGTACGAAAGTTGCTACTATGCTGTATGCAAAGGCGTCAACTTTTTGGAAAGCACCTCAAGTGTTTGAGCTGAGTTTAGGCGAGTCTGCAATTTTTCCCTGTCAGAAGCAGAGAAGACAATTACAGTTGTTCAATCTTTCATCCTCGTCTTTGGATTACACCACCACATCTTGAGGCAGATCTATCCCTAGGTGCTGAACAATTATTGTTTAATTTTTCCCATTCAAAAGTCTAAGGAATGTAATGGCAGGGACCATATTCTTCTTCGCCAATCGGAGTTCTAGCCCAGGGAATGAGCCCGTGAGTAATCCTTAGTGTCAATGATTGCATTGTGTTGGAGAAATGAAGACCCTCTGACAGCTACTATTGCCTGTGTTTCATGTTCCCTAACAAATAAATGTTAATTTATTCTTATCCTGGTCTTCCACAGGTATGGTTTCAACATATGACTATTTTCTTCAAATTTTGTTTCCTCTATCTTGTCCAGCTCTTATGGAATTCTGAGAAATTCAGGACAGCCAACTCCTAACACACAAGTTTTAGAATTTCTCCGGGATCTCAATCTCGATGTCTTGCTTCATTATTTTTTTTTTGTCAACTCTGCCTGTAAGGCCTCCCCCCTTCCTTTTCTGTCCTCAACAGTATTAGGGCCTCTGCTATGGGTTAAAGGAGCTCATATCATTCTTGTAACAACATTCATTTGGCCGATATATTTTTATGTGAAAACACTTAAAATTTACATTTTCCCCTGTTTCATTCTTGTTTCCTGGCTGGCATCTTCTTCCCTTGCATACTACATGTGCATGGGATTGCGTAATCTTTTTTTGGACTATTAAGTGGTCATACAGTCAAGAAATCTCTATTTTCTAAGAGTTATTAGACTATTGTCAAATAGTACTGTTTATCACAATATACATGGATATATGAAATGGGTACCTCATTTGGGATTCGCAAAAGCTTCTTGATTTTGTGTAGAACACGGAGATGAATGAAATGGGTATAATGTTGGTGATACAGGAGGGGGCCTATCTCCAAAATATTTCTTTCATGTGTTTGTAGCTCTGTTTACATCATGTTGCATATTTGGACTTCCATGGCTTATAACATGTACAACTTTTTCCAGAAGGGGAGATGTTCAACAAAGAATGTCCCAACATTAGCAGAACAGGGAACTTCAAGCAATTCCATTGCCTTGCAGGTCACTACAATGACCTGGAAAGCTTGCTTTTCAACACAAATGATGCTGCTGTTAGAAAATATATTCAGCTCTGGCACAGGCAAAAAGTTTCGTCTTACATCACTGATGCTCTAATTTGTTGCAATTTTTTATATTGGGACTGGTAACATATGGACTTGCACTTCCATCAGGTCTCTTCATACCTGTAATTTTGATAGGCTCTGCATATGGTCGAGCACTTGGAGAGATGATGGGATCCTTTGCAGACATTGATCAGGGAGTTTTTGTTGTGCTGGGTGCATCCTCTCTTCTAGGGGGCTTAATGAAGATGACAGTTTCAATTTGTGTTATCCTTCTGGAGAAAACAAACAAGTTATCCTTGCTCCCTTTGATAATGATAGAACTGTTAGTATCAAAGACAATAGCCGATTGCTTCAACAGCAGTGTGTATGACAAAATTGTGCACTTGAAGGGGATTCCATTCTTGGAAGCACATGCTGAACCTTATATGAGTCAACTCACTGCAGGGGATGTTGTCACATGTCCATTGGTAACCCTTTATGGAATATAGAAGGTTGGAAAAGTTGTACAGATTTTGAAGAACACTAAGCACAATGCCATCCCAATCATAGACGAAACCTCCTTACTCAAACATTTCAGTATTGCGGGGACTTGTCCTTAGGTCACATCTTTTGGTTTTGCTGAAGAAAAAAGAGTTCCAAGCTTCTCAGGGGAATGAAGTTGTTTCTGCAGGGTTAAAGCAGAAGTACTCTTCTGAAGACTTTGCCAAACCAGGCTCAGGAAAGGGTCTTAAGATTAAAGAGATTGAGGTAAGTGCAGAGGAAGAGGAAATGTATGTGGATTTGCATCCAGTCATAAATACCTTGCCATATACTGTTGTGGAGACCATGTCATTGGCAAAGGCACTAATCCTATTTCGGCATGTTGGCTTGCGTCATCTTTGTGTGGTACCCAAAGAAGCAGAGGTAAGTATCTGCCACCATAATCTCTATCTCAAATTTGTCTTATGAGGCACTACCCACCAAAAAAATGTCGCATATTTTCAGAAAACTCTATCAGAACCTGCACCTAAGACTAGTGTTTTTGTTGTGCGTCAAGGAGCAGAGCTCATGCCTATCATGCTTTACTTGGCTTCCAACAATTAGAACTCTTTTCTCCTGAGAACCAATTGACACTAATAATTTGTTCTGCAAACTGAATGTTGTCCATGAATGTCAAAAGACAAATAAATATTAGCTACTGGAAAGCTTATCTTCTTTTTGGTTACTGACTCTTTCAAATAACTTTTTGAAAGAAGCCTCTTCTGAATGTGGTTCAATCATGAGAGGCATCAAGAGTTGCAGTTGCAACAAAATTCAGCTTTCATAAATTCAATGGTTTTAGAATGAGTTATCATGAGTAGCTGCATCTTATCTGTTAGAATTTACAGCTAATTTTATCTATTTAACGATCTTTGACACAACAAAGCTCAAGCCATCAGCAGATATAGGCATTCTCTCTCTTCATTGAACTATGAAGCACCTGAAGTACAATATGCATTGTCTCTCTTTATTTAAAAATTATCTAGCTTGCTCACCTTGTATTACATTTTAATTGTACTCTTAATAGCTGGTGTTCAGAAAGTATCGTATTGAACTAGTCATGATGTAAACAACCTGTTTGGAAATACTTATGAGCTGTTCAAATTGATCACCTTAGATTACATTTCGACTATGCTCTCAATAGGCGGTGTTCAGAAAGTTTAATATTGAACTAGTTATGATGCACTCAACCTGTTTGAAAATACTTGCAAGCTGTTCAAATTATCTATTGAACATTTTTAGAGAAGTGGTAGACAAGGTGACAGTAGTTCATAGGTGGGTTCTACTTATAATGTATTGTCTTATGCACAAGTCAAATCAACTTTTTTGCCTTTTGGTTTGCGGGATGGGACGCAGTAACCGAGTGTAATCTTTAACAGGACAGTTGTTGCAGCATTTATATAGGTTCTTATTCGCTCCCTTAATTTTTTGGCCTCCGTTGATGGACCAAACTTGTTTTTGATGAAGTCTATTTTTGATTTTAGTGTTGCTATTCTCGAGAGTTGAGACTATTTTGAACCAAGATTTTAAAAAAAACATAAGCAGCAACATTGTCCTCCACAGTGAATGCATAAAACTAGATTTTCTTTCTTCCAATTTTATTGAATAAGTATAGAAGCGATGAATAGTGCAAAGAAATGAATTATAAGGAACAATATGTCATCGCTCTCTCTATCTCGGTATTGATGAGACAAATGTACTAGTTTATGAACGCTTTATTGGACAGTCACTACGTTTTCTCAATAGTATTGTAAATTTGAGTAGTTTGATTAAAGAGGTGGACTTATTTTGTACAAGATTTAATTGGCTTTAATATTACGCTATTAAGAATAAGAAACAAGGGCCCGATTTCCTCTTCGTTTCTGTCATATTGTAACTTGTTTTGTGAGGTTACAAAGTATGTATTTCCTTAAAAGTACAGATAAGATAATATAATTAGACAATTATTTAAAACCGAATAATAACTGATTAAATTTGCTTCTATGTTGCTTCACAAAACACACTACAATAAACTGAGCATACTACAATTAGACAACAAAGATAGCACCATTCACTGAGTAATGCTTTCCACGCTTTTCCCCTCGCCTCCACATTCAGCAATTGCACAAAACAGCAACGGAAGGTATTGTTGCTGCACCACAGCCCTTGTTTAAATTGAAAACATTTCAATACTGTCAATATTGTGGTTACCACATCATTTTGTCTTTTTAAATTAACATTACAAGCTAGAAACATTGAATCTTGACTTTGGTTATGACTAGTAAATTATGTAGTTTTGTCTATAGTTTAAGTCATATTGTCTTTTTTGAAATTATTTAGCATAATGATCATATTTCCTGTACTAATGGCATTGAACTTAAAACTTATCATACCTTTGGCAATGAGACTAGTTCTATCTTAAATTTTAGTTGTTGCTACTAGAACATGGATTCACATAAATGGTTTTGTCACCTCTTGAGCTTCTTCCTCTTTCTGTGAACTAAGATCTTCCTTTTCCTCTTCCATGGGTGACTGAATCCTGGGTTATGAATACATGCTCCAATGAACTAGAGGAGTGCCTAGGTCTATTCTCATGTAAAATACGTGAGGTATGTAGCTCATCAACTGAGAACTGAGCTAGATAATTTGTTTCTTCAATAAAAACCACAATAGATTCAATTTTTTTAGGATCAATCTTAGTTTTTCTTGACAATTTTCTTGTCTTCAACAGTCTCTATATGAGATCTTGTCTCATTTACTAAACCAATTATCTATATAAAGAATGATTCTACTTCCATTTTATTTAATACAAATTGTTTGGAAATATCTCCTTAATTTTTGTAGTTTAGCTCTTTTAACCTTATCGATACCTTTACATATGATTTGAATAGTATCATATACTTCTTTTGAATTTTTTTTGGTAAATCTTGGCAAGATACTAGGATGGACTACTAGTAGAATGTAGTATATTACCTTTGAATCCTTAAAGTTTTGATATCCTTGAGAAAATATTTCACTTCTTAGGTGAGAGAATTGTATGCTTGCTCATTTTGAGGCTCTATGTAGCCATTTTCAAGTAAATCCCATACATCTTGGAAGAAAAATGGGGCTCTCGTTGTGATAGAATAGTATTCATATTTTTTTTCCATCAAATTGCAGCATATGTGGGTTTTTTATATTATAACAAGAAGTGGATGCCATACTTGGGTTGGCTACAAAATAACCGAACCTAAGGGATCTGATACTAGACGAGGGATAATGGCAAAGAAGAATGAGAAGAAAATAGAAATAAACACTTCCTTGTATTAAGTTTTAAAAATAGGGCATGCGCTCTTTGCAACGTAATTTTGGCAGAGCTTCACTATACTTCTTCGTGGATACATAATGACTAATTCTACTAAAAATTTATAGATCATCCACAAGGATACACCCACTTGCAAATATATGTAAGTGCATTTAATTCACAAACATAATTAAATAAAATTGGGTACAAAATCCAAGAGAAAAAGTGTGCTTGGATTTACAATGGGATCACACTTGTATAAAAAGTATGAACTTGAGGTGGATTAAAAAAAAAATATGGGATGTGCAATAAATAACAATGGTTGGGAGTACATCTTATAACAAATTGGCCATATGCTTTCCCATCTTCCTTGACAATGAGCTCTGTCTTGTCAACATTGGCCTCACTATTTCCTATACTTGCAATCATTTTCCCTTGTTCTTTTGGCATTTTTTCTTGGATTGCTACACCTCCACCCTATTTATACTTTTGAAAGATGGTTTTGGATTAATTGCAAAGTACTCCTTAGTATGGAGCCATGCGTAATTTTAAAATCAGAATTTCATATGTGGTGTTATTATTTTTTATTTTTCATGTAAAGGGATTGGTGAATAGCCAACAATCCAGAGCTTCTAAGAGTGGGCTTCCCATACAAGGAGAGCACCACTTGTTTACCAAATTCCCTTGTTCTTGCTTAGATTAGTGAACTAGTACTAAATAAAATAAGTAACTCTAAATATGCAAGGGTTTAAGGTACCTTAAGATGGGATGATAATGGATATGAGCGCAAACAAGAGATCCTTCTCTGCAGCGAGTTAGATGACCTGTGAATCAAGAAAACTCAACATGATATCGGATTAGTATATAGATGGGAGGGTTGCCTAACAATGTCAATCTCGAAAAGTAAGAAATTCCTAAGATGGATGTCAACCCTCATTTTAGATAAGATAAGATAAAATCAAATATTGATAAATTAGATGCAGCAGAATCTGAATTTGAAAAATACAGAAAACTGAAATGCTATATGTAAGATAGAAATGGAGATTTGATATAAATGGATGCAAAATAAATCATATCTGGGTGGGTTGATGGTGATCTGTGACTGCAGAGGGCCATTCAACGGTGATTGGGGCAGGGTATGAATAAAATACAAAAAAATCAGCCTGCAAGCTCTCTTGTAACTAGATCTAAAGTTGATATGGACCTAAAAGTGGATCTAAGCTGAAGGCAAAACAGGTTAGATCTATATTTGATTGAAAAGATGCAAGAAAATTATGAAAAATGATAATGAACAATATGAGTACTAATCAGGTTGGCACTGATCATGCAGGGTCGATGGTGACCGGGGACTAAAAGGACAGATCTGAGAAAGAAGAGGGTTAAAATGATAAGATCTTAGAGTTGGATGATTGTGGAAGTAGAAATTGGATGGCTAGGGATCTGAATGATAGTGAGGCACAATGATGGAGGCTGGGTCGACGGTGACTAGACAGGACTGACGATGACTGGGACTAGTCTAGGCTTGGATGAAATGGATGGACTGAAATGAAGTCCTGCAGATAAAAAAATGAGGGCTTGTGAATGACTGAAGTAGAGGGCTCCTGATAAAATATGAACCTGCACAAGATCTGATGATGATAGTTATGAAAGAGGGCCTAAACATGCAATGATAAAAGAATACTTCAAATATCTTAAAGATGGTCACAATATCTACAAGGGAAATCAAAGATGACTATAGTAGATGCATAGAAATTTATAAATGAAAGCAAGATTGCAAGAAATCTTAAAGACTCCAAAAATTGCATTTTGAGAAAAGGAGGGGTAGAAGCAGATTTATAGGGTCTACAACAACTTGTCTGGGTTGTCACTGACTATGGGGACCAGTCCATTTTGGGTAGGGGGGAGATGATGAGCTGGAGACAAGGAGCCCATAGGGAGAGGTATTAGGGTTTTAGAAGGATTAGATGATTAAATTGGTAGGTGGATGGTGGAAATTATTAAATAAAGGCCATGGAGAGGTGAAATTATTAAACTATGGTCTAAGAAGGATAAAATAGAATATTTAGGAAGGATAAATAAATTAAATGAGGTTTTGGGGCTACTTAAGGGTGATTAGGAATGATTAGGGAATATTTATTAAATGGTGGGAAATAATGGTAAGTATGGTAAATTGAATTTAGGAGGGAATGAAAATTTGAAAGGGAAGAGAGGTATTTATGTAGAAAAGATGATGGAAAGTGAATGGAGGGTGTGGAGTAGTGATACCAAAAATTGGAGTCTACATTTCCCCCCCCCTTTTTTGAGTGTTTTTACGTTGAGCAAGCCATGAGATAAAAATGAGAAAGTGATGAAAAATATGATTGATGAGGTGTTCCCCCTCAAACAAGGGATGGACGAATCAAGGAAGTCTATCACAAGTTTGAATGAGATAGATGAATAAGTATGGAAAGGATGAGAAAAGAATATGATGAGATAAGATATTCTAGACACGGATAAACAAAAACTAAAAAATAAATTTAAAAAAATGGTGGTGATTTTCGGATCACTTTGGTAGGGAACAAAGTACAAACCTCAATGGAGACGACAAAAATGTCCTACGGACCTGTGATTTGGTAAAAAACCGCTGCAAAATAGAGAGAATCCAATGCAAATCCAATAAAAAAGATGTGTAATCTGTGGGACCAATGGGTCAAAGAAAGGACATCATATATGCACAACCAAATGCGAAAATGGTCGAGACAAGGGTCATGAAAAAAAAGAATAGGGGATGGGAAAAAATCGGATCCAATGTCCTACTGATGGGAGGAATCAAAAAGATGCGACTGGGGTGGGACGAAAAGAGGTAAAATAATGGTGCCCCAATAGGGAACACAAAGATGGCCACAAAGTCGAGATGATGAAGGATAAGATTATGGTTCCCCAAGAGGAAGCACAAGGATGACCACAGAGTTGTGATGATTGAAAATAAATATGTGATAGATAACGAAGCTCTGGAGGGATACAATAAAGATGTGATATGAAGACAACTCAGGCAAAGAGTGGAAGAAAAGATAATTTGAAAGGAAGGATCGATCAAAGAAGGCATGGAGTGACATGAGGCTAAAGGATAGAGCCAATTTGACGGTGACTGACGTTGGTTTACAGAGACTAGGGTAAATTGGTGGTGACCCAAGGGGGTCAGTGGCAACCAGGATCGGTGGGCTATATAATCCCATGGGTCAGTGAATTAAGATCATTTGAAATATGTGAAGTGACATTCAAGAGCTCTGAATAAAAGAGAGAGACTAAGATTTTGACAGAGATGGAGGTTGGAGGAGTAGCAAGGAAGCTCCAGAGGACCTACAGGATGGTAAGTTTCCTAAACCTTAGCTTGGTTTTAAGATTTTTTGTTGTTTTTTTCTTGATTTTTTTGTTGTTTTTTTCTTGATTTTTTACATTTTTTAAAATTTTAGGGGCGGCACAAGGTGCAGTCACCGGAAACTAGTTACGGTGGTCATTGATTGGGCCTTAAAGGGTGTCAACCCAAGCTAGGAGGCGTTGAACAAAGCTAAGTTAGCGTCAACCGATGATAGGATGATAGATTTTGGGAGTTATGATGAGGAGTATTCTACTGTTTACGTGTTTGATTAGTTTTGTAGGGTTGAGAAAAATTATAACTGCAAGATGGAGTACATGCATTGTTTAATTAGATCAAAGGGGATGTCACTGATGTTGAGTGCGACCACTTGGCTACAATTGGATTGGGTGGATTATAGCATTACCAGTTGATTCCATGAGATGTTGGACAAATGATTTCACTGGTGGATAGGTGGGATGTGTGTATGGGTACATTTGGGTTCAAGACATATGAGATGACTGTCACACTTGAGGATGTATACCACATCCTGAGGCTGCTGATACAGGGTGAGCATGTACATTTGATAACAACAAATAGTAGATTGGGGGTTTTAACAGGGATACTTGGAGCCGATGCCCCACATATCAAATTCTCCTCTAGGGTAAGTGCACTGAATTGGGGGGGCCAAAAGGGGGTCTTAAGTGGATGCATTTTTCTAAAAAATAAAAACTTTAACTTGTATGAGTTTTTTGAAATAATTACACTCAAAATTGGAAGATGTTGTATAAACATGAATCGTATCATTTTGAGTCTAGTTTCTAAGATACTAAAATTTATTGAAAACGGATAAGTTTAACTGGGTAAAATAACTAAAATACCAATGGATTCTCATTTTTTTTCTAAAAAAACACAATAGAGTGACTTTCTTTCTCCCCACCATTTTTTGAGCACCATTTATATTTTTGAAAACCCTTTTGTAGAAAGATAGATAGGAACATCTAGTTTGGGCTCCATTTTTAAAATATTTTTTTAGAATTTTTTTTTAATGATTTTTCTAGTAAAAGAATTTTAAATTCAAAAGTATAATGGAGCTGCAACCGTGCCCCCCTAGCTACCTCAAAAATATTGAAAGTTAGATTTTTTTTAATGTGATAGATTTAGGCCTAGTTTGAGCTAGTATATATTTTTTTCAATTTCAATGAGCCAAAAACAAGATGCATGATGACAAGATATAGACATGTTTAAACTTCAAAAAATATCTATGAAAAGGCATTAGTTATAAAATAAATAATAAGGAAACCTTATATTAGTCATAAATTTTGAAAAATTATATTTTTATAAAGATAGAAACTCTTACTCTATGTTGTGGTATAATTTTTTGTAAATGAATCAATCATTTTATATTGATTTATCATGGAAGGAAGATGGAATTTTTTCCATTTTCTTGCAAAAACACATGGTTTGATTGTTGTGTTTGTGTAGGTCCATGCCTTAGGCTTGGGGATCCAAATCAGATCTAATCCTTGAGGCATGGCTTGGAAAAAAGTGGAATAACATAACATGTACATTTTATAACGTGCATACAGTGTTATGATTTTTACATATTTATGGGCCCCCACCAACATCCTTTTCCCCTCCTTCACAGATTTTCTATCTCTATCTTATTTCTGTCTAGTCTACAGATTCCTAGTACATTCTTTACAAATTTTGAGTAGTTCATATTGTCCCCTAGCCCACAATATATTATTTTGCAATCATGAGAGACAAAAGATAACGTAAGCCTGTACAAGAATAAATTCAATAAGAAGACACCAGAGTAATTAGAAGATATGAGGATTAAGAAAGTGAAGAGGATTCAAAAACTTTGTGTAGGGCAAAGTATTACTGCTCTATCAAATGTATCTGAGAATTATGATTTTGCTATGAACTTTGATATTAAATGTAATGATAATGTTGGTATAGATGAAGAAATTGATATGAATCCAATTGTTGAACCTTGATTCTGAGAATCCAAATGTTGAAGTTTTACCTGAGAATCCAAGAAAACCCTTTACCTAAGAATCCAAATTTTGAACCTTTACCTCAGAATCTAAATGTTGAAGCTTTACCTGAGAATCCAAATGTTGAATTTTTACCTAAGAATCCAAGAATTAAAATTTTACCTAAGAATCCAAATGTTAAAACCTTTACCTAAGAAGCCAAATATTAATCTTGAAATTTGTATGGAAACATTGAATGAAGAAAATAACCCTGTTAATGAATCTTCACCTCTTAGAGAATCTCCTTCTATTTTGTGAAGAAAATCAATTCAATTAATTGAAATTGAAGAAAACATTATAAAACCAATGCCTGAACAAAATGTCTTACACAAATGTGAGAAGAAAAGCTAGGGGAATTTGGGATAATTACTTTAAGAATTTAAATGACACACAAAGATGTCAATTATTTATTAAATTGATGAAATTAATTAAAATGAGACCTATAATGGATACCTTGGGGTTTAGTAAAATCTAATTTTGTTAATCAAAATGCATCAATTGTTGAAAATATACATAAAGCATACCAAACTATTAGGTTCCAACAGACACACCAAAGATAGTAGTGTTACACAACGTGTGCTTACTAATTGTATAGTAAGTTATAAAATAGTTAATAAATGATTGATTAGAAAAACAAGCAGTATCTTTGAAGATAAACAGAAAATACACTAATGAAAGAAATAGGGAGATGAAAAAGGATTGAGTTAGTCAATAACATTGACTATTAGGCATTTCTCTAGTAGACTCCCATGGAAAGAAAAGAATACGTCTGATATTCTAAAAGAATTAATTGTAAAGTTTTGGAATGAGGACATAACAGGCTGTCACCAAATAGAAGAGATATAGTAAAAATAATAATAGGTTCTTGTAATCATGAATCGTGTGAAAAAAATTTCTTACATACGACTCAAACAAAATTGTCCTCTAAGTTTAAGAATGAAAATCCATAAATTAACATTAGCCAAATATTCTTTAAAATGAACAAACCCTTTTATGTGAAAATCAATCACTCACGTACCACTTGTTGGTGTAGGCATCATGTTGAATTTTCAATGCATTATAATGTTTTTTGTCAAATACATGTTGTGTTTTGCATACTGACATCATGTTTTAGGAGTGTGGATTAAATGTCCCACCATAATCTTCAAGGGAATTTATTCCTACAATATTTTGTGAAAAATCAACTAGATAATTTTTTTAATAATAAATCATGTTTGGATGGAACGTGCAACGTATGTGGTGGCTTTCCAGAATATTAAAATTTGTATCCATGAGGAGAGTACAGATTCAATAGGAAAATAATTCTTTGGTTTCAAAAAATATAAATTGGCGGCATATTAATTAAAATATGGAAAAGAATATAAGAGCTGTGAGCTTGTTACAAAAAAGTTACATGTATCAGAATATTTGGTCAAATTTAGAGAGGAAATTGTTTATGAGTATGCAAGGCACACACATAGAGCTTAATGGTTAGATGAATAATTAAAGTTAAGAAAGGAGACATTCCCACTTGGCACTATTGTTTTAGTAGTTGACTTCGCAAAGAATTACACATTTTACATCCACAAATGGAGGTTCAATATTAATACTATAACTCGGTGCAAGTTGCTATTTTTGTGCATATAAAATTTATGCACTCTCCATAAAGCACTGATCAAGATCGAAAAAATATAAAGAGAATATCATTTTTACATTAGTGATGATCAGAACACATTCTACAAAATATGTGCAAGGGTGTTTCTAGAGTATTTTTATGTGAACTTGAATGAGAGGAACATTTTATTCAATCAACATTATATTTGGCCAGACAACTATACATCACAATTCAAGAATGCACAGATGTTTTATTGGATAAGTAGGATACACAAAAAAGAATAGGTGTACAACATATCTAGCAGTTTTACTAAGGCAGGACATGAGAAAGGAGAGCATGATGGTGTAAGAGCACGCATGAAAAGAGCACTTGCAATAGAACAGTTAAAGTTCAAGGATGATGCTAAATTTACACATGTAAGAAGAATTTTTGATTGGTGTGTTCAATGTCATGGGCTCTCAAGATATTTCATCAGGTTCATAGATATTTTTGGTTGATAGAGGAATGCAATATTTGGCAATCTATGAATATTGTATAACAGTTATAAGATCAAGTGATATGCACTAAGTTCCATGTAGTTCAAATGCAAGTTCTTAGAATCGTATAAATACTAGGTGCATTGCATGTTTTTGTATATCATGCATTCATTTTTCATGGAATGAATGTGATTCACAATAGTGGGTAGATGAATGGACTTATAGACACTCTTATTCCACTCGACCCATGTAGATCAAGTTCCACGAGCATTACAACTTGTAGTGTCTTCAGATCATATGACAACATCACCTGACTTTGAGTAATTCTTTGATTTAATGAAACAAGGTACATATGCATGTCATGTTTTAGATTTAAAAATTATTAAATGATAAAATCTTAATGTATTTTAAATTTTACTTGAGTTTTACTTTGTGATGTAGGGCACGTTTTTGCAGTTCTTGCGATAGAATTTAACAAAGAGGGAATAGACTACTTATTGTCTCATTGTGTAGAGGGGAATAAAAAATAGACTTCCGCAATCATTGATGGTGAAGGCCTTGAGTATCCCACTAGGTCATTGGTAGTCACTGGAACTTGGATTTGATGATATCCTATAAAAAATTAAACACTTGGTTTTTTGAAGACTATGAAGTACATTGAAAGATACTTCACTATTCACATTTGGTTCTTGTAACAAATATTAAATTGATCAAATATCAAGGTAGGCCATTAAAAAAGAATATGTAGAAGGTTTTTGAATCAGATCATGAAGCAATTATTGCTATTTTTAAGAGTAGAGTTGATCCATGCAGTTCATTGGATTGAATTTGCAAAGGTATGTTCTTTATGCATTTAATTTGAAGTTTTACTTTAATGATTTTATTTAAATTTTGTAGGATTTGAAATTCTATTTAATTTGTTACTAACATGTTTATGTAGGTTAGTGGTGCCAAAAAATATTCCTCCTTCACGTGGTTGGCACTATTAGTAGAGAATTTATTATTCTTGAAGCCAAAAGAAGCTAAGGGAAATTAAATATTAGAAAGGAAAATAAATAGATATTCTCATTTCACCACCTATATTGTAAAAATATCTTATTAAAATTTTCATTTCACTAGCTATATTATTCACGTGGTTGGAAATGGACAACCTTACACTGACTTAGACTGGACTATTCGACACTTTTGCAAAATAGTACATCAAGAGAACTAAATAGAGATTGAAAAAACTGAGAGAGAATTTAGTAGAGGGTCCTTACTTGGAGGTCTAAGATCTGACGAGACGTCTCTAGGTGCCACTGAGTCCAAGAAATAATTTGTCTAAGATATAGTATTTTTTTGATCTCGGGGATTGTTATCGCCAAATCACTACACCCTTTGAATGGCCAGGTGATGGATAGAACATTTGGTGTGATTGGGTAACATGGGATCACCTCTCAAGCTATGGGACTTGGGCTCGAGGTGAACCTCCAGAAAATGTTGGCTTCCTCTTCCTAAACTAAACAGAACATTACTAAGGGAAATTAGAGAATTTATTATTATAGAATCCAAGTGAAGCTAAGGGAAATTAAATATTAGAAATGAACAACAAACATAAATTCTTATTTCACCACATATATTGTAAAAAAATATTATTCAAATTCTCATTTCACCACCTATATTGTATGAACCACCTATATTATTCACGTGGTTGGAAATTAAAAACATTACACTGACTCAGACTAGACTATTCCGTGCTTTTGGAAAATAGGACATCAAGAGAACCGAATGTAGATTGAAAAAAATGAGAGAGGCTTTGGTAGAGGTTCCCTATGCGGAGGTCTAGGATCTAAAAAGACATGTCTAGGTGACACAAAGACCAAGAAATAATATGTCTAAGATATAGCATTTTTGGTATCAGGGATTGTTATTTCCAAATCACTACACCCTCTGGATGGCCAGGTGATGGATAGGGCATTCAATGTGATTGGGTAACATGGGATCACCTCTCAAGCTATAGGACTTAGGCTTGAGGTGAACCTTTGGAAAAGGCTAGCTTCCTCTTCCTAAACTAAGCACAACATTACTCCTAATGCAATAAAATGGCTAACTAGACCTATACTAAAATGTTCATGGGATTTAGGGAGAGATATTTGCAAGAAATAAAACCTATACTACAAGTGGTGATGCACCAAGAAAGGGTGTTGCTAGACAATTTTTCAGTTTTCCACTGAAGGAAGATGAAAATAAGAAGGATGAATAAGCACCATAACTCAACCACATACAAAGCTTCACTCCCAGATAAGCACATAACTCCCAAAACATGCAATGGAAACTTGAAGTTGCACAATATACCTGCATACATGAGAAAGTCACAAAGAAGTTGCTAGAATGATGAATGGACCAATAATTAGTCACAAAACACAATTTTATTACTTCAAGGATGAGCACAATGCATCATTCATGAGGAAGAGGAAAAAATTGCCATTACAATGTTGGAAAAGAGGCTTGAATGTCCTCACAATCCACAATAGACTAGCTTGCAGAAGAGAGACGAATATTGAAAAATGTCCAACCCCTTGGAATGAGCTTCCAACTTACATTTATAGAATAATTTTGTGAGAGAAAAGAGAAGAAATCATAAAGTCCTCCCTAAAAATGAAGGCACATGATGGTCAATATTAATTACAGAGTTGGTTGAACCACTTAAGAACATTCCATCATGTGCCTTAATGAAAGGTCTAAACTTATCCATCTCATTTAATTAAAATAATATTTTAATAATAATAAAAATATCATTTATTAAAATATTTTAATAAAAATATTAATTTAATTATTATTTAGAAAATATCAAAGTAATGAAAATTCCAAGTGGGACCCCCTTAGGGTTGGTTTGCATTGAAGGGGGGTCCCTTGAAAGAAAGGCCAACTCGGTGGTTGGCTCTCCCTGCCAACTCACCAACTTGGTCGACAAGTTCCCTTTCACTTGAAAATGGCACACTCATCTCAATGCATGGCTCAACTCAGAGAGTTGAGCTCCTTTCTTGTGGATTGGTGATTTCTTCCATGTTCGAGTGAGCCTTGGCGAACTCACCTTTTCGGATGTGTCGAGCCCCCCGAGTTCTACAAGCTCATCATTCCACCATGTGAGTAACTTGGTCTATCTGAGCTCACTCGTCAAGCTCCTAGCTCTTAAATATTTTTTGGTCGAGTGACTCGGCTTCGACTCAAACCATCCTGAGTCATCTCCCAAGCATCATGTCAACTAAGCTTCTTTATGTATTCCATCGAGTGTCAAGTTCATCTGAAAAACAAGAAGCCATATCTATGACTCGTTGAGACAACATTGAGTTGGTCACTGTACGTACCCAAAATTTTAGGGTACTGCACCACTGGAAAGATGTTACACATACCCCAATGATGATACAGGTGTCCTTGCAAGGTGTTCGGAATCCAAAAAATCTTGCCAAGTATATGTTTGTATCCCGCATGCCTCACTCGGCACCCACATACTTTGTTTAACCTCTGCCCCACTTTTTCTTTACATTTTGGTCTTCAGTGACAAGACCGTCGCCCTGCCTGGGCGGCGGTCCCATGACCACCAGCTAGGATAGGGCGGCTAGGACAGGGTGGCAGTCCCATAACCACAACCATGCACAGGGCGGCGGTCCTATACGCATTTTCCAGATTCTTCCGACAATCATGTCAAATGTAAATCTTCAATTTCTACCCGCATTCTTCAGCTACTTTACTTTGCATTTATGTTTTGGCCGCCCTGCGAATAGTGTTTTTCCTTTTTTTATAGTAACAGATTTCAATTGGGAGTTACCCTCTGGTAAATGCATTTGATATAAATAGCCAGCTTGTTTGCAAACAAATGGCCCCTTTCCTTCTCTATTTCATCTTTCAATATTTGAGTTTCTTGCTTAGAGTTCCACTAGTTTCATGTTTTTCATCAATTATCATCTTTCCTTTGTTATTTAGAAGTCATTCAATCTTCTTGTTTCATCTTATTCCATTGTTGTTCCATACAATTAGCTTAGCATAGAGTAGCTTCATTTGTAGATTGGAATCCATTAGAGTTGTAGGTTCTGTTTGTCACAAAGGATAGTTTCAAGAATTCTTGGCATACTTGTGTTGTATTCCCATAATAAATCCTGCTAGGAATTGCATAGTCAAGCTCTATTCAC
The DNA here is from genome assembly GCA_019776745.2 of Taxus chinensis. NCBI lineage: Eukaryota > Viridiplantae > Streptophyta > Pinopsida > Cupressales > Taxaceae > Taxus > Taxus chinensis. The sequence goes on from CM034151.1 coordinate 627,786,374, forward strand.
TTGCGTTATCCCTCTCCTACTCGTATTGTATTCGGTCTACGTCTAAAATCTTCCATTATTTAAAGTTCCTTCTTCTGTTGATGCTATCATACACACGCTTTTTTGGATTTACGAGAACAAAAAGGAACGAGGAGATCACACTGAGAGGACAAAGTCACACACAATTGGATTTTCCATTTTTCTTTAAACTCAAGGTTTGAGCTATCAAATTTCTAGTTACAAACATATCAAATAGAGTAGTGAATTATTTTATTTCAGTCAAAAGTTTGCTCTCGATATCCCCAGGGAAGCTGTGGGGATTGATAGTTTCTGAGAAACTGTGACTCATTCCTCACTTCTAAGGTAGGATCGAGAGTCTTTCAATTTAAAATAATTAGTTGCTTAGATATTTAGGATAAAATCACAACTGCACAGGTAAATAGTCATACCAGGCTATTTTGTTTGTTTTAAATTCTGTTGCTAGATTAGTTGTTTATTTTTCTAAATATACTAGAATAGCTTCTCTTTAATTTCATTAAAATACGTCATTGAAAATACAAAAATAAAATAATGCTTGCATAGTGTAAATACATCTTTCGTAATCAGTTTATTAATTTTAGTTAAAAATTTGAATCACTTTGTATGACAATCACAGGACCTAGAGAGCCTAGAGAATATATATTTGAACCAATAGTGCCTCAACCAAATCTACCCACAACATTAGCTGATATAGATCAAGACCTTAGGATACAGGTCTTCCGATTAACGACAAACCTACAAGCAATTAGTGAACAACTAAGAGGGTTAAATATCGAAGATGATAAGGCATATACATTTTGGTCAAATCATCCTAATTATAGACTGCCTTGATAAAATATCTGAATGATTGTATAAGGATTTGAAAGAGAACAAGCATTTGGTTTTGATCCTTTACTTCCACAACCTGATGCAGGAGACCTCCTCATTGACATAGATACTAGCTTACACATTCAAGTTGCCAGAACACCTATAAGATATTCTGAGAAAATTATACAACTTCTAGTTCTAAACATAGAGGCTGAAAAGGCGTATGATTACTGGATAGTCGAAAGAAGGGATTGATTCTTCGCATGACCATAAGAGGTCCACAACAACCACAAAATCACGGTTGTGATCCCCAAGTCCCACAACCCAATAGGCTTGCAAATCAGTTAAGCATTGACACCGGTTTATGAACGCTGGTATTTAGATCCTCACCACTCCCGCTAGATATCATCACGCAGTTCTCCGTATTAAATATAGAAGCCAATCAATCTAATATTTTCTGGACTAGACCAAAAAACCACCCATAATTCACTACAAATCCACTAAACCTCCTATCACCATTTTCATGACCTTGTCTGGAGATATATACAAAGCTTCCAAAGGCCACTTCCCACGTATCCAACAACCAAGAAACAGGATCTCGGCAGAGCTTGACATTGATTGGGCCTTCTTTGCCTTAGATTTGTAGATTCCATTATTACGTATTGAGGATATAAGATTACCCGATTAGCTTGTCTGTATCCATTCATATTCAACATTCACCGGTTGTCTCGGCACGACCTCAGGAGGTCAGGTACAAGGAAGAGGTACTTGTAGATTCCCATGCTCGCATGTCACTTTTCCATGATACAAAATTGGTGAACCCGATGTGAAGTAAACTAATATTCCCCTTTCTATTTTCATTTCTTCCATCCACCTTCGCTCTTTCCCATTAATCTGCGGGTATTCATATACCCCCCGAATATGTCAGGATACAATGCATATGGTAGACCTCTCTCAGGTCTCGATACAAACTATAGTCAAACAAATAGACAACCATCACCCTCACTTTCTGCATAGGCTGATAACTATTCAAGTAATTACTTGTCATCTCAAACTCCCCCTCATAGAACTAGTTCTAGCTCTTCGTTCCAAATTGAGGAGTTCGATCAGCTTGCACAAACACAACAGCTAAAGCCATCAGGATCTAATAATATGATGTTTACTGGAGAATCCACTTCATCTCCTCGTGTCTTGTTCAGACGACAAATCAGTAGATAGTTAGATCCACTCCCATTTTTGGATAAGGAGTACTTAGCACGCTATGCTAAAAGCGAACAATTTTTCCAAAACATGTATCCACCTATAGGGAGTTTACAAACACAATCTGATACCCTATTCCAAGAAAACACCCCCATTCCTCCACCTATGGGAAATACCCTCGGTGAAGCTTGGAAGGGTAACGATCAATTCATAGCAGGGTATCACACCCCTTTACAACCTCAAGGTATACAACAAATGCCATTAAGGAAAAGCACTGTGTCTTCAACAATAGAGGTCATTTCAGCCTTAGTTGAAAAGGTTGGAGGGTTGTAACTCGCCCAAGAAAACCAAAATTCATATTTTAGAAAAGTAGGGATCCCCAACCCTCTGCATCACCCTAGTCAGGTTGACCTCCTTACAGGAACAGGCACGTTAGGCATGCCTCCTCAAAATCCTTATAATTACCCACAACAAACGCCAACTAAAACCAAATTTTTAAATGTCGCTCTAGTAGAAAACATGACACCTCCCGGCTTGGCACAAAACCACCCATACTAGAACAACACTCCTCCTTACTTTAACATGTATTCAAAGTCACCACAAGGAGACATGTTCTCTTCTCTCGGGATGTTCATTCAACCACAGGGATTCCTTTATGTCCCTACAAATGCATATGTTATGTCATATCAACAACCCTTGCCACCCCCACCCCCTCAGCAAGCACCATCGATGGTCAAGGCCTATGCATTAGGGAATTATTCAAAATATTTAAAAGAGCCCCTAGACTTCACCATACAAAGTGTTATGCTTCCAAGACCTCTTCCCGATTTACCCAAATACAAAGGGGAGGGGGATCCAAATGCACACATTAAGGCCTATGCCACAGCCATGTGGGAATTACTCCCTTAGGACGGGGTTGTTGCTAAGATATTCCCTAAGACCTTAGAGGGTATTGCCCTTGATTGGTATTACAGAATACTTGAAACCTCGATACACTCATTTAAATAACTCGTGCTAGAGTTCATCAAAGATTTTGACATGAATAAATTGTTAAGAACAGGAATCAGGGAATTCTTGCATATTAAACAAGAACATAATGAATCCACTACTCATTTTATTCAAAGATGGCATACGGTTCTCTACTCATCATCAAGTGCTCTAAACATGGATCAAATGGAACTATGTGATTTATTCCTTAATTCTCTCAATAGAGAGATAAAAGAAGAAGTCCAAAAGTTCAAACTAAGAAATTATGATGAAGTACTCGAGAGTGCTCTCCGAATTTACCAAGCAACAATAGATAGTGGTCGTAAAACATATGGAACAAATGAAAAATTAACCACTCCCAATCAAAACACCGCGGCCTAACTTAATACCGGGAACACTAATCAAGGACCTAAGATCCTTAACAAGAACCACGGAGTTACAACAGATGGAGTAACTAACCAAGTTAAAAGGGAAAATGTTGTAAACATTTCGCCACCTATTAATAATCAGTGAAATAACAATTTTACTCCAACAATCAATGCAGTGGATTTTAATCATCCACCATGACAACAAAAACGACAACGACAAGTCCAAACACAAGGTCGAAATCAAAACCTAATTGGATATCAGATTCAAAACCAAAGGCAACATCCTCAAAATTTTAACTCTAACAACCAGCAACCTTATCAAAATTTTGGGCCACAACAGGTTTTAAATCAACAGCCTCGAAATTATAATCCCGATTTGTATTATGGCTTCCACAATATTCAAGGCCACGATACTAGGACTTGTCATGACTACAATCAATTCATGCATCATTTGCCAGAAGATCAAAAACAACTCTTTATAGATATGTTTTTAGCAAATTCTATAGTACCCACGCCAAACACTTATACAGGGGCAATTTCCCCTGAAAATGTACCCCTCAAGATCTTTAATGATCCACTCCCAAACCATTCTAACAATAACAGGCTATATCCTAACAGAAAAAACAAGGGTTTCATAACAGGAAACAATGATCACGAAGCTTCAACTTCATTAAATCCACTAGTCACACCCCAACTAGGAACTTGACCCCAAACTAAGATAGTTCGTTTGGTAGAGTTAGACACCGAGCTACCCATAGAAACCATAACAAGAACACAGGATTATTCTTCTCAACCTACTCCAAGTTATCCATTGGAACTAGACAACAATCAACAAACGTTGGTAAAATCCATAGGCGCCTATGATTTAATTAATTACTTAACTAAAACCTTCTCCCACATCTCCTTTTTGGATTTGTTAAAGAAATCTCCCACCCATAGGGCTGCCCTCTTAGAAGCATTAGGCCTAGGTCATTTAATCAACATCACTCCTCCTCTGGAAACACAAGTAAACCATGTAGACATTGACATTTATCCTCCAGGGCAGCCAGATAGGGATACTGAGTTTATATTCGATATAAGAAAAATGCCAACTGACACCGAGATTGCAAGAAGAGATGACCCAACCTTACATCTACAAGTATGGGTTTACAATAATTATGTTAAACGTGCAATGGTTGACGATGGGGTAGTAATTAACATATTCCCCTTCTATTTTCTTCAAAAGTTAGGATATGGAGAGACAAACTGTTCCACAACATGAAATATGCTAAGAGGTTATGATAGCCTCAAAGCCACTTCAATTGGAACCATAGTCTTACCAGTCACTTTAGGACCCAGGATGGTCCTCACCGAATTTTATATTATAGATCAGGAAACCAACTATAATATGATCCTTGGTCGGCCAGGGATACACCACATGAAGGCAATCCCTTCCACATTATTCCAAGAAATAAGATTTCTACTCTTAGAGAAAATATTTGTGGCACAAGGTGACCCAAAACCCTTCGATATGCACCTAGCTGATTTGAAGAAAAGACCAGGCATTCACTCTGAATTTTAACTCCCAACAAATCAACTCATCAAACCAATTAATTCGAAACCAAAAGAAGAGTTGATACCCACCACAGAATTAGAAATTACAAATCCAGCCGACGACATTCCAGCACTCAAAAATGAGACCAATGTTATAAAAACAGTGTCACTAGGGACTACTGCAAAAATTGTTGAGTTGTTAGAGAAAGACTTACCTATTCTCCTACCATTTGATTCTATGGGTATGGGACACACCCTGGGAATTGCTTCTCTTCCATCAGATGAAGTTTTTATGGTAGAAGTAACCAAAGCAAAGGAAATAGATACGACAAATATCCCAACATCCATTTTTTGAAGCAAGTATTGGACTCTCCACTTCGATGGAGCCAGATGTCGCTTTGGAGCTGGGGCAGGAGTGATCTTTACTTCACTTGAGGGAAAGATTTTGCCTTTCACCTTTAAATTAAATTGTGAATGTACAAACAATGGGGCTGAGTACGAAGCTCTCCTCCTTGGTCTCATCCTAGCCAAAAGAATGGGTGTTGATGACATTAGGGTACTGGGAGATTCGCAACTAGTTGCAAACCAAGTCTCCGAGGTATATGAAACTAGGGATGAACATTTACAACTGTACAAAACAACAGTGTTAGATCTAAGCAAGGGATTTAACTTCATATCAATTGAAGCAATCCCACAAGAGCAAAACCTTCTCGTAGATTCGATAATAACCTCATCTTCCCATTTCACTCCAAACAATGAGTTGTAAGATACACATTTCACAGTGTCACTTTGTACTGAACCATAAGTACGTAAAATACCAACAAACTCATTCCTGACTCATGGAGAAGCTGAGGATGATTTTTCTATCATGGATCACTTTGACGATGATAGAGTCACTCTCGAATATCTAAATGCCTATGCAAAGCTACACCTTAATCACCATATAGTTGATGTTTCCCTAATACCACATTCCTCTTCCTATTTTGGAAATCCCATGGTAGAGTCTCCTCCATAGAAGGATCTCGATATCTACAAGATAGAAAATGGAGAAAGCTTGGAACTACCTCCAGCCCCACCTAAATTTGAAGAAGGTAACGCTTCTTTAATAAAAGAAACCATTGACATAAACATTGGAACAGAGGAAGAACCAAAAATTTTGAAGTTGGGATCCTCGTTAACTCTAGAGGAGATAGAAATACACACCCAAATCCTCAAAGAACCTCAAAAGGCTTTCGCATTTAACTGTAAATAAATGATGGAAATCACACCACATGTCGCGGTACATAATCTTGTCACTAAACCAGATGCAAAACCAATTAAATAGAAGTCAAGACCAATGAAGCTAAAAGTGGCTCTCATGGTAAAAGAGGAAGTAATAAAACATCTGCAAGTGGGATTCATCAAACCCATCAACTATTCACAATGGGTATCTAATATCGTCCCTGTTCTAAAAAAGAATGGGAAGATACACATTTGCATAGATTTTCGGGATATTAACAAATCCTGTCCCAAGGATGACTTCCCATTACCATCCATTGACGTTATCGTTGATGCAACAATTAGATTTGAACTGTTGTCCCTCATGGATGGGTTCTCAGGGTATAATCAGATTAAAATATCTGAACAGGATCAAGCCAAAACTACATTCATAACTCCTTGGGGAACTTATTGCTACACTGTCATGCCATTTGGTCTTAAGAACGCCACGCTACATATCAACGGGAAATGACATACATATTCCACGATATTATCCATTAAATTGTGGAATCCTATGTGGATGACTTATTGGCCAAAGCCAAGAAGCGTTGTGATCATCTAGAATTACTTCACATCATCCTCTCACGATTAATTGAATATGGCGTCACATTAAACCCAGAGAAGTGCGTGTTTGGTGTGAAAGGAGGCAAACTTCTGGGCTATATTATATCTTCACAAGGGATTGATGTCGATCTAGCCAAAATACGGGCTATTCTCGAAATGATCCCACCCTCGAACGAGTCTGGAATCAGGTCATTTCTTGGGAAACTCGGTGCAATCCGAAGGTTCATCCCAAATTTAAGTTTTTTCGTTCATCCAATCAACAATATATTAAAGAAATATTATAGCATTGATTGGACTGAAGAATGCAATGAGGCCTTCGAAGCAGTTAAACGCTTCTTGTTGTCTCCACCCACGCTAATGCCTCCCAAACCAGACCACCCTTTGATCCTATACTCATGGGCCACTGATGTCTCACTAGCCTGCATGCTGGCTCAAGAAGACAATGATAAACGATAATGCGCGGTATATTTCATTAGCCGAACGTTGCTCGATTATGAAACATGTTACACACAGGATAAGAGAGAATGATTTTCCATAGTCTTTGCAACAAAATGTTTAAGACATTACATGTTAAATCAAGAAACAAGGGTAATTGTAAAGACATATCATTTCCGAACATTCCTCACACAAGGGTCTTTATCTAAAAAGGCTAGGTGTTTCATAACCTTAATGGGCGAATTCGAGTTGACATTCGTAAACCAAAAATCTGTTAAGGGACAAATCATTGCAGACTGGTTAGTTGACAATCCACTAGATGGAGGCGATATGGTAAATCTAGACTTTCCTGATGAGTGTGTATACTTCATCGAAACCAGGCCCCCCATCTCTACATGTCCCTGGTACACTGATATCATCAAATTTATCATAGACCACACATACCCGAAAGGTGCCACATCATAACAAAGAAGGCGGTTACGCATTATTACCACTAAATATGTTGTTTTAGAATAGGTACTCTATCGTAAATCCTTTGATGGCATGCTTCTAAGATGCATCGACATAGAAGAATCCAAGAATATTCTTCATGAATCTCATAGTGGGGTATGTGGAGGCCACTTCGGTGGTCACACCACTAATCACAAAATACATCAGATGGGCTATATTTGGCCCACTCTCGAACATGATGCAGTGGAATTTGTACGTAAGTGCCACAAATGCCAAGAATTCTCTCATGAGATTCACATGTCAACATAATCCCTGCAGCCAATAGCGACCCCGTGGCCCTTCTACACGTGGGGTCTGGACTTGATACGGAAATTCTCTCCCTCATCATCTGATGGTCATAATTTTATAATTACAGCCATGGAATATTTTACCAAATGGGTGGAGGCCATGCCCCTCACAATTGTACCAGGTTCAGTAATTGCCAAATTCATTCTAAAAGAAATCATTTGTAGGTATGGTGTCCCACAAGTCATTATCTCAGATAATGACACGTCCTTTGAAAATGATGAAGTCCATGAGTTATGTAGAAAATTCAAAATAAACCATCACATGACCTCTCTTTACTACCCTCAAGCCAATGGGCAAGTTGAAGCAACAAATAAAACATTAAAGGCTATTCTCCTCATAACAGTCAAGGAGAACAGGTAGGATTGGCATTTAAAACTATATCCAGCCTTGTGGGCCCATCGATCCTTAATAAGAACACCAGTAGGAGCGACCCGTTTCTCGCTGGTATTCAGGGTAGAAGCAGTTCTCCCACTTGAGGTTAAAATACATAGTCTCCACATCTCATTTCAAGGGATTCTAGATGAAGAAGCTTATAGGGAGGCACGCCTCTCTCAATTGGAAAGCCTTGACGAGGCTAGGCTAAATACCGAACAACGACACAAAGTTTATGCTAACCGGATGTGCTGGCAGTATAACAAAAAATTCTATGAGTGAGAAATATATGAGGGACATCTGGTTCTAAGACTAGACAGCCGGATCGATAATAAAACCAGCGAAGGAAGGAAGTTCCAGCCCAAGTGGTTGGGTCCATACCGAGTCATGAAGGACTACGGGAAATGGTACATATCTCTTATGCACACTAGAAGGTGAGGAATTCAATGAAACCGTCAATTCCTTGAATCTTAAATAGTTTTACGCGTAAAACATCAAAATCACCACTTGGACATTATAGCTACCTACATTGCATTAGTCATTTAGTTGTTTTATTCTGTCCACTCATTTCATAAAAATTGTGGTCCAGGAGCTTACTCTTAAGCAATCTGTTACAAATTTATAAAAATATTGGCAAAATCATTCAAAACACCTCTCTTTAAACATCATAAACTATTTTCAAATATTCTCATCAAGTTCGACAGACAAGTATTGATGAAAACCATACCAAGTCCTGCATACGTGGTTTTTATCTTTCTTTCTACTAGGTGAAGTTTTCCTTACCTACGGTCTATTCTAGAAGCTTCTTGGTGTCACATCTATCCCTCTTAAATCTCTTTGAAAGAAAGGATATCCCAAAGTCATAGATCAGAAATGTCAAAATCAAATGGAATCAAAAGCACCAAGCAAACAGAATATTTTATTTTACACACTTCTTTGCCCCATCAACCTTCGGTGATAAGCCCACATCTCTTACTGGTGGTGTGAGGTTGGGAAAGGAAAGAAGTGCCCTTACTTCCCTATATCTTGCCTTTGGTGACAAACCCATGCTTCTTACTGGTGGCATGAGGCAGGGTGTGGGGGGTCCATTCACACAAATTAACAAATCTTGGTATGACTAGAAGCACAAATCAAATTCTATTAAGAGAAAAACAAATATCCAAATTCCAAAGAGATCAAATCCTCAAAACCAGATTTTCTCAAGCCAGGTTGCCATTTATGAATCTAAGTCTAGATAAACTAGAAAGTAAGTAGCCTTCTAAGCTTGGTGGTAGCTCTGAGTAGGGTAGGTGTGTAGGTCTATGTTTGGTTTCTATTACTGGTTTGTCTATCTCTCATCGTTCCATTCAGTCAAACTCATACAACTTGTGCCCTTCCTAACTCTTGGTGTTGAGCCCTCGCATCTTACTAGTTATGTGGAATTGAGATTGGGGAAAGTTCATCTAATTATCAATTTACATTCATCACGTTTTGCTAACATAAGAAGAAATTACAAACATTGCCCAAAAGATTTCAAAATTTTAGTGCTACCATATGTTTGTATCATCTCATATCAGCGTTACAAAAGCATACAAAGTAGAAACATTCTGTTTATTATCATTTGTCATCCATTGCATACATACTGAAAAGCAATGAAAACAAATACTCTAAAAACATCTAGTATACATGTGGAAAAAAGTCACAAAATTCTAGGCACCAAGAGTCTAGATCCAAAAAGATATATATATATATATATATATATATATATATATATTATATATATATATATATATATAAATCAAGTTTCATATACAATGCCATCATGCACTAGGCATGGTCAAAACACTCAATGAGCCCGAAGAGTACAAAAACACTCATATAAATGTCCAACAAAACACTACAAAAATGGATCTCTTAATCCTTATGGGATCCCTCAGAAGGCACACAACCACGTCTAGGACTCCAGCTACGCCGACGCTCCGAATGCACTGAGGGCTCACGGTCATGGCCAGTAGCTGCCATCTCACTATGACGAATGAATCCTCCTCATCAAGCGCTTAGCTGTCCTATATCCAGCTACCTAAGCACAGTGTGAAGTCATGATCTTTTCCGCATGCCAGATAGAGGAAAAAAACATCGGTATGCCTACCAGCTGCTAAAGGCTCCCCCACATCCACAGATAGCTCAGCACGAGTCTTCTCTGAGGGGAGCATCAAGGTATCTGTGCATACTCAGCAAATCAAGTCCCGCCACTCATCAACAGTCACTGTCAAATAAAGGAGAAAACAAGTTAGAAAATGATCAAAGATAAAACCAAGAGTGAACGAAACAATAATAAATAACAACTAAGACAATTCTAGCTAAAACAAAGTCAAGAGAAGAGTGGAAACTCACTCAGATCGCCAGGCCTCTAGGAAGGATCTCTAGGATCCGCGCCTGCCACTGATGCCACCACTGACTTGGAGTCCCTCTTCACACATCTGGGGCAATGTGATGGCCTGTAACGGACTCACCATCTCCCCTTATAGTCCTGAGAGAGAAACTCCTTTGAGACCAGAGTCACCCTCTCTGCGCTCTGCTCTGCCCTCTCGAACCTGTAGGATCTCCTGAGTATCATGCCACTCAGAGATCACTATCATCCTCCCCACCCATCCCACTGATCTCCATCTCCTTTGTCTCCTCCTCTGTCTCTCCCCTAGTGAACTCCTCAGACTTGGAGTCCACATCAATGGGCTCATCGCTGTTATGGGTGGGACCGGTGGTAATCTAAAGTAAAGGTGCTTGAGGAGCACTGGATCTCCCTCAAGCACTGTGCTACCCTTCTGGCCGTGATAGGAACACCGGGGGTAACAATGGTCCAACCCCGGCCTCTAGGACCTCCCTGAGCCTCACGAATAGATCTATACACTGGCCCCCGCTCAGAGGAAACATGTCAATATAGGGGAGGCCAAACTGTTGTGGTACTCTATCAAAGGGGTGGATCTCCAGCTTTCCCTCCATGTTTACCAGCTGACTGGTAGTCTGAAAAGCAATCAATGTAACAGTCTCCTCTCCCCATATCCCTGTCGATGGCATAATAAGGGGTGGCCTCCATATCTGTAGTGGTTAAAGAGGCCACTGGCTGGTGGGGTGCTCTAAGAACAGTCATCCCTATCCACATCACTGCCCTGACAGCCCCGGGATCCCTCCGCCTTTACACCTCTCCCATACAGAGTGATATGCTCATACACCCAAATCATGACAAGAGTCGGGTGGCTCTGTGACTGTCCCTATAGTGGGACGACCCTGTACAAATCATGGTAGGTGGTCCCAAGGATGGCTGCTCCCCAAGCGTAGACACATCCATGGCCCTCAATCTATGCAATAATGGGGGCCTAGAAATATAAGAGAGTGTCTCCTCCCTTATCCCCAATCAATATCGATGCAAGGATGCCCATGATGGCCTTGTGGAGCACATGAATTTTTGTCTCAATAATAGAGTGGATCCTCACTCCCTTCTTTGACCCCATCGAAAAAACTACATCCCCCATATAGGTGGCCCACTGAAGCACCTGGGATCTCGATACTATTGTCTTAAGAGATAGCCGCTGCCCAAGGATCAGAACCCCTCAGTATATGGTAAACATCCTCCAAGGTGATGGTCCACTCACCCCTAACTCCTGGCAATTGGAAAGTGTTCCAATCCGCATCCCAGTATGAAAATAAGTCACATAGTATGTGATTAGCAGGTGCAATGTGAGGGACCTATGCAATCCTCCAAATGCCAGCCCTCTAAAGTGTATCTTGCTCTGCCTGAGTGAGTGCCTCTAATACTACTGGGAGCCAATCAAATTCCCTCTCTTGGCTCCATCTAATGTATTCCTCCTTCTTCTGCATACACACTAAAAACACGAAAAAGGAAGTAAGTTAGTACCAAATATCCGACTTGGAAAAACTATCAATAACATGTGAAAATGCTAAAAGTGTAAAATATAAGTTAATTAAAGCATTATTTTGGCTTTCTGTCACGAACCACCACCTTGTGCAGAGCGGCGGTTTTGTAATCGCCTTCTTCTAAGGTAGCGGTCACGTAACTGCCACCCTGCATAAGGCGACGGTCCTGTCCCAAAAACACAAACAGCTCGAGATTCCCTAAAAAACGCCTAAAAACAAGCCAAATTCACCATTTTAGCTAAAATAAGGACCTATCCTTATGGGCGCCCCCCCTAGAGACTCATTTAAAACTAGTATTTTCAAACAATAACCCCGACCCCCCCTCAAGACAAATATTTCATCATTTCCACATTTTAGGTTGAAAAACAATAAATCGAGAAGAATTGGCCTGAGACTTTGTGGGTCGATGTTTCTGCTCTCAGAGGCATGATCACTATCTCACCATGAGCATTTTTGACTATACTGTCGTCGAAAACCATCACCGTGGGTCCCCAGAGCTCAAAAACTATCAAATCAATCTGCGCAAATGAATAGTGAAATGAAATCGTTTTATATATATATATATCCTTTTTAAATTGATTTTGAATGTCTTTCGCAGGGTTGGAGCGTCGACGGAGGTAAGTTCTAAACCCCGCGTAGATGGTAATTCCTCTTTTCATATCAATTTAGCTTTATTTCTCAAATTATTTTATCTAGCTGCACTTCAATCCCTTTTTTTATATACTTTGCAGATAATGGGATCTTGGATGGCGACTTTCCAACACACGGATGTTTCAGGTATAACTCCTAACTCCCCATTTCAGGACCCGCCATACTCGGATCCACCATCTTACGCCTCTTTATGGCTAAGATGCTTCTCCAAGGGGGCAATATGTACGTACCCAAAATTGTAGGGTACTGCATCGCCAGAATGATGTTACACATACCCCAATGATGATACAAGTCTCCTTGTAAGGTGTTCGGAATCCAGAAAAGATCACCAAGTATACCTTTGTATCCTGCATGCCTCGCTTGGCCTCCGCATACTTTTTTTTTCCCTCTTCCCCCCTTTTTCTTTGCATTTTGATCTTCAGTGATGAGACCGTTGCCCTGCCTAGGCAGCGGTCCCGTGACCATTGCCCAGGACAGGGCGGCGGTCCCGTAACCGCTGCCCTACACAGGGCGGCAGTCATGTATGCATTTTCCATATTCTTCTGATGATCGCGTAAAATGTAAATCTTCAATTTCTACCCGCATTCTTCAGCTACTTTTCTTTGCATTTATGTTTTGGCTGCCCTGTGAATAGTGTTTTTCCTTTTTTATAGTAAAATAGTTAAATTGGGAGTTACCCTCTGGTAAATGCATTTGTTATAAATAGCCAACTTGTTTGCAAACAAATGGCCCCTCTCCTTCTCTATTTTATCTTTCAGTCTTTAAGATTCTTGCTTAGAGTTCCACTAGTTTCATGTTTTGCATCAATTATCAGCTTTCCTTTGTTATTTAGAAGTCATTCAATCTTCTTGTTTCATCTTATTCCATTGATGTTCCATACAATCAGCTTATCATAGAGTAGCTTCATTTGTAGATTGGAATCCATTATAGTTGTAGGTTTTGTTTGTTAGAAAGGATAGTTTCAAGAATTCTCGGCGTACTTGTGTTGTATTCCTACAATAAATCCCGCTAGGAATTGCATATTCAAGCTCTATTCACTTGCGTTATCCCTCTCCTACTTGCATTGTATTCAGTCTACATTCAAAATCTGCCATTATTTAAAGTTCCTTCTTCTATTGATGCTATCATACACACGCTTTTTTGGATTCATGAGAACACGAAGGAACGAGGAGATCACACTGAGGGGACAAAGTCACACACAACTAGATTTTCCATTGTTCTATAAACTCCAGGTTTTAGCTATTAAAGTTATAGTTACAAACGCATCAAATAGAGTAGTGAATTATTTTATTTCAATCAAAAGTTCACTCTCGATATCACTAGGGAAGCTGTGGGGATTGATAGTTTCTTAGAAATTTTGATTCATTCCTCACTTCTGAGGTAGGTCAAGAGTCTTTCAATTTAAAATAATTAGTTTCTTAGATATTTAGGATAAAATCACAATTACACAGGAAAATAGCCATACCGGGCTATTTTGTTTGTTTTAAATTCTGTTGCTAGATTAGTTGTTCATTTTTCTAAATATACTAGAATAGCTGCTCTTTAATTTCATTAAAATACATCAGTGAAAATACAAAAATAGAAGAATTCCTTCATAGTGTAAATACATCTTTTGTAATAAGTTTATTAATTTTAGTTAAAAATTTGAATCACTTTGTATGACAATCATAGGACCTAGAGAGCCTAGAGAATATATATTTGAACCAATAGTGCCTCAACCAAATCTACCCACAACATTAGCTGATATAGATTAAGACCTTAGTATAAAGGTCTTCCGAGCAACGACAAACCTACAAGCAATTAGTGAACAACTGAGAGGGTTAAATATCGAAGATGATAAGGCATATACATTTTGGTCAAATCATCCTAAGTATAGACTGCCTTGATAAATATCTGAATGAATGTACAAGGATTCGAAAGAGAACAAGCATTTGGTTACGATCCTTTAGTTCCACAGCCTGATGCAGGAGACCTCCTCATTGACATAGATACTAGCTTACACATTCAAGTTGCCAGAACACCTATAAGATATTCTGAGAAAATTATACAACTTCTAGTTCTAAACATAGAGGCTGAAAAGGCGTATGATTACTGGATAGTCGAAAGAAGGGATTGATTCTTCGCATGACCATAAGAGGTCCACAACAACCATGAACTCACGTTTTTGATCCCCAAGTCCCACAATCCAACGGGCCTATAAATCTGTTAAGCATTGACCCCGGTTTACGAACGCTGCTATTTAGATCCTCACCACTCCTGCTAGATATCCTGACGTAGTTCTCTGTATTAAACATAGAAGCCAATCAATCTAATATTTTCTAGACTAGACCAGAAAACCACCCATAATTCACTACAAATCTACTAAACCTCCTATCACCATTTTCATGACCTTGTATGGAGATATATACGAAGCTCCCACAGGCCACTTCCCACGTATCCAACAACCAAGAAATAGGATCTTGGTAGAGCTTGACATTGATTAGAGCCTCTGAACATCTATTATATCCGAATAATCCATTACACCAATTCAGGTTAGGAGGGCCTTCTTTGCCTTAGATCCGTAGATTCCATTATTGCGTATTGAGGATATAAGATTACCTGATTAGCTTGTATGTATCCATTCATATTCAACATTCACCAGTTGTCTCGTCATGACCTCGGGAGGTCGAGTACGAGGAAGAGGTACTTGTAGATTCCCATGCTTACATGTCACTTTTCCATCGTACAGTCACCACCCAAATCAAACTACTTTCCCTGGTTCTCACACTAAAACAACCCAAACATCATCTCGAGTTATCTCATTATTCAACTAACCTCCAACTCTCTCCGTTGAATCCAATTAGACCACCCCGCCTCTGCGATACATTGAGCTCTTCATACAAGTGTCGAGCTTACAAATCCTTCCACTGAGTCACATCCATTGTGCTTAATTACTCTCAATCTGGAGTGAGTTCCTACTAATGAGATCAACTTAAATTTCAAATGATGACTTGTGAGCTCATTGTACTGAGTCCTAGTACGAGCCCACTTTTTCCTCTATCTCGACTCCATGAGCTCCACTTACAAACTAAGATGAGATAATCCATCCTTACTCAAATGAGATTCTCCATGTCACATTCCTGCATCGCTCATATTGGTTACAATGTTGGGCCATTGCTCCAACTACCAACTCCTCATAATGACTCGATTAGCCGAGCTCATCCACTAATTCTCCTCAATTAGCCTAATTGAGTTTCCATCTCAACTCTGAAATGAACTCCCTGCTTAGCATGGCCATTCATGAAAAGTCTAAAATGAGCTCCAAAAATACTTATTCTGCCAAACTTAGCAATCTTATAACTTTATACCATGCCCTAAGATCATATCTCAAAACTGACTCACCATCCTGCAACCTTTCTCATCAAAGATCACTTATGTTGGTTTGAATTCTTAATGCCCAAACAACTTGCTCTGATTGACCTATGACTCGGTGAGTTGATTCATTCAAGACTTGAGTATGATTTTCTTCCATGAAAGACGTCCCCTGTGAACTACATCTTTATTTCTTGGGCTCATTATCCTTGAAACTCACTTGTATTCCATGTTGTATTCAAGAAATTGTGGTCCCTTGCATTCATTGGGTGATCGGGTCTCGCTCCATCCCCTACGTTCCAACATGTTTTCAAGATTAAATGAACTAATATTGTTAGAGAATAACTCAGTGGTTTTTCTACACGCATCCACTAAATTTTTTGGCCCATGACTTGGTCGAATCGGAGATTAACTCCACATTTTTCTTGACGGTTCCTCGTGATGGCTAATTTCACCTAGAAGCCTGAACGTTGTCTTCCCATGTTTTTGTTAGCATGGCTTTCATAACATAAAATCTCAGATCCTTGGTATCTCAGCCTCAATTCCCCCATTGGTCATGATATTTCAAAACTCCCCAAGCAGGAAATGCACTTTGGCCCACCATCGTTTCATCTCCACATGGCCACATGCCTTTGAAATTCCATGAACCTTGGCCTCAACTTTGATTTTCCCCATAGAGTTGGCGTAGCTATCCTGAGTTTTCATGTGTCCTTCTGCATGATGATCTCACCCCAAGCTATCTCATTATTTGGCCACCAAGCTCTACGAGCCATTTTTTATTGACTTGAGTTGATTCTCCTTACTACATGCCAAGATCAATCTATGTTCCTTCGACATGAGATCCATGTTAGAGACCCTTGGACATAACCTTAATTTTTCCAATCTAAGCTCATATAGACTAACTCGATCACCTATCCTCTTTACATCATATCTTGGGATCATATGCTTGACTCTAGTTTAATTCACCATCGACCTAGTACCTCCATGTCATCAAGCTCAAAAGTTATTTATGACGATCCTCCCTAACTTCTAAGACTATAACAGATCTATAATATAGCTTGATCTCGAGATCGTTTTAAGACTATAAATTTTTTCTCCCACGAGTTCCTACTCAGCTAACATGTACCTTTATTTACCCCCTTTTTTGACCAAAATATTGAACCTTCGAGCTAATTTATCCATCAATCCAAACTTCATTCCACGTCGCAAAAACTATGTGTTTTAAGGACCTCTATATATTGTCATGGATCTATGCTTCGCCAATCTTGACCTCTACCAAAATTTCATGATCCAACTCGTTATAAATGTCAATCTCATTATATACACTACAATTTACAAGCTCTGAGTGCCTAAGCCCCATTGGTAATTCATTCCACCGAGCTTTGTCTATGAACGGATATACCGAGAAGCTAATTGATTTTCTCCCTGGTAACCGATATCAACTCGTTCTGTGTTTATATTCCATGGCCGAACTGATCACCTTGTGCCTCGCTCAACTCTACTAACTCACTCCCCCATCATCAAGCCAATCACTGAGAGTTTCCATATTTGATCCCTCATCAAACACTACCGAGAAGCTCCCATAATCAAGTTTCATTCAACATTGGCCTGATTACATGGCTCAAATCGGTCATGAATACCCTCCAAGTTGGTCGAACAACTTCAAAGCACCGAGCTATGTCTCACCTAATGAGCTTGACTTGGCATTATATATGATATCACCTCACTAAGTAGCTCACCGAGATGCTTGGCGAGTCAATTGAGCTCGAAGACCCTTTTGGGGCATTCCCACACCTGATATTGAAAACTTTGGATCTCCTATATTCTCCTTGAAATCTGAGGATCATAGAAATATAGTAAAATTTCCTCAACGTGATGAATCAATTTTTAATAATTTTATCTCCATGACGACCGCAAGTGGGTCCACCAGGACCAATGTTTTGTTTCAAGCACAACTTGAACTTTCAAAACCCAAGAAAAGAGAGAATAACCAAAATGATTCCGAAACCAACCAAAACACTGCAAATGTCACTAAAGCACAATTTTCTTTCCTATATTCCTAAACCTCTCCCATGAAAATCTTCCTTTGTCCCATATTTTAATAGGAACACGTTGTCCAATTTTACCAAGTGTGTGAAATTGGATAACTGGGATCTTAAGGAACTATGCCCAGATAAGTTAGCCCGGAAGCAACAGGAGCTTTTGCCTTCAAAAAGAAACCTCCCCTAGCGTTTACCTTGCCACCCCCCGACATGTTGGCATAGTCAGTTCGCTGCCAAGAGCTTCTGTTTACAAAATATTGCATCTCACAACCTTACACTGACTCAAACTATAGTATTTCAAGCATTTGCAAATAATTAGGACAACAAGAAAACCAAATGGAGATGGAAAAAATAGAGAGATGCTTTAGTATAGGGTCCCTACATGGAGGTGTAGGATCTTACGATATGTCTCTAGGTGCCATGGAGTCTGAGAAATCACCTGTCAAAGATATAACCTTTTTTGGTGTTAGATCTCTTAAGGGAATACATCACTTCACTGTATCCTTTATATCATTATCATACAGTTCACCTTGAGTCACTTTCCTTTTCTTGCTGTCATTGAATTTTTGAATCTGTGTATTCAAGTTCTATCATATAGAATGTATCAAACCCTGATTTCACTATCTCATATAGTTTCCTTCAATCATTGTATATTTCATCCCATTTGAAAAATTGGCATCACTTCATTCACTACCATACTTCATAGTCATTCCCTCTTATCCCTTTTTTTCTTGCTCACATCTTTAAGCATTTTCAAACTCTATTGAATCCTTTTCCTAACACTAGGACAGGGTATTGAACAATTACCTATTCAAAATGGCAAATAGATTAATTTTTTCAACACATTTGAATGAAGATGAAATGTGAGAGATTCTTGAGGTTCTAAAATTTTGTTTCCACCTTTCCAAAACCATGAATGATGACAATTACATGATCTTGAGAATTTTTCTTGCATGAAGACGATGATATGATAACTGTACAGTCTTCTAAGAATAAAGAAAACCTTGATGAAAATCAAATTTTCTTCTTCAATAATTTCTCATGCAAGTGATGTGTAAGAGTTTCTGAGTATTCTTACACTATGTTACCTCTTTTTCAAAACAATTTCATGCATTAATTTGATGGAAATAGTCTGATCTAAACCATTGTTTGCATGTAACATTGCAACAAAGACTGTCCAATAAATACTAACCAAAGAACCATGATGAAAAACATTGTCACTTCTCTTAACAAAGTTTGAGTGAATTGAAATGTCAATAAAACATGAGAAGGATCACACACATTTCCATGTTCCTGTAGAAGAGGTCTATGAAATCATTGAGCACAAACTCCATTTGAAACAACTAGTACCCTTCATATGCCAAATTAATCACACTAAGACACGGTGTAAGAAGTAAGTACATGTACCTTCAAGAACTGAAACCTTCAAATGCCTTTTGAGCTTGAGAGACATCATGAATGAGATAATAAGATACTCTAGAGGTGATGAAACTAAAAGTCATGAATTTTTAATTTGAATAGTTATTTTAATGATTCTGTTTAAATTCTGTAGGATTTAAAATTCTATTTAATTGCTTACTAACATGTTTATGTAGGTTAGTGGTGCCAAAAAAGCTTCCACATTCACGTGGTTGGAATTGTTAGTACAGAATTTATTATTCTTGAATCCAAATGAAGATAAGGGAAATTAAATATTAGAAAGGAACAACAAACATAAATTCTCATTGCACCACCTATATTGTAAAAATATCTTATTAAAATTCTCATTTCACCACCTATATTGTATGAACCACCCTATATTATTCACGTGGTTGGAAATGGAAAACCTTACACTGACTCAGACTAGACTATTATGAAATTTTGCAAAATAGGACATCGAGAGAACCGAATGTAGATTGAAAAAAATGAGAGAGGATTTGGTAGAGGGTCCCTGTGCAGAGGTCTAGGATCTGATGAGACGTGTCTAGGTGCCATAGAGACCAAGAAATAATTTGTCTAAGATATAGAATTTTTTGGTCTTAGGGATTGTCATTGCCAAATCACTGCACCCTCTGAATGGCCAGGTGATGGATAGGGCATTCGGTGTGATTGGGTAACATGGGATCACCTCTCAAGCTATGGAACTTGGGCTCAAGGTGAACCTCCGAAAAAGGCTAGCTTCCTCTTCCTAAACTAAACACAACATTACTCCTAAAGCAATAAAATAGATAACTAGACCTATAATAAAATTTTCATGGGTTTTAGGGAGAGATATTTTCAAGAAATAAAAACCTATACTAGAAGTGGTGATGCACCAAGAAAGGGTGTTGGTAGAAAAAATTTTGGTTTTCCACTGAAGGAAGATGAAAATAAGAAGGATGAATAAGCACCACAACTCAAACACATATAAATACTCACTCCCAAATAAGAATAGAACTCCCAAAACCTACAATGGAAGCTTGAAGTTGCATAGTATACCTGCATACACAAGAAATTCACAAAGAAGTAGCTAGAATGATGAAAGGACCAATAATTAATCACAAAACACAATTTTATTACTGCACCCACCAAAATGCTCATAACTTTTCAACCACACCTCCTTTTGAGAAAATTATTTTTTCACATGATTTTTATGCCAATTTACTAGAAAAAATCATTCTATGATTTATTCTAAGGAGACCTGTACAATGTGTTTTTAAGGCTAAGAATCCAAGCGGCTAAGAATGAGTTTTTCAAAAATCTAGTTTTGAAAAAATGCACATAACTTGAACAAATGACGTAACTTTGATATGAAAATTTCCATGAAGCATCAAGAAAACTTCCTCTATCATATCCAAGAGTTTATAGAAAAAAATTTTTACATTTTTCTAGCCCATCTCATTTGCATGCTAGAATAGTGCATGCTACAATAGTGTAAGGTTGTCCGATGCAATATTTTACAAACGGAAGCTCTTGGCACTAAACTGACTGTGCCAACACGTAGGGGTGGCTAGGTAAACACTAGGGGAGGTGTCATTTTTGTGGCCAAATCTCTCGGTGCTTATGAGCTACCTCGTCTAGTCGTAGTCCCTTAAGATACCTAAGACCAAAAAACACTATATTCGAGAGGTGATTTATTAGACTCCGTGGCACCTAGAGATGTCTCTTCAGATCCTACATCTTTGCATAGGGACCCTATAAAAGATCCTATCTTGGTTTTATCCATCTCGATTCGGTTCTCTCACTATCCTATTGTTTGCAAACGTGTGAAATACTACAGTTTGAGTTAGTGTAAAGGTTGTCCAATGCAATATTTTGCAAACGGAAGCTCTTTGCACCGAACCGACTACACCAACACATTGGAGTGGAAAATTAAATGCTAGGGGGAGGTGTCTTTTTTGAGGCCAAAGATCCCAATGCTTTCGAGCTACCTCGTCTGGGCATAGTCCCTTAAGATCCCTAAGACCAAAAAATGTTATATCTTCGACAGTTGATTTATCAGAATCCATAGAACCTAGGAATGTCTAGTCAGATCATACACCTTTGTTTAGGGACCCTATAAAAATAATATGTCAGTTTTTTCCATCTCGATTCATTTATCTTTTTTCCCTATTGTTTGTAAATAAGTGAAAATAGTACAGTTTGAGTAAGTGTAAGGTTGTCCGATGTAATATTTTGCAAACAGAAGCTCTTGTCCCCGAGCCGACTACACCAACACATAATGATGGCTAGGTAGATGCTAGGGGAGGCATCATTTCATAGAAAAAATATCTTGGTGCTTTTGGGCTACCTTGTCTGGGTATAGTCCCTTAAGAGCCCTGAGACCAAAAAATGTTATATCTTCTATAGTTGATTTATCGGACTCCGTAGAACCTAGAGACATCTCATCATATCCTACATCTTTGCATAGCGACCCTCTACCAAATCCTGCCTTGGTTTTCTCCATCTCCATTCGGTTTTCTCATTATCCTATTGTTTGCAAACGTGTAAAATACTGCAATTTGAGTCAGTGTAAGGCTGTCTGATGCAATATTTTACAAACAAAATCTCTTGGCACAAAACCTATTACGCCAACATGTTGGGGTGACCTAGTAAAATTAGGGGGAAGCATCATTTTGGAGGCAAAATCTCTCAGTGCTTCCAGGATACCTCATCCGAGCGTAGTCCCTTAAGATCTCTGACACCCAAAAAATGCTATATCTTTGACAAGTGATTTCTAGGACTCCGTGGCACATTGAGACATCTCATTAGATCCTACACCTCCAAGTAGGTACCCTATATGAAATCCTATCTCAGTTTTCTCTGTCTCAATTCAGTTATCTCGTTGTCCTATTGATTTCAAACGTGTGAAATATTGTAATTTGAGTCAGTGTAAGGTTGTCTGATGCAATATTTTACAAGCAGAAACTCTTGGTACCAAACCGAATATGCTAACATGTTGGGGTGGCAAGTTAAATGCTAGGGGAGGTGTATTTTTGGAGCCCAAAGCTCTCGGTGCTTCCGGGCTACCTTGTATGGGCATAGTCCCTTAAGAGCCCCAAGACAAAAAAATTCTATATCTTCGAGAGGTGATTTTCTCAGATTCTGTGGCACCTAGATACATCTCGTCATATCCTAAACCTCTGCATAGGGACCCTATATGAAATCCTATCTTAGTTTTCTCCATATCCATTTAGTTCTCTTGTTGTCCTATTTTTTGCAAACACATGAAATATTGTAGTATGAGTCAGTGTAAGGCTGTCAGATGCAATATTTTTCAAGTGAAAGCTCTTGGAAGTGAAAATAATACTCCAACATGTCAGGGTTGTTAGGTAAACTCTAGGATAAGTGTTGTTTCGGAAGCCAAATCTCCTGGTGCTTCCGGGCTACCTCATCCGGGCGTAGTCCCTTAAGAGCCCTGAGACCAAAAAGCACTATATCTTTGACATGTGATTTATCGGACTCCGTTGTACCTAGAGACGTCTCATAAGATCCAACACCTCTATGTAGGTACCCTCTACCAAAGCCTCTCTCAGTTTTTCCCATCTCCATTCGGTTATCTCATTGTTCTATTATTTGCAAACGTGTGAAATACTAATATACGGCTATCAGATGAAATTTTTTTCAAACGGAACCCTCGTGGGACCCAAATTGACTACACCAACACGTCAGGGTGGCCATGTTAATGCTAGGGGAGGTGTCATTTTGGAGGCCAAATATCCCGGTTATTCTAGACTACCTCATCCGAGAGTTCTTATTTAATGAATAGATTGGCTTAAGAATACAAATTTTGTTCAATTTACTTTGTTTGGATTTCCAAAATATACATTTTATTCTAAACTTTGATCCAAAATCAAGGAAACATTTCATTCATATTCTTAACTTAGACTTCCCTTCATTGCTATACCTCTAGTCTTTGAAAGCAAATAATCAACTTCTAGGCTTATGACAGACTTACCTTGAAATTTTCCTCCTTGGTGCCTATACACCTTCCTTCAATGTTTCTACAATCAAAAAAGAGTGCATCAACCACTAAAGACTAGACATTCACTTTACCTCATATGCACTTGTCTCATGTCCGGAACAGCTTCAAGTGTTGCCCATTAAAAGGCAACAGCAATTCAACTCCATCCTGATGAGCAAGAATGAAGCTATCTACTCTAGCAATCTTCTTAATCACAAAAGGCCCTTTCCATAGTGAATCAAATTTTCCATGCATGCCTTTTGCTTCTCTTCTTTTGTCCCATAAAAGGACCCAGTCATTGACTTCAAACTTTCTTTCCCTGGATTTTTTGTTGAAGATGACTTTCACCTTCCTTTGATGCTCTGTCAACCTATCTACAACTTGAGCTTGTACTTCCCTCAATTCAATCAGGTACATAATTATTTTATCAATAGCATCCGTGAATGTGGAATCCTCCAGGGCCCTAGAAAGTTGTAGGGCAGGCAGTTCCAAGGTAAGAAGTAGCTCCGTGTCTCTTCCATATAACAGCTGAAATGGGGACATGCCTATCGCCCTATTTGGTGTGATTCTATCGGCTCATAATGCATCAAACAAATTTTTATGCCAAGTCCTTTGATATTCTATTACTAGCTTGTGCACGATAGTTACCAAGTTTTTATTACTAGATTCAGCTTGGCCATTCCCTTGTGAATAGTAGTTTGAGGAATGAACCAAATGGATCCCATGAGTGTAGCAGAAATCAACCAGCTCCTCAGAAGAAAGATTCATAACGTTGTCTGCTACTATTTTACTGAGCACGCCAAACCTGACAATAATATTTTCTTTTATAAAACTACACACCTCGATGGAAGTGGCGTTCTTCATAGGAATAGTTTCTACCCACTTATTGAAATAATTAGTAGCTGTTAGAATGTAATGATGACCGGCACTAGAAGCTAGGTTAAGCATACCAATAAAATTCATTCCCCACTATTGGAAAGGTTTTTCAATCATAATGGGTTTTAGAGGTAATGCAGGTAATTTCACACTCCCAACAAAATGTTGGCATGCTTGACACTTAGCTACCCACTCTGTAGTATCTTGAAAAAGGGTGGGCTAGTAATACCTTGCTCTGAGGATCTTGTGTGCAGTGACTCAGGCTAAGAAATGACCACCGCAAGCCATGTCATGAAATTTTTGTAGTAGCTGATCCTGTTGAGCTTTATCCATGCATCTGAGAAATACACCATCAATTCCCCTTTTGTACAAACCATTATCCCAAAGAAAAAAATATTTGGATTTCAGTTTGATAGTTCATTTCTCTTTTCTGGAAAGTTGATCTGGGCATTCTCCATACGTCAGAAAGTAAGCAATGTTACTGTACCACTCCTCTACCAAATCTATAAAAATTACTACAGGAAAATCCCCATCTATCTCATCCTGATTTGCTTCAGGCACTGATCCTTTCATCTCCGTCATTATTTCACACAGTCCTCTTCCTCAAACCATATTTGTCAGTTTAATATCCAAGTCATATTCTTGAACCTTTGTCACCCATGTTCCTCTCAGTAATCCTAACTCTTTTTAAGTGAGGATAGATTTAACTGCAGTATCTGGAACCAAAACCACAGTGTGTAAGGAAAGAATATAATACCTGAATGCTTTACACGCCTTCACCACTGCATATGCGTGCTTTTCCATGGGAGTATATTTCAACTCATAGGCTTTAAGGGGCATGATCATGAAAGTAATAGGAGCTTCTACCTCCTCTTGATTTTTCTGCATCAGTATTGCTGACATGGTGTGTTCGGAGGAATAACAGTAAAGAATAAATTATTTACTGAAGTCGGGTGAAACCAAGACCGGAAATTTTGATAAGGCCTCTTTAATTTTCTTGAAATATTCCTTCCCTTCACTGCTCCATTTAAAATCTTGTGTCTTCTTCATCATATTCGAGATATGATGGGTTAGCTCAGCGAAGTCGGGAATGAATCTCCTGAGAAAATTAACTTTTCCAAAGAAAGAGTGAACTCCTTTTTTAGATGTGGGCAATATCAATGTCTGAATGGATCTGACATGCTCTAGATCTATCTTGGTTCCTTCTTTTGAAACAATGTGCCCTAGCAGCTTCCCTTCGGTTATGATAAAGATAGATTTCTTGGGATTCAAATAAATGTCGTGTTTGCGACACTGTATGAAAACCTCTTCCAAGTTTGAAATGTGTGCACTTATATCTTTGGAAAAGACTATCAGATCATCCAAGTACACCACTATGCTTATATCCTTGAGACAAGAAAAATCTAAATCCATAGCTCTTTGAAATGTAGCACCAGCATTGATCAGGCCAAACGACATTTTCTACTAAGCAAAGGTTCCGCAAGGTGTGATGAACATCGTTTTGTATTGATCCTCTTCGGCTACCTTGACTTTATTATAGCCTGAGAAACCATCAAGCATGGAAAGCATCTTAGATCCAGTGACCACCTACAGAGTGTGATCCATGATGGGGATGGGGTAGTTATCTTTTAAAGAAGCTTGATTAAGATTGCAAAAATCCACACACAACCTAATTTCGCCACTCTTCTTCCTCACAAAAAACTATGTTGGCCAACCACTCAGAATGATGTATGGGATAGATAATATTTGCATCTAGCAACTTCTGGATTTCTGTAAAGATGGTTCCCGAAATGGTAGGGTTGTGCCACTACAGCTTCTACTTGAAAGTATTTTGTTCTAGTTTTAATGGGATGTAGTGTTGAACCTCTACAGGCTGATATGTTTTTAGATCCTAGTAAGACCAGGAAAAAACATCCATATATTTCTAAAGAAGCTTAGTAAAATCTTCTCTTTCGGCCTTTGAACAACACTTACCCAGATTTACTAATTTGGGATCATTGCCAACTCCCAAATTCAGTAACTGTGTGTCGGAGGAAGAACCTTCCCCACTTTCTTCATTTTTCTTAAGCATCTGATCATGCTTATCAAAATTTTCCTCAAGAGATACCAAGCCTTTGGGAATTTTATTTCCCTTTAGCTATATAATCTCCTAACTTCCCAAGACGTCTGCATCTATTTCTTCCACAGTAGTTTGCCTAGGAGGTGAATTGCTTCCCTCATAGTAGATTTCTTCAAAGTTTTCCTTCTGTTGGAGAAAAGTGGCAATCTACTTGTCATCATTGAAAACCTACCATTGCTGGACGTTGTCGGGAAATTTTGGGCAGAAGACCATCTCAACCTTGTAATCTCCCTGTCTAAAAAAGGTGGGAGGCTGATTCGGATATAACAAAGTTGCAATCACTGCAAGTGAATCAGCTCTTGAATTTTGCTCTCTCAAAATGTAAGATACTGAGAAAGCTAAAAAATCCAGAATAGTAGAGTAGACTCGATCTCTATAATGCCGAAGTTTGTCCTTTTTAACTTGATAAAGACCTCTTATCTGCTTAACAATCAGCTCAGCATCTCCCCTTGTGTGTAAGAGCTTGAATCCCATTGTTCTTGCTTGCTCCATGCCTAACAATAGCGCTTCATATTCTGCTATGTTGTTAGTATTTTCGAACATTAATTTGAAGGAGTGTGCATGCACCTTCCCTTCAGGAGAGATAAGAACAACGCCTGTGCCGGATCTAAATGAACAGCAACTGCCATCAAATTCTAGATTCCAAACCTTGTTGTCAAGCTGATGTGGTTCTTGAATCACAGGTTGAATTTCTTCTTTATCCATTTCTAGATTATAAAATCTGTGATCAGACTCTTGAAACAAGATCTAAGATCTATGATCCTCAGACATTGATACTGTGTACTCAGATTTCTTCTTAGGTTCTAACTTCTGATTTACTCCTTTGATTGGTATGTGCGCACAAGATCAATCCATCTTGACTCCTCCACCCAACTCATTGTAGAAATTTCTACTCAAAAGAATGCCATAAGAGACTGGGATGTCTGCTACAAGGATAGTCATTTTCAGTCTTTTATCTGGAAAAGAGGCAAGTACTACCTGCGCATCTTTGATTTACCCCACAAGAGGAACTTGTCGTTCCATAGAATAGCATCTTCCGATGGTTTTTGTCAATGTGAGACCTAAGGCATCAGCAACTTTGGCAGGCATGACATTGTCAGAATCTCCAGAGTCGAAGATGCAATTGCTCAATTTATATCTGTTGATAACAAATGACACATAAAATGGCTCGACCCTTTCTAATGTAGAAGGAGAAGAGGTAGACATAGAAGAACTTGCAGCCGTATTATTTGAAGGAGGAGTATTCTTTTGACTTGACAAGATACCTCGTGAAGTATTATTTGTTGGGTTGGGACCGTTACTTTGCACATATTTGACCAATCTATTCAGCTAATCAGGAAATGCCCTCAAATACTCAACTTCTGACATTTGGACCTTGTTCCTCTTGATATGATCAATGATTTCGAAAGCTTGACTTGCTTCAGCAGGATGTGTGTTGGCCCTATGTTGCGAATTGAAAGAATCTGAATATTTATCCTTAGGTGCCAATGAAGAAGGAAGAGTGCTACCTCTTTTTAGAATAGTAACATCTAGGCCAGGATCTTCTCTTTCTCTTCGGCTAATTGTGGATGCTTCAGAATTTTGGCGTGTCTGAGACCTTGTGAACACCACAAAAGTGTGACCATCAGAATCTTCAAAAGATTCATAATAGCCATCGTTAGATTCGTAGTCCAGGTAACCAATATTGGAGTCGCTAGCGGGATCTATAAAGTCCTCATCATCGAATGATTCATCAATGCCGAGATCCTCTTCATTATTTGCCAAGTTATTCCTTGGAGCAGCTTCTATTGCCAACCGCTGTGGTACAGCAGCAAGTCTGTTTCGGTTTTGATTTTGATTTTGACCATTAAAGGTCTGGGTAGGAGCTATTCTTGAGGATGTTGCATTCCTTGCTTGAGAGATCTGCTTCTTGATCTACAACATGTCATTAGCCAATCTCTGCAACAAAGGATCTGAAGTACTTGAAGAAGCACCATCACCTTTGTGATATGTTTTTTTGAGCTTTCCAGCCATGATCAAGTCATCCTCAACTTCCATGGCAGCATTTTGTGCTTCAAGTAGATTTACAGGTATTTCCCTTGTTAGATAATATCCAACTTCAGGCAATAGAGTGTTTATAAAAAACATCTTTTGATTTTCATCACTCAATACAAATTGGAGAGGTTTCATTCAATTAAACTTACAATGTTTCCCCCCTTACTTAATCAAACAAGAGTTTGAACCAGGAAGTAGGTATAGTAAATCTCTCAACACGTAGAGGTCAAAATAGATGTCGGGTTATTCGTCCTCTAGAACAGGTATGACAGTCAACCATGTACAGTTCTAAAACAAAACCCAAATGCCATTTTATAATCAAACAAAAAGTAAGGAATGCCCACAGGCTTAAACAAGTTTTAGAACACAACGTCACTATTAATGTACCTTTTAGAAAAACAGGAGAGCCCTAAACAGGAAATACGTATTTACTCAACCAAAAAGAGATATGAAGGCTTAACCTTCCATATAGTAAGCCTTCTATTAAAAAATACCATCACAAAATTCTTTTAAAAGATGGTCATATAAGCAAACAAAACTCAATAATGTTTCCTTCCCTACGAACTAGACTGCATCACTCAATATTGCAGTAGCCCAATAGACCAATATAAATAGAGTAATCTATAAGAGAGGAAAGGACATTCCAAGCAAAACCAGCGAAATTGGAACGAGATTTAAAGGAACAACCACACAATCAGGCAGCGATATAAACAACTACGAAAACATCTTGTCTAGGTGCCATTCAAGAGGAAAGAATATTCATTTCAAGATACTGAAAGAAGGTAGAAAACTATTACGAGGAGTAGATTTAACATGCCTGATTATAGTTCTTCCCACCAACAAGCACATCGACCAGGGCTCGAGCAACAGCAACACAACATGCGCAACTTCTCTTCCTCAGCCAGCTGAAGGTCCAAACTCTGTTAATGGCCATGCTCTTGACTTCGTAAAATCAATTGTATAGTCCAAAATGTGCATCTCTGCCCATAGTTCGGTCGGGTCGCATTGACACCCGATTATCATTCCCTTGCTGATATTTTGGCGACACCCTATCTCCTCTTCCCAAAGATTGTTGCCATGCATCGCTGGGTTTCTCAGAAGTAGATCCAAAATCCTCCGAACACCACTCCAAATTAGCCCGTAGGTCAATCCACCAGCCAACATGTCAGTCGAGTTGTCCAATCAAGTGGGGTTCGTCTCGGACCGTGATTTCCATGAAGAAGGAAATAGAGGCTTCCATTTGCCATAAAGTCATAAACAAGCAACTTCTCGTATCTTGCATAGTAGTATGCCTTCAAGCTGACTAGATTCAAATGCCGCAACCTTCCAACAAGTTCCATATGCTGCTCAAAATCCCTTTTACCTGACCCTTGCACCTCCCTTAATCTCTTCACTGCAACAACATTACCATCTTCCAATACGGCTTTATAAGCAGTTCCAAAGCTATTCTTCCCAAGCATTTCGGCCGAAGCTCGAATAAGATCCTCCAATTCGAACTGTCGAGTTCCCTCAAAGAAAACTAGCTTTCCCCTCTCTGCAGAACTAGATGGATGTTGATATGGGCTTGATGAATACACAATCTTCTCTGTTTCCAATCTCTTTGATGGCTTCCCATCCATCATTTTCTAGATTATTTTCTCCAGTAATACCAAATGAAAATGCAAGCAATGAGCAATAGAACTGCAAAGTCCCCAACAACAATAGCAATCACAGCACCCCTGCTTAATCTATTGGAGCTCTTCTTTGAATTTTGTGACGATTCAAGATTTGAACTTGGTGTGGAGGGCACCACGCTAGGATCCTGTGTTACAAGATTGGAATTCACAATACCTCCTGGAGTGGTAGGATTACTGATAATATTCTTACAACTTGGCAATGGATTTCCACAGAGAACCACATTACTGGCAAAAGCGGAAGCTGGAAACTTAGACAAAGATCCAGGGATGGCCCCTGTGAGATGATTTCCGGATGCATTGAAGTCCTGAAGACTGGTAATGTTCAATTGTGCAATTGTACCAGTGAATACATTATTCTCGAGTCTCAGAGTGAGCAGATGGTTTAGAGAATTCAGAGAATATGGTATCTGGCTAGAGAAGAAATTGTTTGAAACATCGAGCCTCCACAGCTGATCCAACAATGAGATAGATGAAGGCAGGGAACTAGAAAAATTACTGTATGAGAGAAACAACAATTTCATGCTCCACTGATACTGCCTGTACAGCACAATTTTGAGAAAAATATCTTGAAGGAGGAACCCGAATCTGAGGATGCAGTCGATACTGAACAGACAACAACAAATTTGGACAACCTGCTTGGTGGAGGCACTTATAAAGGCTTCGACTATACTGCAACACGCCTGCTGCCTGGCTAATTACTGTCACTGGTTGTTGCTGTGGATCCCCAGCAAGAACACACCTCGCAACACTCAAGAAGGTGGAGGTAACATGCCTACTCTACCAGCTATCACGTCACATCAGACTGCGTCCAAAGCATTGAAGGAGGAAATCAAAATAAGATCCTGGTGAATAAAAAAACGCCTCCACCGACTCCCGTCTCCCGCACGTAAGGACAGAAAAGACGCTGTGGTCAAAATTCTGCAGGCCGGGTGGTTGGGAGGAGGCCAAGGTGGCAGAAACGGAAGTCCTCAATGCATTACACTCTCCTCGATGCACGGGGCATTACAGAGAGAGTGGGATTAGATCTTAAAATGGATGGTTTGAACATAGGGAAATAAATGCTAAGAAGTGTGACTGATAAGATAGGGGTCGGACCTTCTGTATTTTTCCTGTCACTTGAGGAATTAGCTACCCTGTCTATTGTGGAAGTGGTTGTGAAACAGTAAGAGATCTAAGGGCAGGTGCCCATTCAAGGAGAGCCAGAGGTGTTAGCCACTAATGACCTAGATGCTGTGGTGGAAGAAACGGAAGTCCTCGATGAACGGGGCATTACATTCTCCTCCCCTTAAGAAAGCATCGTCCTCGATGCGACATAACACAATGGAAAAGAAATGGTTCACAACCAAGCACAGGTACAGGAGAAAGTACACTTTATGTTTTAAAATTTTAGTTGATTAAAGCACGGCCACAAGGTAGCCTTAGGAACATTTGGTAGAAATTCTAACTTTTAAGGTTCTGTGAAGATTGGCAGTTCTTTCTTTTTTATTATTTTCATTAGTCTCTTTCCGTTAGCATTATTCTTAGTTTAATTTCTTTTTTAAAAAAAATTCATCCTTGAAGAGTTTTGGTTTATTCCTTATTGTGGGTGCCCAACATGAACTGCTAACACAACACCCTATCAGGTTCAAAAGACACTACAGATTCACAAGCACACAAGTATATACTTCATGATTGAATCACACCACCAAAGGTTACTCAAATACGGAATAGAATAGGCACAGTCCACATAACATAGTACTCGTCACACATCAATGACTGACATACAAAATACTCAAACAAAAGAGTACTACAATCCACCAGACATTTCCTCAATTCCACGTATGAGGATTTTCCATGACTCATAAAAACTACATGTACAAAGTGTCCACAAGGTAATCAATGATATAACCACAACATCACAACACATATCCATCTGACATGAGTAACACATACATAAAAATACCACTACCAAACAGGTCACCATAACTCAACATATATCCTGAAACATCAAACATATAGACAAATATCATAAGCCTCCCTCAAACTCTTATGCCTCCCTCAAGTCTCTTATGCCTCCCTCAAGGAGGCTGGTTGACCCTATGGTCCAAGACACATAGAGTTCGAACACTCCTAACCCAAGTGACATAATAACACGTGGTTCAACAACCCACTAGTTATCTGTACTCCTTGGGGCGTACCCCTATACAACAAAGCGGGTCCATAGGTCCAACCATTCCATGGTGCATCCCATGACCCTATTAAACACATCACGACAATAGAACCAGCATAACAATCCAATCAAAGTGCCGAGTGGCAAAGTACAAGCCTTGGGCAAGGCGGTAAAAATTTCAAATTTAAAAGAAAACCCAAAATCAAGCAAAAATAAACGGCCAAATAGCCATAGTTAGTATCAAAATCCCCATGTTAGTGCCATAAACCAAGAAAATGCCCAAAATTGTAAAGCATTGCAATCAAGAAAAGTTGCTGGTCCTTACAAAATAAAGTAAAAAGCTCAATTTACGAATAAAATCAACTTATAATAATGTCACATTACGATAACTGTGTGGCCTTATCTAGCCACCAAGGGGTACTCAACGAGTTGCTAGCACTCGGAACATCGAGCCTCAGCTCATAAAATACATATCAATAATACAACTGTCATAACCTCCATCTAAATCATCCCGCCACCACTTCGACAAGGCTAAACATAGTCATAGTTACACTTAGGTTGCATACATGCAACCACATAGGGAGAGAGGAAAGAATCACATGTTATATACTAAACCGAGTTTTGACTCGAGTTATTGACCCATGGTACACCATTCCTCACTCTCAACATACTCTTCTACCGATTTCCCTCAGGGTCGGTTAGCGTAAGGTTCACAACATAACATGTAACTACATCAATAACATAACGGTGGCACACACAAAACTACCATAACGTCTTACATATGGTACATATATAGGATAGATCACGATCATACATTCACTGAGTGTAACACATTACTTTACCACATTCTGCACCCAAAGTGCAATCACCATACGATAGGGTTCATACACTCACCGCATGACCCAAAATCACAACATGAAGCATTACATATTTGCACAGTCATACATACGATGAACATAGTACATCTCAACATAACATCCATTGCTACATAGCAAGGTGGTACACACATTTCTTCAGAACATGGGTAAAAACATCATGATACAACTGATTTCTTTTAACATCAATCAAGTCATACAACACATTGATACACTTACATATCCCACTATGTCACAATGTTCCAACACTATATCATCCACATTATGATTCTTTTCACACATCACAAACAGTAATTCACACGTGAACTCTTCATAGAATCCACAAGAAGGAGAGAGAATACTCCCATCCCCAACATATCAACATGATGACAAACACGCACTAAGTGAAATACACATCACGTGCGTTCACAATATCACAATTACGACAATAATCACATCACGTTTAAAGCACATTACTCTTCCAATATCTACCACCATCATGCAACATCATCATCATCATGCAGTATCATCATGTAACACCACCACCACCATGTAACATCATCATATAACACCAATCCGGCCCATAGGTTCGAGAGCATGAACCTACGCTCTGATACCAAGTGTAACAACCCAAAAATCACACACGAACAACACTGAAATACAGGATAATTTTTTTTTTTGACTAGCTTGACACATAACATGACGCAACATGTCGTCACCAAGGATACAACTAACATTGTGAACAACTTGATACAAGGATGGCCATAAAGGTAGCACGGAAATGTCCACACCTATCAAGGACAATTTACTTTTCTTTTGTGAAAGGACATGGCAAAAGACCAACCACATTACATAGTTATAGCTGAAGACATCCCACCGTGAAAATCTTCTTAAGATTATTGATTTACTAGAGACATCTTACAATTCTTAGCTTACGTTCTAGAAGGGTCATGATATGTTTCATACCATTCTTCTTGTAGGATTAAGTTTCTTTCCTTTTATATAACTTGAGGGACTATCCTAGGATCGCCTATAATATGAAAATTCCTTGATTAATTTGTTTACAAAACCAGGAGGTAAGCAATTCCACAAGGCTATCTATCTAAACCCCCACTACTGAAACTCGTTTCAAACCCACATTGCATAAGGAGGCAAGCGTAAGATCAAAAGGAGAGGAGTATCGTTAAGGTTCAGAACCCTAATCATCTTTGATCAAGAATTAAAAATTTATCATAGCTTAGACAAGGACTACAAGGTACCATGGTAATGGTTAGAGAGAGAAGATAAATTTATTTTATTATGATCTATTTAGTTATTAACCGGTCTTTTAATGAGTCTTAAGAGTTCAATTGAATTTTGGTAAAAGCTTCATTTAGAAATCATCTTGATTAAGTTCGTCGGGGGATACACAGGGGTTCCCAACATGGAAGCATTATACTAAATGTGTTTTTATTCAAACTCCTGTACTAGATAAGATCTACCGATATTCCCAAAATCCAACAGTGATATTACTTTTAAAATTAATTAACGTTTCCCAACAAGAGGACAATGTTTAATCCATAGCTTAAGGTTAGCAATGGTAGGTATTTTTTTTTTTACATCGTTAGATAAACACTTTCTTTCCAATTAAAGACTCTTAATTTTATCAACCAAATACAACTTCATTATTATCTTCTTTATTTATTCATCTATGTATTCCTCTTCTTTTATCTTTGATTATCTTTAGAAAAAGGGGGTTTCAACCCACCAAAATATGCCTAGAATAACATTGATACTAGTACCATGGAGGGTTACTAAACCAATAAGCATTATGACCTGAAAGAAGAAATTATCGTTATTTAACAAGAACACAAACCACGGTTATAACATTTCCATTCAACATGGCACATGAACCAAAGGAGTCAAGAGATTGAATTTCACTTCGGTCAAGAACAAGAAGGTAACAAAATAAGCCAAGCCATGCTACAAAATTTCCATGACTGTAAATGATATCACCAAAAGAATACTCATAACAAGGTCAAGATTGAATATTATTTCTCACAAAGGTAATTTACCAGTTAACCTACAGAAGGACAAGACAACATCATCACGAAATTTCAGAACAACCCAAGGCAAGAGGTCTTCTAAACTCCTTTGCAAGCACTATTACAAAATTTACCTCACATTGGACATTTTTACAAGGAACTTCATAAATTGCACTGATGAAACCTTTACAACTCTTTCCTTTAATCTACTCGCATAATCCATCTGCACAAATACTAGCTGGAATCAGTTCGCGAGAACTGAGCATGTTAAGGCTACTCATTGCAACAGTAAGCTAACATTTAACAATATCAAGAAAGGAAAGTTCTAATTCAAAAATGGATTAAAACACAACCCACAACTCCAAAGTTATTCGCATGAGGAAGAAATCTAAACCATCCAGCAAGGAGAAAGTCAAAATACTAATAAGAACAAAATCACATAAATCAAGGCAAGACCTTATGGGTTAGGAACAAGAAGGTCAAGAGTGTTGATATCTCCTTCATGTAATCCTATGGATTACGTGATTGGAATCCAAAACTTACTCCATCCAACTAAAGGGGTCCAAGAGAAGACAAAACATACTAATTATGATCGTAGGCGCGGAACAAAACGACGTTATCCAAATCTCCCAAGGGGGAGGCTTCATAGCAATAATTAGGGTTCGACGCCCCTAAAAGAAAAACAACTATAGTTTCAGTTTTAACCAAGGAGTTTACCACTACTTCCTTATAGGATTTCTTAAACGTAATACTAGCTAACAAAACAAATCCACTCTTCCACAAAAGCATACAAAAGAGACACAAAAAAGGGCCATTTATTCTCCCCAACAAACCTTATCCTAATCGTCAACTTCTCTACATAATATAAGGGAAGGCTTAACCCAAAAGTCGTTAATAATTTATATATATATTTCCGACAATGTCAATAAGTATTAAAATAAAAAATTGATTTCCTTAACAAGGCCACAAAATGGGACCTTTTAGTAACCAAGTTTGAAGTATAAGATATTCGAGTCCGAAAACAAAGGGGATTCGATACGCAGAGGGTAAAACACCAACGATGCCCCAGACTCAAAAGACCCTACCACGAGTGCAAGCACAAAAATAAGGAACCAACACACATATCCATCAGGAAGGTTACGCAGTGCAGTCAGGCCTAGAAGTTCTATGAGCTCCTGGCCAATGGTATAGAAGATGGAAATTTCACCCGATCCATGTGAGCTTATCAAGGAAATGTCTAGCAAATATCAAATAGATGAACATAATACAGCAACCTATTATATTATCACTGTAATCAGTTGTCATCTAACAGGAAACGAGTTCATGAGTCCAATACCATGGATTCACCTACAACTTTTGTTTCGGTCCAGCTATTAATAGCATGCTCCGCGACCCTTAATACAAATTTGTAGAGATTTCATTCAATAAAACTTACAATGTTTCCCCCCTTACTTAATCAAATAAGAGTTTGAACCAGGAAGTAGGTATAGTAAATCTCTCAACACGTAGAGGCCAAAATAGATGTCAGGTTATCCCTTCTCTAGAACTAAGGGTACAAAAGTCAACCATGTACAGTTCTAAAACAAGGCCCCAAAATGCCATTTTCTAATTAAACAGAAAGCAAGGAATGTCCACAAGCTTAAACAAGTTTTAGAACACAATGTCACTATTAATGTACCTTTTAGCAAAATAGGAGAGCCCTAAACAGGAAATACGTATTTATTCAGCCAAAAAGAGATATGTAGGCTTAACCTTCCATTTAGTAAGCCTTCAATTAATAAATACCATTACAGAATTCTTTTAAAAGAGAGTCAAATAAGCAAACGAAACTCTAATAACGTTTCCTTCCTTACGAACTAGATTGCATCACTCAAAATTGCAGTAGCCCATTTAGACAAATATGAAAATAGAGTAAGCTATAAGAGAGGAAAAGAACATTCCAAGCAAAACCAGCGAAAATGGAAACGAGATTTAAAGGAACAACCCCACAATCAGGTAGCGATATAAACAACCACGAAAACATCTTGTCTATGCGCCATTCAAGAGGGACGAATAATCATTTCAAGATACTGAAAGAAGTTAGAAAACTATTACAAGGAGTAGATTTAACATGCCTGATTATAGTTCTTCCCACCAACAAGCACGTCGACCAGGGCTCGGGCAACAGCAACACAAACTACGTAACTCCTCTTCCTCAGCCTAGCTGAAGGTCCAAACTCTGTTAATGGCCATGCACTTGACTTCATAAAATCAATTGAATAGTCCGAAATGTGCATCTCTGCCCATAGTTCGGTCGGGTCACATTGACACCTGATTATCATTCCCTCGCTGATCTTCTGGCCTCACCCTATCTCCTCTTCCCAAAGATTGTTGCCATGCATCCCTGGGTTTCTTAGAAGTAGATCCAAAATCCTCCGAACACCACTCCAAATTAGCCCGTAGGTCAATCCACCAGCCAACATGTCAGTCGAGTTGTCCAGTCAAGTGGGGTTCAACCCGGACCACGATTGCCATGAAGAAGGAAATAGAGGTTTCCATTTGCCATATAGTCATAAACAAGCAATTTCTCATCTCTTGCATAGTAGTATGCCTTCAAGCTGACTAGATTCAAATACCGCAACCTTCCAACAAGTTCCATATGCTGCTCAAAATCCCTTTTACGCTGACCCTTGCACCTCCCTTAATCTCTTCACTGCAACAACATTACCATCTTCCAATACGGCTTTAATAAGCAGTTCCAAAGCTATTCTTCCCAAGCATTTCAGCCGAAGCTCGAAGAAGATCCTCCAATTCGAACTGTTGAGTTCCCTCAAAGAAAACTAGCTTTCCCCTCTCTGCAGAACTAGATGGATGTTGATATGGGCTTGATGAATACACAATCTTCTCTGTTTCCAATATCTTTGATGGCTTCCCATCCACCATTTTCTAGAGTATTTTCTCCAGTAATACCAAATGAAAATGCAAGCAATGAACAATAGAACTGCAAAGTCCCCAACAACAATAGCAATCACAGCACCCCTGCTTAATCTATTGGAGCTCTTCTTTGTATTTTGTGACGATTCAGGCTTTGAACTTGGTGTGGAGGGCATCACGCTAGGATCCTGTGTTACAGGATTGTAATTCCCAAGACCTCCTGGAGTGGTAGGATTACTGATATTATTCTTACAACTTGGTAATGGATTTCCGTAGAGAACCACATTACTGGCAAAAGCGGAAGCTGGAAACTTAGACAAAGATCCAGGGATGACCCCTGTGAGATGATTATCCGGATGCATTGAAGTCCTGAAGACTGGTAATGTTCAATTGTGCAATTAGTACCAGTGAATACATTATTCTCAAGTCTCAGAGTGAGCAGATGGCTTAGAGAATTCAGAGAATATGGTATCTGGCTAGTGAAGAAATTGTTTGAAACATCGAGCCTCCGCAGTTGATCCAACAATGAGATAGATGAAGGCAGGGAACCAGAAAAATTACTGTATGAGAGAAACAACAATTTCATGCTCCACTGATACTGCCTGTGCAGCACAATTTTGAGAAAAATATCTTGAAGGAGGAACCCGAATCTGAGGATGCAGTCGATACTGAACAGACAACAACAAATTTGGACAACCTGCTTGTGGAGGTGCTTACAAAGGCTTCGACTATACTGCAACACGCCTGTTACCTGGCTAATTACTGTCACAGGTTGTTGCTATGGATCCCCAGCAAGAACACACCTCGCAACACTCAAGAAGGTGGAGGTAACACGCCTACTCTACCAGCTATCACGTCAATTCAGACTGCGTCCAAAGCATTGAAGGAGGAAATCAAATAAGATCCTGGTGAATAAAAAAATGCCTCCACCGACTCCCGTCTCCCGCACGCAAGGACAGAAAAGACGCTGTGGTCAAAAGTCTGCAGGCCGGGTGGTTGGGAGGAGGCCAAGGTGGCAGAAACGGAAGTCCTCAATGCATTACACTCTCCTCGATGCACGGGGTATTACAGAGAGAGTGGGATTAGATCTTAAAATGGATGGTTTGAACACAGGGAAATAAATGCTAAGAAGTGTGACTGATAAGATAGGGGTCGGACCTTCTGTATTTGTCCTGTCACTTGAGGAATTAGCTACCCTTTCTATTGTGGAAGCGGTTGTGAAACAGTAAGAGATCGAAGGGCAGGTGCCCATTCAAGGAGAGCCAGAGGTGTTAGCCACTAATGACCTAGATGCTGTGGTGGCAGAAACGGAAGTCCTCGATGCATGGGGCATTACATGTTGGCTAGATTTTCTACATAGCACAAAACCTACGCAGTCATGAGATAGATCTCCTCATTTACCGGTGAGGCTCCCGTATCAGATTTGTCAATTTATAATATGCTAATATCTAAATGGAGTTTCACTTTAACTGTTCAGCGCATGAGACCATAGTTGTACAGTTCTGCAGCAAGTAAGTAGCTATTTAAAGAAAGGAAATATTTATAGAAGAAGGGAAAGGGAATTATATCAACACAGAGAAGAAATGGGGAAGATGTGCATCCCAATCAATAGATAGCAGAGTTGATTGCATACATATAGAAGAAACCAATAGATATAAACACAGAATTCCAAGCAAAGGTAGCTCTAGATCTAGATCTGAAATAACACAAAGTCTATTAAAAGATCTAAGATAAAAATAAAGAAACACAATACACCGTGACACAAAGTTCTCCAGAAATTTTCTCCTGTATAATCCTTTGCTTCAAGTGGCTCTCAAGAGTTTTAGCACAAATTATGGAACACAAGGTTGCTGCTTACAAATTCTGATCATTAACCCAAAGGTTCTTCCTCTACTTATAGAATGTAGAGGGGCAATTACAAGTCGGAAGCTTTTAGTTGAACTGGCACATGTGGAAGTCGGAAAGGAAACAACTGGCAATCTCCCACCTGGAATTTCTCTTTGCATGATTTGCAACTAAAACTAGAACATTCTATTTTACACGTCTGCCACCTATCTTCAAGTATTTGAATTCTTCAAGTAATGGATTTTAAACTAATCACTTAAGTTATATAATTTAATTGATCGCTCAATTATTTTTTCGAAGGAAATAAGAGAAAGAAGAAAAAAGAGGAAAGTTGGAGTCTTGTCCTTTTTCATATTCTGCATGCAGCTGATTCAAAATAGATTTGGAAGCAACTGGATCTGGTAGTGACTGGAAGTAGTTAGATCTGGAAGTGACTGGAAGTAGCTTGCGGGTATTGCCTTTGACATGTCTTCCTTCTTATCCTTGAATCTTTTATAATTCTTCTCTAGTACATGCATCAGTGCAATGTTCTCCATAAATAACTCATCATTTTTATTTTTAATTGCATATGAGCAATTAAAAATTCTGGAAAGCACTCCGGGTGAATGCAACTTCAATGAAGGCTTCAACTGGAAGATTGGAAGCACATGCACAAGCTCCTGGAATAAATTTTTCACACACTGGCTTCTTCACGGGCTGTATTTGAAACAAGAGGATGAATTTTTGCCATAAGCTTTTGCAATTATGAGATATGGATCTGGATCTATGTCTCTGGTGTCAACAAATCTAGAAGTAATACATGATGTCGTTGTGCTTTCTTTTTCATCCTACTTTTCCTTGGCCGTATCTATCTTTGTTTGAGAAATTCTTCTTCTCTTTATTCAGCCAGAATTCTTCAAAACTGGTGCAAATTTGGATAATTATTCATATTCGGAGGATATATTCAATGTATTGGACATTGATTTAAGCTCCCTTTCTCTTATAAAAGCACCTATAATGAATTCCTGAGCACCTGTATCACCTATGCAAACAATTATCTAGACACAAATCAACCTCCTTCAACCTGTGCGCCAAAATTGGAAGCTTTCAACATTAATTTCACCTTCCTCTAAGCAAAAATCCTCTCCAAATGGGGTGCGCTTTTCCTTTGGACTGCACTTCTCTGCCTGTGAATTAATTAATTCATCCATATGGCAGCCCCTGCTTATACAATCTTCACCGTTCTATAATTAATTAATGTCTTTCCTATTCCTGACAATTAATTAAGTAATTAATAAGCTTCACTCTTCAAATGGGGCGCCTATTTTGTGCATGCTCATGGCTGCCATTAAATAAATTAAATTTATTTAATTTTAGACTTTCGATTCCAGTTAACTCAATCCTCACAGTATGCTTTGACCTTAGCCACTAAAAATAAGAATTAATTTAATCATTTAATACTTTAAAAAGTATTATTTCTCTCCCAAATGGGGCTGCATTAAATAAATTAAATTTATTTAATTTTGGAATTCTATTTTTAAATTTCTTTTGTCCACTTCCCTTTGTTGACTTTTCCACAAGCCTGGGCACCAAAATTGGGTGAATAAATATTAACAAATATTTATTTAATGCATTATTATTCACGCAAGGTGGGTCCCACTTTTTGGAATAAGGAATTTCTATTTTTAAAAGTCACATGACAATGGGATTATTTACCTTGCAAGGCAGCCCTGAAAATCCCATGATTCACTTAAGTCTTTTGACTTTCATAATGGGATTATTTACCCTGCCAGGCAAGCAATAAAATCCCATGATTCACTTAAGTTGTTTTTCTTTTATTCCACAATAGGAATTTTTACCCTGCAAGGCAGGTAAGAAATTCCCGCCTGCCTACTACCTCTAATTTTCCCATCATAACTTAAGTGAATTTGCCTTCATGGGAAAAAGTACCCTGCAAGGTAGGTACAAAAATCCCACCTACCTACTGCGACCAAAAATCCCATAATCCACTTAAGTTGTTTGACTTTCATAATGGGATTATTTACCCTGCAAGGCAGGTAAGAAAATCCCATCAATGCCTTAAGTGATTTTTCTTTTATTTCACAATGGGAATTTTTACCCTGCAAGGCAGGTAAGAAATTCTCACCTGCCTGCTGCCTCCAATTTTCCCATTGTGACTTAAGTGGCATTTCTTCCATGGAAAGAGTGCCCTGCTAGGCAGGTACAAAATTTCCACCTGCCTGTTGCTTCCAAAAATCCCATGATCCACTTCAAACCCTCTTTTTCCAAAAATGCGGCCAGCCCAAAAGAAGCTTTTTGGTGCACGACTTTGTCTTTTTCATGAGAACCAGATCTCCGATGGTGAATTCCTTCTGGCACAACATGCATATGTGATCTCCAGATACTCCAAGCCAAGAATCAGGCCAAACCGGCAAAGGAATTGATCTAGAGAAATTTCACATAAAACGAAACTGGAAAACACAAAAAACACAAAACGTTGCTAGAAGTTACAAATAAAGCCCATGATTCCTGGTTAAAACCCTACTTGTATATGGGAATAATGATATGTATGATCACAACAGAGTTAAACCGGAGCACAAATTGCCTCAAACGGGGCTCAAAATTATTAAATACAAATTTCCCGCAGGCAAATCTTGACGACAGAATATAACAATTTTGGGCATCTGGGTATTTGGCGAAAATGGCTAATATGGCTCTTTGAGAATATCTTGACACAATACAAGAACTTTCAGGCAATAAAAACACAAAACGACCCATTATTTTAAAAGTACGATTTTTTTTTGGATAGGGTAGTCACAGATTTTAGGATGAAATCTAGGGACACCAATAGGTCATAGGAGCTTCTTAACTCTCATAATTAGATCAGTGTGTCATAGTCCAATTACATTAGGTTAGTTGATCATTTGATTAGCTATTCTACGATTGTAACTCACATTCTTATTCATGGAGTGTTGGTCACTATTCTATGAGTTACACATTCACTCTCTTATATGTACACCTCTTTTGTGAGCTAATTTAGTCGATTGAGTATTGGAATTCATTCATTTGCATTGTCCTCTTTATGATTTCTCAATTCTTGCAACTACATAGTACATTCGTTGAGCCAGGATCCTCACATACTCTAATAGTGGAAACCTTTTAATTGTGACTTGTAGGCAATATGTACCATATTAGGTGAAAAAGACAAAACCTTCCACTCCCAATGAACTACAAAAGGAAATATTTTATGAACAATTTTATCAATGGGCTCAAAATAGAGAGGAGTTTGATCCATTTAAAACTTTTTAAGAATAAGACACAATTATGTATCATTTCCAAAAGGAAGAAAGCACCACTAAAGTCGAAATATGGTTTTAATGTTATTCCAAATGTTTTCCATTAGAACATCCTTAATACTTGAATTGCAACAAGCATTAATTAACACTCAACAATAATACTTCCTTAAATGAATCATATTTTTCCCTCGCCAAAACTATATTAGACCATCCCAAATATTTTCCATGTGAGATGTTCTCAATTAATAGAAAAGAGAAACATGATATTATTCCACCAATAAAATTGTTGGAAAATAGTTTTTATTTTTAAAGCAAAATTCTATTTTTACACATCTATAATCCAAACAAGTCAAATGTCACTTAATCACATGTCACAAGAGTAAACGAGAAATACAGAATATATATTAATAAATTTAACCCTCAAAGCATAATCAATAACATAACTTTTTCATTGACCGCAGCTAACAAACAAACAAACCAACAAGGTTTTAAATATTACAGGTGTATTCTTTACAAAATTAAATACTATTAATCATTGTAAAAATGCATAGCATATCAGCATCGACATATCTAGAAACAGGTCGGTGCGTTTTATATTACACTGAAAACAAATAATAATGGCGGCCATACATTATTTTAGTAGAAAACCACAAAAGACGGCACAAGCAGCTGATCCAACTTGATTTCGAGACAACTGATTAAAAAAGAAAATATATGTTATTGCAAGTTGCAATGTCTTTCGTTGATCGCTTCAGAAAGTATGCAATTCTATATTAATCAGAAGACCATGTCAAAAGCTTGATGCGCTCCATGAAGTAATTTTTTATATTTATTGTGATTGAAA
This sequence comes from Taxus chinensis, assembly GCA_019776745.2. NCBI lineage: Eukaryota > Viridiplantae > Streptophyta > Pinopsida > Cupressales > Taxaceae > Taxus > Taxus chinensis. The sequence continues at coordinate 627,830,679 of CM034151.1, forward strand.
CTGTAAGTTATATGTGACCAGAATGATATAGTTTCTTGAAACTCCAAAACATGTAAAATGCTTAAACAACGCCTATATAGCAGCCAGAAACCTTCTCGCTGTTGATGCTCATGGTTTCCATTACTGTGGCGGAACCTTTTCCCAAAGCTTCGCTTGTTTCTCTTTTGTATGTGTACATGCAAGAGATAATCAAGAAGAAGATATAGTTCAAAGAATTAAGAAGACCTAGAAACCCAAAATAATAATCAAATCGCGACGCATTCACATTATCCAATATCCAGCTTTTATGGCCGTGTCGCCGTGTAATGTCGCTTACACCAGTGAGGAGAATACTGTTGAGGAACGCCCCAACTCCAATGGAGGCCAATGCCAACGCAGTTCCAAAACTGCGCATACTCTCGGGCGCTTGATCATAAAAGAATTCCGTTCTCCCTACTTCTACAAAGGCTTCTGCCATTCCCATTAGTATAAACTGAGGAAGCAGCGTAAAGATGGTGCGAGGCACGATTGCGTTGCTGTTATCTTCAAGCCCGTGGCTTTTAATAACATCTATCTTTTTCATTTCTGTTATCATAGCCGCCGCCATGGCAATACTGTACAGTATCATACCAATCCCCATTCTCTGCAATATCGTTATACCTCGTGGATTCCCTCTGAATCTTCGGCAAATAGGCACCAAGAGTTGATCATAAATTATTAGCGACAATAGAAGTGATATTTGAAGAAAAGCTCCGATACTTGCTGCCGGAATTTGAAAATTGGGACCCATTTGTCTATCCAGAGTAGTTGCCTGCTTCACAAAAAGTGTTCCGGATTGTGTTAATAATGTGCTCGGAAAAATGGAAGTCACCCAAACTGGAAGGATTCTTATTATCAGCTTTATTTCCTCCACATCTGTCACAGTGCAAGGATCTGAGCTTGTGCCATTTTGCACTGATGCTTTGTCCATAAACCTGTTATTCAAAAATAGATTTTGCAGTTCAAAAGTTCAAACCATTAGATTAAAGATCACATAGCTCAGTATAATAGTAAATAATGTACTGGTTGGTTGATCATTCTATTTTGCAAACATATGAGATGGATAAACTAATCTTCTGATAAAATATCTATTTAGATGGTATGTAAGAATTTAACCATTACAGAATTCAGTTTAAAGATTACATAATTCATTCTAATAGTAAACAACCATCAGATTGATTGGCCATTCTACCCTGCAAACATATGTGATGGATACACTAATCTTTAAATAAAATATTATCTAAGAATTTATCCAGTGATTGAAAGTTATTTCCAACCTGAGAAGTTGTGTGTGAGCGATGGGATATCGGCCCTGAGCAAGGTATTCCTTTGAATCCACTTCATGAAGGCAAGATGGATCTGAAGGAAGTCGCACTTTCCAGTTTTGAATCGTCCTTCGAATCACTTTCCCCATTCGCTGCAGTGGGTTGCCGGAGAGAGATTTATATCTATAAAATGGAGTTCCAATCATGAACACAACATAGGAGATTAGCAATCCTGCTGTGATAATTGCAGAGGCCACTGCCCAACTGATATGGTCTTCCACATACACAATAAATGTTTGGCCAAACAAACTTCCACCGAACAACACAAAAATCCACCAATTGAAAAACGAATTCTTCTGCAACTTTTCCTTGGGATGAAAATCGTCGAACTGATCTGCCCCGAAAGTGGAGACATTCGGTCTGGTTCCTCCTGCGCCCAAAGCCAGAAGATAGAGAGCCGAGTAGAAAATCCCAATCTGTAGAGACGAAGCCTTTTCGCAGCCTTCATTTGATGGGCAGTCTGGCGGTCTCAAAGACTTCAACGAAACTGCTAGTGTCATGATTCCCATCCCCTGCGCCAAAATCAATTTCAGAAAACCAAATCCATTTCCCAAAACACAAAAATTACAATCAAATAATTACCAGAATATAGAAACATGAAAAGACTGCGAATGTTCTGAAGCGCCCCAAATATGTATCTGCAATGTATGCTCCAAGTAAAGGTGTGAGGCATAAAGTGCCAATCCAGTTTGTAACATTCCTGGAGGAAGACACAGTGCCTTCATGTAGCTTGTTGGTCAGATATACCACTAAATTCGCCCAAATGCCCGCAAAAGCCAACTTTTCTACAAATTCGTAGCCTGTGTATAAAATCAAAACAGTCATTGTCATAAGAAAGATCGAGCCATATTTTACAACAATGTGAAGGGGGAAAAAATAATACCAATGATGAGAGAGCAGGCTCTCCACCCTCCAGTCTTTCCTCTTACAGCAGGCTTTCCTCTCAGATCGACAGATCGATCTAATACCAATTCTGGCTCTTCAATGGCCATGTTTCAGCTGAATTAATTGTTACAAACTCCACCCAGATATTTATTCACTTTTTTGTGTATGAATCTGAGCCATAATGGGTTACGTATTGGTCGTTCACTCTAAAAAACCACATATGTATCAGATTATCTATAGACTAGCAATCACATGTGTACGATTTAGAAAGACGGTTATTACTTTTGTAGTTGATGTTGATAAGGGGTGTGATTGACAATACTGATTTTATATTAAATCCAAAACAAATGTTGCAAAATACATTAAAAGGGATGTTAGATAATAGCTAGGTGTGTAATAATTGAATACAAATGCAAGTGAGGCATGTAAGTTTGCTAATACTCACTCTTAAGAATGTAGTGAATGTGAAGTGTTTTTGTCAAAGTAGATTGAAAGAATGACTAAGTGCTTTAACATATTATCTCTCCATGAAACTAAAATGAGAGAGAATATGTAATCATATATAAACAAATCTGAAATGGTTACGGTACATTCCAAATTACTTTATTACCTCAACGAGTTTGAGAGCATCATTGTTAGAGTTATTTTGTGCATATCTTACAATCATAGCAATCCATGAAACCACATTTCTTTGAGGCATTTTGCAAATAAAAAACGGTATATGTTATTTGTGTTAGAGGGATAGTTTTTACTTTTGTAGTTGTGTTTGTTTAAACTATGGGTGATTGATTTTGTATGTGTAGAAAAAAAGTGATATAATATACAAAGCTTTAGATGGAAACAACTATAAATTGCATTGCTCTTTCTTGGCATTTTAAAATTCTAGGTATTTGTGTGCAGATGAAGACATCAAAAATGTGTTGTTGTTGGTTAACATAAAGAAATGGGCAACAATAAAAAGGAAAAATCAAACATGTATGTTGAAAAGTGTAATTTTGTAATTGCATATATATAGATGAACCACTTCATTTTGTAATTGTGTAATTTTCTTTGCACGTTTCCTACGGAGCTGAAGATGCTGATTTTGCAAAGATTGAAATTGCATTTTGTTTTGTTTTCTTCTTAGCTGGAACATTCGACAACCTTGGAGAACCTAAATGTAACAAATAAATGTGTCAATAAAGAAATTATAAGAAGATATTGCTTTCTAATTTGTTGTCTGATAATCTATACAATATGAAATCATGTCTAGCCATGTAAGTTATATCACCTTGCTCCATTTTGTTTGCAGAGCCTTTCGTAAATGCCTTTGGATGATTTGAATGGTACAGAGTTATAATTATGCACAATAGGCACTAAAAAGAATGCATCCCACACCCACTCCCATACTTATCTTGGTCTAGATCAACACCACCAGATAAAACATCCAACTGGACCCTGTGTAGATAATTACAACACATTTATAAAAAAAATTGTTTAGATGTGAATGCAGAGATGAAAATATCTATTTTTTTATGATGTGGCTACGAATATGAAATGATCACCTATCAAGGATGTCGCTAGCGAGTTCTCTAAAGCGAATGTGGCGTCTTTCTTGCAATTATCCAACATCGTGGACATGAGGAAATATGAGTAAAATGTGACTGCCGCTATGGTGGAGAGGGAAAACATTCTGAACATCCATCTCATTCCATGGAAGGTGTAAGGTAGTTCCAGAATAGTCATCCCTATTATTCAGTCGTCAACTACAAAATAAATAACTATCCCTCTAAATCAAATAGCATATACCGTTCGAAGTTCACATTACATTGCACACATGCGATTGTTAGTTTTAGATACTACATGAGTTAATGACCCAGCGACCTGGGACACTTCTTGGTGCACTATTGTAGGACGATTCCTCCCAACTAGATGTGTATTGAGAATTGTACTTCATGTTTTCAATTTATGGTCGCATTATATCAAATTTACATCTGGCTTCAAATTTTATTCACGCTACTTCAATTTACTTGTGTATACTCACAAGAGAACTCGATTCCATGAACTCTATGTACCTAAAAAAAGGGTATACCATACCTGACTACTAGTTTTTATCAATTCTTAGACTTTCTGTATTTGAAGATTTTGGCATATCGATGGTATATTTTAAGGCCATGACTAACATGATTCATGGATTAATTACCGTTGGGCCTTCAGCCTAAGATCTCATTTACACCCATCCAGCGTGGCTCAGAAATGGACTCATCAACATTGGTGAAAAAACCTTAAATTGGGCTACAAGAACCTTAAATTCCCTTTATACTTGGACCTTGGCTGGACCATCTTTCTCAATGTGAACACTATTGTCTGGACTATGCGGAACTTCCCTGTTTAAAATCCTTCTTAACGAATGGAGCCGAGTTGAGGGTGACTTGAGAGACGACGACCTTCCCGGAGAAGAGAGCTGCTGTTGATGATGATCCCTCGGAGAAGAAAAATTTTTATGCCTTCGTGGTGGTGTGTCGACAACAATTCTTTCCATTGACTTCCTTGATGAGCTCCCTTCGACCAAATTCGAGCTCGACCGCAAATGGGATTGGTTTCCATTGACAGTAATGGAAACAACCGAGACTTGTTCTTCACCCACCGAGCCTGATGACTCCTCAAATACTATAGCCCCAGTATGGATTAGAATTTTAGACTTTCCACATGAAGTATGGAATGAATATCTTTTTAAAAATTAGGGATTTCATTGGAGGTTGCATATACACAGAAAATATAGTCCTAGGAAAAAGCATCACAACCTATGAAAGAATCTACTTTAATTTAAATCTTAATCATATTTTGTCAAATGAATTCAGCCAATTGACTATGAATTTAAATGCATACCTGTAGAATTCAATTTAACGCTGGGGATTGACTAGAACTTGGAGAGCCTGAAGAATAAAATTATAGTGTTAGTGACCAGTATTTAAATGTTAATGCATGCAAAAGCTATAAAATAAAATTTTAAAAATAGTAAAGCCAAAGCAACATGCATAATCGGAAAATCAAAATTGTTAGAAAAGAAAAAAGTAAAATTGTTAAAAATAGCAAAAGCAAAATTGTTAAAAATAGCAAAATCACCATTTAAGCCATCAAATTTGACACCATCCCATGAATGTCCGTAAATCCTTTTCCCATATGGGTAACGCATTTGACGTAAATATAAGATCTTATTCTAAAAAATAAAAAAGCATAAGATTCATTTTTAATAACATTGAATCCGGTTGATTCCATTTCCAATCCAACAGCTTTCTTCCAAATTCTTGTGATTCCAGGGAGATGTTCTCCTCCCACAACTGCTACAACTGACCTGCTCTCACTTGTAACTTTCAACAAATCAGCGCACATGTATTCATCTATCTCATCAACAATTTCCCTGTACTCACTATCTAAGAATTTTCTATTAATGCATTTCTCATTTAAGATTTCACCCTCCGCAGCCTTAGTATACCATGAAATATAGTGTTTAAACATGGTTGAAGGTAGAAAATAAAGCATGAGTACCGTAAGAGTAGACGTATTTTTCTCTGAGATGCTCATCACTTCCGGTACCCTCTATTACCTTGTATGAGAAGCGCGGTCTCCAAATATAACTTTACCACCATATTTCATTGCTTCTTTGTAGGCTTTTCTTAGGCTCTGCGAATATCTGAGTCTTGACGAATTTCCTTAGAAATCTTTATATAAACCAATGAAGATAAAAATCGATATAGATATTTTTCTTTTCTCCAAAAGATCCTCACCGTACCAATAAAACTGGACACCACTTTAAGTTCTGAGTCTCGAGGGGCCAACAAATTTTAAAACCTTTCTCTATCAAACCCCATAAAACAATCTCTAATTTCAGCAACCTAACAATATATTTCACATCTCTGAAACTACTGGGAGAGATATAACATATGCCAACCAAATAAACATTACAAATTCCACTCAACGATCTGGGAGATTCACATTGCAAAAAGGTCACTCTTTTCCTCAACTCCTTTAGTGAAAACCTGAGGTCTTTACTGGATTAATCCACCTTGCAAAAATTTTGCTTGTCTTTCTTATTACGAGAGCCATGTTCAAACAATTTGAAACAATCAAACATGAAATAGAAAAATTTGAATGTAATTAAGTTGACTCCCACAATAACTAGAAGATGGTATGTATGTGAAACTTTCTTGGAATAAAAGCAAAGGTCTTAAAAATAATAGAACTTTAAATTTATTAAATGGAATGCAAATAGTAATTATCTATTTAAAGAATCAAAATTGATTTAATAACAATAATATAAATTTTTTATCTATTTAAATTATTAGAAAAACTATAAAATAAAATTTAAAAATAGTAAAGCCAAAGCAACATGTAAAATCAGAAAAGCAAAATTGTTAGAAAAGTAAAAAGTAAAATTGTTAAAAATAGTAAAAGAAAAATTGTTAAAAATAGCAAAACCGTCATTTAAGCCGTCAAATTTGACACAGTCCCATGAATGTCCGCAAATCCTTTTCCCATAGGGGTAACACCTTTGGCGTAATTAAAAATAAAGGTCACGTTAATACTAATGATTTTATTTAAATATCAAAACATAATTTAAATAAATTGAAGACGGTTTACACTGAAATTGCACATAGTAAAAATTAAAGCCAAAATAATTTGATTTATTTTAATAAAATTTCAATATGTAATAAGGTTAAATTCAGTTTAAGTAACGGGCTGAGGATAAATTGCACATAGCCGAGACTGTAGCTATAGTGACTGTTTATATATTTTCTTTAACCGATGGACATTTTAGGTAATTTTTATCTAGCACGCACAAAACTGGTAGGGCCCACGCTTTGGACCAATCATTTAATTAATAAAAAAACATTAATTTATTTCTATTTTGTGATTGGCCCTGAGCATGGGCCCTACCAGCTTTGTGCGTGCTGGTTACAGTCAACTTTTTATTTGTAGAAATTGCACAATGAAAGTTAACACTAAATTAATACCAATTATTCTATTCAAATCTCAAAATATAATTAATCTAAATTGAATTTAATTTATTGACCATTTCTATGTAATATAAAAAATTGTGTGAAATTGATATTAATTATTTTATTTGAATCTCAAAGTATAATTTTATTATGTTTGATAATAATCAATTGCACATTTTGTAAGTTAAATCCGGCCTAATCCAAATTATTTTAATTTAAATATTCATCACAACATATTTCTCGCATGGTTGTATACAACATTATACCTTAAATGTTATAAAATAGTATCAATTAGATGTTATCAGATGCCCAAAAAGTAATGTCACATAATTAGTTTTCTAGGTTGGGGTCATTTGGCCTTGGCCACCATTTTAGGTAGCCGATGTTATGGTTTACCCACAACATGTGGAGCACGGAATTAACACACTGCTCTAGAGATTGATCGGTGGTGTAGACACCAATTTTTGGTATTGCTACCACTCACCCCATGTTCACTTTCCGTCATCTTTTCTACATACATATCTCTCTTCCATTTCGAATTCCATTTCCCTCCTAAATTCAATTTACCCCACTTACCATTACTTCCCACAATTTAATCAATCTTCCATAATCATTCCTAATCACCCTTAATTAGCCCCAAAACCTCAATTCATTTATTTATCCTTCCTCAAATTTCTATTTTATCCTTTCTAGGCCATCATTTAATGATTTCACCTCTCCATGGCCTTTATTTAATAATTTCCACCATCCACCTACCCATTTACTCATCCTAAGAAGCCCTAATCCGTCCCAATCCTTCTAAACCATAATACTGCTCCCTGTGGGCTCCTTGTCTCGAGCTCATCATCTTCCCACCACCCAAATGGAGGGGTCCCTCTAGTTGAGAGCTTCCCATCCGGGTCGCCATCGACCCTATAAAACCGCCTCTACCCCTCCTTTTCTTAGGATGGAATTTTGGAGTCTTCAAGCTTTCTTATGATCTTGCTTTCATATTCCACTTTCTTTGTAGTTGTTATTATCATCTTAGAGTTCTCGTGGAGATTTTGTGACCATATTTGGGAGATTTGAGGTCTTCTTTTATCATTGCATGTTTGGGCCCTCTTTTGCAACTATCATCATCAAATCTTGTGTAGGTTCAGTTGTCATTAGGAGCCCTCTGCTCCAGTCACTCCCAGGACCTCATTTTTTATCTATAAGACTTAATTTCATTTCATCCATTTTCATCCAAGCCTAGATTTGTCCCAGTTGTCGTTAACCGTGTTTGGTGGCCATCGGTCGAGCCTCCATTTTTTGTTCCTCTCTATCATTAAGATCCCCAACTATCCACTTTTTGTTTCCATGGTCATTTAACTCTCAAATCCTATCATTTTTCCCCTTTGATATCTCAGATTTGTCCTATCAGTCCCCAGTCACCATCGACCATGCATGATCACCATCAAACTGATTAGTCCTCATATCATTCATTATTAGTTTTCATAATTTTATTACATCCTTTTAATCAGATCCAAATCCATCCTATTCTGCAGTTTTCTGCCTTTATCTTAGATCCACTTTCTGGTCCATATCGGCTTCAAATCCTATTACGGGAGAGCTTGCAGGCCAATTTTTCTACATTTTCTTCTTAATTGGCCCCATTCTCCATCGATTGGCCCTTTGTATTCTCGAGTTTCCATCGACCCACCCAAGTTTGATTTATTATGCATCCATTTAGATCAAATTTGTATTTCTATCTTACATTTAACATTTTAGTTTCTATTTTGGTTCAAATTCTGCTACATCCAATTTATCAATATCTTATTTTATATTATATTATCTAAAATGAGGGTTGACATTTATCCTAGGAAGTTATTACTTCTCGGGACTGGAATTATCAGGTAGCCCTCTCATCTATCTACTAATCCCATCTCGTGTTGAGTTTTATTGATTCGAAGGTCATCTAGATCTCCGCAGAGAAAGATCTCTTGTTTGCACCCGTATCCATTGTCATCCCATCTAGAGGTACCTTAAACCCTTTCATATTTTTATTCACTTATTTTCTTTAGTATTGTTATCCAATTTTTCTGCTAAGGTGAAATTGGACAAAAATGACCTTCCACACAGAGAAAATAGAGGGATTGATTCATTCATGGGAGCTTGCATTTTGAGGTTGGACAAACAAGGCGTACAGGCCGAGCATATTACTGGAGAAGTGTTGGGAAATGAATAAACTATGAAGTTTGAAAGTTGGACTGCGGAGGTGGAACCATTCGAAGGTAGACTAGGGAATCAAGGGACATAGTGGGAAGAAGCGTGAAAGGAGTGAGAAGTCCAAAACCAAAAGTCCAAAATTCAGACTTCGGGCTTTTGGAGGTTCGGAAGTTTCATGTGCTCGGATAGATAAACAAGACCTAAATCCTTGAAACCCGAATTCTCGAGTTCCCAAATCTTGAAGTCCCGAATCCTCGAAACCTGAAATCCTGAAACCCCCAACATGCCTAGGTCTGAAACCCAAAATCTAAATTTTGGACTTCGTGGTTTCAAATTTTCGGAAGTTACACGCACCCAGTCAGATGAATAGTAACATCAACCTCCAAAGTCAAAATGCCTGAAAGTCTGAAATTTCAGATTTTGGAGGTTACGATGCATTTTCAGAGTCTGAAAAGAGAAGATCAACCACCCATATTTATTGCAGTATGGCACCCTCATCTTCAAATGGCCATGACTTTTGAGTGGGAGCTCGAATTTGCACAAAATTAGACTTTTTGGAAAGCTCTCAGTGGGAGCTCTTTTATTGAGACTAAGTAATTCAAAATGAAGAAATAAAGTCCTCCATTTTAGAGGATGTCTCTATATTTCTCACCTACCAAAATGATGGAGGTATGGGATTCCTTACTTCCCCAACAAGGAAAAGTACATAGAGATATGGGTTTTGCAATGGCACCCATCATTGTTCTTGGTGATTTTAATGAATTTTTGGGTGGTTGAAGAAATATTTAGATATTTTCTCTCTCTCCCTTCTCTCATTATTCTTATATATATATGAGTAGGCACTCATTTTAAAAATGTTGGACACCTTGTATATGCCCCTCCCTTCTTCTTCTTGTCTGCAAGATATTTTGTGGAGATCCCAAACCTCCATAATTGACATTGTAATGCAAAATATATGCCTTTGATCTTGAATGTGATGTATTGTATCAACTTTGAGAGAAATAAAATTATATTTGTGGATGTTTCAAACCCTCCTCTATGTTCTATTGTATCTTCCTAATCTTTCATTACATGCAAGGCTATTGTGTGTTGTTGTGTTTTCATTGCAAGATTATATTTTTGTTGTGTTTATTGTGTAGGTTGTTCAACATCCTTCTAGTGCATCACCTTCCCTTAGCGTAGGTTTTAATTTTCATGCATTTTCTCTAGCTCTGTCTCCTTGGGAAAGCGTTAGATTAGGGTTAGATCTGCAACTCTCTGCACTTTGGAGTAGTTGGCACTGGGTTAGGATTGGAATTCGGCCTTCTCCAAAGGGTTATCTCGATTGTAAAGTCCCACAATTTGGTATAGCTCCATGTTTGACGAATCACACTGACTCCCTCAATTGTTCACTTGCGAGAAATCAACGGTGCTGTGATTTCACCATAATAAGTACTAGTTCACTAATGTAAGCAAGAACGAGGGAATTTGGTCAACATTTTGGCATGCCCGGTGGGACCACCCTTTCCGAGTATTTTCATTTTTCTTTCATTTTCATTTTCCTCTATCTATATTTTATTAAAATCATAGGAAGGAGCGTTCCTTGTTTGCTTGTGTGCATGAATTGTGTCACTTAGATTGGATTTTGCTTGCTTTCTTAAAAATTAAAAACTTAGATAAAAAGGAAAAATGTTATCCAGATATTCCTTATTTTTATTTCCCATCTCTTTCTTTTATTGCATTGTATTTCTTACTTGCTTTCCCTCATTGAATTTCCACATTTCAATTTGGATCTAAAAATAACCCCTCATACTTTCTTAGAAATCTAGTTTAATTAGGTTGCTTAACTCTTTGCATACACCTTCATCACACACATGCAAACACACAAAACAATTTACACATCTAAACATATCATACCAGGTGGAACTATTGGGATTTCATCACCTGATAGGAAATCCAACGTGGTGTTTTTACCGCGTTACATTTTTTTTGTCTACTTGTATATTGGCTAAGAACTCGACTCCCTTATTGTTGTGGGACCATGAATTTAGGTGGTAAGCCCCAATACCAAGCCCCATACCAGTAGCCATCATAGATTCGTGCCTCTCATACCTTCAGGTATATCAAGGACTCCATCCAGAAATATTTGAAACTATCCATAGATTGCCACTTCCTAGGCACCCTTTAAGCCCATTTTTCATTTCTTTTTCACATCTGTAATAATCAAGATAATCAAAAAATTGTTGTGTGGATTTCTTGCATTAATTTAAAATGAGCATATTTTTATTTATTGTTTGTTTTATGCCATTTATTACAAGAACCCAAGCAAGAAAAATGGAACATAACATGATATCAAACAAAATTCCTATTTCCACTACTACTTCCTTTCAAACAACTTCCTCACTTTCTCTCCTTACCTCTACCCCTTTTTTCATATCTTCTATGATTTCTCAACCCATGGTTTCCTTTCTTCCTCTTAAAGAAACTCAATTGGTTCACCCCAACACTCAAGTCGATACCAATCCTTTTCTTTATCAACACTAAATTCCATCTAGACTAGCAACACCCCCTTCCGCCATCTCTATCAAAGCTCTTGGACCTCCTACCATCCCTCGTGGGTGTGTGTAATTCCAAGATCTCCTAGACTCTAATATGATTTCTCCCCGTGACTATCTCATTCGCAAGACCCCCAATCTCCCCTTTGATGGACCTCCTTTACAACAAATTTATGTTTACCATTCCAATCTCGAATCTATGCAAGTCATCACATCTCAAATTGTTATATTTTTTCCTACAACTATTGATGATCTCTCTATGTCCCAACATCAGCTTGATCCTAATTAATCCTCTCCCTCTATTCCTCACAATCACCAAACCACTCAATTGGTGGTCGACATCCCCCTAATTTTCCCCGTGTGAGCACTTTTATCCCCATCACCTCATCATCCACTATGGTTATTTGTGCCCCTATTTAATCATCTCAAGAATCTCACTTGCTTCCTCCTATATCCGAATAACATGAAACAACTACGCCCCTTATTTCCACTTCCCATATCAATGTCAATGTGACCACTTCACAACCCCATCCATCTAAATCAATGCAAACGTATCAACCTCTTCCTCGAGATGCTTATCATTACATACTTCCCACTCAACTAACTCGAGTATCCCAACCACCCATTACTTATATTTTAACTCATGCCATAGAAAATCAATCAAATATCACTATTACTCGTCATCCAACTCATTATAACAAATCTTACCACATCCATATTTCTCAGCAACAACGTCTATCTCAACCCATTCAATTGTAATCTTTTAATTATATCCCCCCTTATTAACCAATTCCACAAACAACCACTCATCCACAAACATATCAATCTTACCAACATCTTAATCCATCTACCTCATATGCATCAGAATCTCACCCTTCAATGTCATAACCCCGTCCATCTAATTATCCCTTAAAAGTGTTTTTGAGTAGCATGGATAATATTGAAGCTGCTACTTGGGATCCAATACCACATTCTCATATGAAAAAATATGTAACTAACCAATCAATCCATCTATCCCCGTAAATTCTTATCATCCTCATTGGGAATTTATGAAATTATTTAATTTCAATAGCAAGGGGGATCCACAACAACATCTTTACGATTTTAGAAATGCATGTTACCTTATCACACATGATCAAGACATGATGCTTCACACATTCCCTATGTTGTTGGCTGGTCCCACATTAGATTGGTACAACGTCATCCCTCAACATTCATTTTTCACCTTCACCCAACTCGCATGATTATTCCTATATCATTTCTCAATCAACATTGCATGTAAGATCACTATCACATACCTATATTCCATTTGACAGTATGATGACAAATCTATCGCGGACTTCATTACACGATGGTGTGCCATCATCAACCAACTATCATATGCCCTTCCACAAACTGAATTAATTTTTCTTTCTCATGGTCTAGTGTGAATCACATCTCCTCTAATCTTCGAATACAACCATTCCAAACCTTTGAAGAGGCATTTACCATGGCTTGAAAACTTGAAATCCGTACCCTTGAGCAAGGAAATTTTAAAAAATGATCTAATAAACCCAAACATGAGTTCACTAAATCTACCACACATGGTGGCAAACCTCAGAACACCACTAACACCATTGTGGTTAAATATTCATCCACATCCACATCCTCTTCTCATATAGAGCCTCCACAATGTGCTCCTATACCACCCACTAACTATACCCCTATTTGGAAATCATATAGTTCGATATTTGACCATTTTGATGAATCATGACCTAAACCAACATGGTATCACGCGGAATATTACTGAAAATATCACCAAGTTCATGGCCATGACATTGAAATTTGTCACTGTTTTAGATACATTATCCAAAAACTTATAGAATATGGTGACCTTCAAGTAGATAATCCTAATATGGAAAATAATCAACCTCTTGACGTCTTCAAATAACCCTTTCGTAATCATCCACCTAAAAAATCAAATTCCACCCCCACATCACAAATACATAATGCCCATACAATTAATAGTATAAAATTAAATCCAACCCCAGCACCTATACCCATCATCTCATCATCCATTGTATCCACCCCTATCACAGGTTCTTCCCCTACAATCACAACCTCATCCACTTCTACACCCATCATATCAAATTCAACTATAATTACGACTACGACATCAACATTGACCTTGACCATACATACTTCTCCATCCACAACATCCATGTACCCATCCATCATATCTAATCCTTCATCTAAAATCACCTCAACACCTTCATCCCACATCAATAAAATATGCTATTATGACTATTCCTACATCAATATCAAAATCTACGTTTTTATCCATACTGACTCTTCAATCATCCACCAAGCAAAAATCCACACTCAGTACATCTACAAATGACACTCTCACTTCATCCATAACCCCAATCACCCCTACATTAACAAATCATAAATCTACACAATATACCACCTCTTTACATCTTGTTAAATGCACCATAAAAAATCCACTTACACAGTCGATATCTACAACCCAATGCACATCATTTAATCCCACTCCCATGGATGCTCTATTTGAAGTAGTCATCATCTCTAAAAAATGTAAATCCTCATAACCTAAGCATAAGAAACTTGGAAATCCTATCCAAAAATCCCTTACACATCCACACAATAAGTTGGAGCTCCCTTCTCCTAAGAATAACCCTTCTAATCAATCAAGTTTTGCATCATCACTCTTAGGAGCATCACTTTCCATTTAGGGCCACCCCCTTTGTCTAAACCCAAGTTACAACAACCTAACCCTTATTCCAAATCATCTACATCTACCATCATCAAGTCAGAATCCAAGTCAAGTCACTGATCATCAAAATTGAAACCAAAATACAACCATCCTTCACCTCTTCCAAGTCAAAGATAGAATCAAAATCTCCCATGATACCACCTTAAAGAAAACTTTCTTCATACACTATTCTTAAATCCATCTTGGCAACAACATCTTCTCTAACCACCCCCATTGGGTTTTATAAAGAGATATTTCAACTCCTACATCAAGCATCCTCAATCAAACTTCCATCAATTATACCCTTTGATCTATGTTCCCCAAGACCTTCATTGTTTGACTCTAATATCATTTGTCCATACCATCGTGTACCTGGACATAACACTAAACATTGTAGATCTCTTCAAACCATCATCCATAATATTAATGATGAGGATGATCTTCTTATTGAAGGAGATAACCCTCTTCCACCTACCATTTTCACTTCCTCATCCCTATCTTCATCCATCAAGACATACAAATATTCTCATTCATCTAATACTTACGTTGTCATACCTCCTCCAACCCCGACCTCTCCAAATGAGGGTCTTCCTCTATTCATTAATGTTGTTTGGGTCACAAACCATTCTCATCCCCATGAATTCCAACCACCTACTCTATCAAAATCTGAGGTGGTTGTCACTGTTCCTTACAAAGAATCTACTTAACCCCCTTCTTTATTAAAACCTAAGGTGTCTATCTCGGTCGTTCCTTGGCCTACTGTTATTAAACATAGTGTTATAAAACAACTTCATCTAGACCCAGTTAATATTTTAATTTATGAGCTCATCCAAAGTTCTCCAGATCATAATCAATCCCTCATTAAAGCTCTTAAGCATATCTCTACTCGTAACAATGAGGCACATCCCTTTGCATATCTTGTTGGAGAACTCACTGCTTTCACTTCTATATACTTCAAAAAAACTGAAATTCCCAACATCACACTTGAAGAACATGATATTCCCCTCTTCATCACTGTGTGCATCAATGAAACATTCATTTTTCATTCAATTATTAACAATGGATCTATCATCAATAATCTAATCTCACACCTTTGATCATATCAAGCTCCCTAATTCCATTGTCGTCTAATTACCCATGGTCCTTCACGCATTCAATGATGTTGTTTCCCCCACTTCAAGAATATTTATTCTCCCCATCCGCATTGGTGAAAAAATCCTCCATGAATTCTTCTATATTTTATAAAGGGAGTTTCAATACAATATTTTTTGTTGGATGACCATGGATTCCCATCATGCATTGTGTTCCTTCCATCCTCCATTGGTGCATCAAATATTAACATGAGGGGAAAATATTAATTCTCCCCATAGACATTCCTCCATTCAAATTATGTCATATGAATTATCAACCTAATAACATGCTCATTCCCATATAAGATCCCTCTCAAGAATCCACTAGATCATTTGTCTCCACATGTAAGATTCACAATGGTGATTCCTTAAATATAGTGATGGACCAACTGACGTTGGGGGAATATCATCTTCTCGCACCTAATGCTCTTCACATGCATCATAAATTTGATAGACCTGAAAAATATCCAATGTATCAAACTAATGTTGAGGATGTTGTTCCTTTCAATCCATCTCATCTTTGCACTAATCTCATCTATGGTGGCATTGATTTCCCTTCTTCACACATTGAAACTCAACCCCACTCTAAACCATACACCAATGAATTTGAATTTTTTTACAAAAAATATGTTTCCTACATTTATCTTCATCATTGCACCTAGAAAGGATTTAGAATGGAATGTTATGTACAAGGCATGCATGACCTTGTCATTGATCAATCTCATAAAATGCATGAAAATATTTGCCTAGGACTCAAAGAAAAATCCACATATCCTCTCCTGCCATCTTTAGCTTTTATGGACATTGATCCTTCTTCTTTTTCATCCTATAAGGTTATGGATACAGATGACACTGTGTCTATCTCCTTTGGATTTTTTCAAATCTCCACCACTACCTCTAGACCGGTCACTTATCAATGTGACGGTGAAGCTAGGTTCCTCCATATCCAATTTACGGATATGATAGAAGAAGACTCCTCTATCATTAAAGTTCTTTAATGCACTGACGATGACACTACCCTTTCTCACATAGGGTCAATCCCTTGATCCGCATGAGCTTGAATCTTTCAACGCTTTCCTTTCTTGACATAACAAGACTTCGCATGGTCGTACACTGAAATGTCAGGATTTGATCCATCCATTTTTTCCCATAACATCATTACCTTTCCTAATGACAAGATGGTTAAGAATAATATTTGATGCATACACCCTCGAGTTTCCCTCCTTGTCAAAGAAGAGCTACAATGCCTTATTTAAGCTAATTTTATCATCATTATTGACTATCTGTAATGGGTTTCCAATATTGTTCCCATTTCTAATGCTTCAGGAAAGCTATGCATTTATATTGACTTTCGATACTTAAACCTCATTTTCCCTAAAGTTGACTTCCCCCTTCCTAACATCGATCAACTCATAGACCTTACCGCAGGACATGATATTTTGTCTCTTATGGATAGTTTTTCTGGGTAAAATTAGATCCTTATCATACTAAAATACCAACATAATACTTCCTTCATCATTCCTTAGGGGACCTTCTGCTATCAATTTATGCCCTTCGGTTTGAGAAATGTCAAAGCCACCTATCAGTGAGCCATGACTTACATCTTTCATGATCTCATTCATAATACTATATAGGACTACATTGATTATCTCTTGGAAAAATCCAAGCATTTTCGTGATTATCTTTCCATCCTTGAGGTCCTTTTTGAGCTCCTTATCCATTTTTTCGTGTCTCAATCCAACAAAGTATGTATTTAGAGTGCTTAATGGTAAACTCCATGGGTTTATTTTATCTGTAATGGGTATTGAAGTTGAACCCACCAAAATCAAGGCCATCCTTGAGATACCTCCTCCTTCTAACCTAAAAAAACTTTTCACTCTCCAAGTCTGACATCAATCTGTATTCCGTTTCATCTTGTAAATTTCTGACCATTTTGAACCCTTTAATCAACTTCTTCGTAAAGACATCAATATCAACCAGTATCTCCCATCCCTGCCTATGCTTACCCATCCATGTGAGGGGGAGAATTTATATATTTATTTCTTTACCTTCGATAATTCTCTAGGTGTCATGTTGGCACATCGCGACAAACAAGGCGGGGAGTAGGATGTATACTATATCAGCCGCACCCTTCACAATTATGATACTCACTACATTAAAGCTGAAAAATATGTGTTGCACTCATTTGTTTGCTACTTCCAAGATTTTCCATTATCTTCTCTATTATAAGACTTATGTCATCACTAGCTTTCATCTTCTCAAGACCATGCATTCCAAGCCTTATCATAGTGATTGCATCACTCGATGGATCATGCTCATGATAGATTTTGACCTCGAGTTCATCTCTCAGAAATATATCAAGGGCCAAGCTATCACATATCAATTACCTGATTCCCCTCTTCCTAATAATAGTATTCCTCATGAGTAATTTATAGACAAATCTATCTAAAACTTTAAACATGAGTATTCTTCTCTCAAAATGACACTCTTATTTAACAGATCTAAGTGTCTAAATCAGGGAGGTGTTGACTTTATTTTCATTCCTCTTTGGGAAAATCCTATTCTTCCCACTTACATGTTTTATTTCAAATGCACAAAAAATATGGTTGAGTATGAAGCTCTCATCTTAGGCCTCAAAACCGGCATCTTACTTGGCGTTGAAATCATTGACATATATGGGAATTTCCAACTCATCATTAATCAATTCAAAGGAATCTATCAATGTAAAAATGATGTCCTTCAAAAGTATAAGGACATCATTGACTTCCTTCTTGAAGCCTTCAATTTATACACAATCCAAACCATCCCTCGGTCATCCCATTTCTTCACAGACACTATGGCTTCCCTTGCCTCTCTCATTCCTTTATCTACTAAGGAGTATAAGATCTCTATCATCATTCAAGTTGACAAACTGGCTCATCTTAGTGAGATCCCTGGTGTCAATCTCATCGAATCTAATCCTTGAGATCTTTGGTATTCTCAAATATTTGACTATCTTTCTAAATTCATCATCCCCTTTGACCTATCTAATAATGGTAGGAGGTCATTTCTTCAATGTGCTAACTATTATGTCATCCTTGGTGGCATCCTCTACAAGCATGGATTTAATGGCATACTTCTTTATTTCCTTAAGTCTCATGAATCCGCTCAAGCTATCCAAGAAGTCCATGATAGTATCTGTGGTGACCATTTTTAGTAGTTTGGCTATCTCCAAATGCATCCTTCGCATGGATTATTATTGGACCTCTCTCAATAAAGGCTGGGAAATACGTTAAGAAATGCATCAAATTCCAGTAGCATTCCAATCTTATCCGCATTCATAGTCAAGCCTTACATTCAGCTCAGGACCTTTAGCCTTTCTCATAATAAGGACTCGACCTCATTGGCCTTATCAATCCAAATTCTTCCCAACGCCATCATTATATCATCACCACTACCGAATACTTCACCAAATGGGTGGAATAAATTTCAATCGCATCTACTAAGGCTAACCAAATCGTTAATTTCATCTATCATCACATCATTTTCCATTTTGGTGTTCCTCATAAAATCATCATAAACAGCAGAAAGTCCTTAAAAAACAAGTATCTCAAGTATCTTTGTTATTCATTCAATATTAACCTTAGCTTATCTTCTATATACTATCCTCAAGCTAACAGTCAAGACAAATCCACTTATAAAACCCTTCACAATATCATTGCTAAGACTATTGATAAATTAGGTATTAATCGGCATCTTCATATTCACTTCGCTCTTTGGGATTATTGGACTATTATATGCACCTTTACGGGTGTTACTTCTTTCTCTCTTGTCTATGGCTCCGAATTTGTTCTTCCTCTAAAATCCCAAATCCCATCCTTGCGTGTTTCTCTTAGTGACTTCATCTTTGATGAATATTTTTTCCAAGAGCATTTAACACAGCTCGAGTTGTTAGAAGAATTTTTCCTTCTCGCTCTTGATCATCATCATGTTTATCAAGAGCACATTCAACATTATTATAACAAACATCTCAAAGAACATGAATTTAATATCGATGACCTTGTCCTTAAAAAATGAAACTTCACTACTCTAAAAAGGAGCCAGCGTGGAAATCTTTCTCCCAACTAGATTGGACCTTACTTTATCATGCATAATTATAGGTCTAGAGGTTATCGTTCATGTTCCCTTGATGGTAAACCTGAAATTGAACCTCTTAACACATTACACTTGTGTCGTGTTTATTGTTAAGATACCTACCATCGTAAAATTAGTTATCACAATGGTTATCCATCCATCATTAGCCTCTTCCATATTTCATCGTAATGATTTGGAATTATGTGGTCTTCCGTCACTTTTCTATCTATGACCTTGAATATGGGCACCATGGATTTGCTTATAACATATTCCTTATGGATAAGTTCTCCCTTCTAGGTGATAAATTCATGATCACTACATCCATCACCCTCTTATGTACCTAATGGAACTATGATAAGGGTCCATGGGTGTCACTTGTACATACTCCATCACCTCTTAAGTGGTCTCCCTAGCTATACCCAACTCTTCCATCAAGATTCAAAATTCATGGATGTTCATCTAAGAAGCTGCCATATCCAAAATAAAATAGATTGCTCCCTCGAAGGACAACTATTCATAAAATTATAAAATATCAAAAGTATAGACTGATCCCTTGAAGGACAACTATCGTATATATCTTATCCTGCCATTCATAAAAAGAAAAATTCAAAATACAAAATCATAAAATAAAATCTAGACCACTCCCTCGAAGGATGGATACCATCTTATATCATGGTCGTGAAGGCTTCTCACATTGATCATCCTTATATACACTAACAATAAAGAATCCCAAGAAATCTTCTTGCATCGATTAGATTTCTCATCCATAACAAACTTCCTGCATTGATCAGTTTGAGTCATATTTATCAAAGCTGGGGCACATACCTAGGAACACCCACCTATAGAGAACCTATATTCCCGCGTACGTTTTACATCTAAAAACCCTTACGTTGTCTAGAAATTAGGTCTATAAGTTCACCTTCCATACTCTCTCTTGTGACATTTTAAGATCACTAAATATTGATGGTTATGCATTAACATAGGCTATTGATTGCAAGTGCATTACCTTGATTGGTTATGTTTCTTATTTACCTCCAATCTGGTTCAAAGCACTATTTATTCGTGTGCTCTTTACTATGATAAAGTGTCACTTATCTCTTTTTTGTCACCTTATATCGATGTCGCACTATGATAATCTTTCTTATCTAACCATTTCATTTGTCCTTATGTTTTTTAAGAACATCATCAATCATCCACATCATTGATACTTGACATATTTATAAATCCACCAAATTATTTAAAAAAACAAATACTCATCCATTCCAAATCACATTTAATAAAAATCTAAATAAATCACATCACATTCATTATCATATTTTAATCACCATCTATCGATGTTAATTATATATTCATCCTAATGCATCACATTTCTATCTAACATCATCTATATCCAGAACAATAATAATAATCAAAATCCATAAACATCACAATAAAATTCATCACATCATTATCAAATCTAATCCATAATCCACAAAGATAATAATTTAATCCTTAATCCAAATATCTACATCTAATCCATAGTCCAAAAATATAATAATCAAATCCATAATCATAATATGAACATCTAGATCAATCATCACATATAAATCTAATACATGACTTCATAATCAAACCTCCACCTCAAAAGCATCATCAAAACACATGACACATAATGAATCACAAAAAAATCATATATATATATATATATATATATATATATATATATATATATATATATATATATATATATATATATATATATATATATATATATATATATATATATATATATATATATATATATATATATATATATATATATATATATATATATTATCATCATCCAAATACATGTATACATCAAGTAATAGGCCACTAAGGCAATGTCTCAATCCAGATACACCATCAAAATATGTAAACTCTACATTTGACAATCTCAAATATTACCCCCTGGTACAGGTGCCTAAATAATTATTTGGGCCTCATCACCTCCATCATGGCCCATATCTCATTGTGGTTGTGCCACACTCGTAGTGCTCCCAGATGGTGTTGTGCCACCTGCACCATGCTACTCTGAAAGATATGATACATATATCGGCATCCATGGTAGCCTCAACATAAGAATCCTCTCATAATAATGCACCTCATCTGTCAGTGCTTTGTATAGATCTAAGAGTGAAGTTCCTGGAGGTTACATTTTTCTAGCTCCCTTTAATTCTTTCGGTGCACCAATCTCTGACTTTTCAACTTATATAGGACTGAGGTCTCCATATCATGCTATGTAATCCTCCCTCTATCTCCTATATTTATCACATTACTTATTAACATGGTCCCTATCCTAGCGTAGGACTAGGGCCTCCTTTCGTAATACCTCTCACTCCTGGCGAGTGGTGTCCCTCTCCATGTGAGATAAATAATGCTCTATGTGTAGCCAAGCTATCTTTGTGGTAACCCCTCCATCATCACTCTCACTAGCTCTAGGAGAAACCTCATCCTCTTTTGCATTCTCCTCCTCCTCATCAATTCCCTCAGACCTCTACATTGCCCATGTCTCATCATCTAATATATAAACCTAGCACCAAATCCTACATCATCATCATCGTCATCCCATGGTGCCAGTGCCTCCTCAGATGGGTCCGCCATTTCGGGACTTGGAATATCTTTATCTAACTCCTCTCTCCTATATCTGATGGGATCCCTAGGAACCATTTTTACCACTCCTAATTTCCATTAGAATCTATTAAACTAGATGGCCTTTATCATATCGTGTATGCACCTCGATACCCATTTGGTCTGTCTCATCCCCAACAGCTCTACATCCACTCCAGGCCATGCAAAATAATCATAATATGGACTTCATCTAACCTAATCTACATCAATATCTGCAATTATCTATGCATACCAATCCACATCTCTCTCTCTCCCCTATCACTATGATCTTGATCGGATCTCCATCTCAAAAACCCAACCAACTCAATGTGATCACCTGTGACCCAAAGGAGCCCTGGTGGCCTTATCATTTCTATGTACTCATATGAGGAACAATGGATTAGGAACCCTACATCTAATCCTATCTTCCTCCTCTTATTGTACATGTATAACTCATGATATGTATATGTTAATATCATTATACTGAATGAAAATATAATCTTATGATCCACAATATCTTCCATGACACCTGCTAGTGTCTAGGGAAATATAGCACCCTCTGATTTTGGTAGTTCATAGCTCAAAATCACCATCATCACTAAGCATATCACTATTCTCCTAGCTACCCCCCACTCATACCATGTCTAAATATGGAAATCCATAGATGATAATTTGATATGTGGGGCATCAAATCAAAATAGTCATGTCAAAACCTGTAATATGTTATCTATTGTTATCAGATGTACAAGATCACCCTGTATCGGTAACCTCAGGATGCGGTATACATCCTCGAGTGTGACAATCATTTCACCCGTCCTGAACCAAAATTTTCCTATATGTACATCCCAACTATCCACTAGTCTAATCATCAGTCCAACATCTTGTCGAATCCACAGGTAGTGACGAAATCCACCCAATCCAACTATAGCCAAGTAGTCCCACTCAGCATCTTTGACATCCCCTCTAATCTGATCAAACAATATACGTGCTCTATCTTGCTTGGGTTAACACCTCTTAGCTTAGGTTGATGCACTTCAAGGCCCAGTCGATGACGACCATACCCATTTTCCGGTTATCGCACCTTGTGTCACCCTTAAAATTTATAAAATGTAAAAAATCAATAAAAATACAACAAAAAATCTTAAAACCAAGCTAAGGTTTAGGAACTTACCATCTTGGGGGTCCTATGGTGCTTCCTCGCTGCTCCTCCGACCTCCATCTCTCTCAAAATATTAGTCTCTCTTTTATATTCAGAGATCTTGATCGTCACTTTGCATAGTTTAAATGAGCTTAATTGGCCGACTCATGGGCTTATATATCCAACTAATCCTAGTTTTCGCTGACCCCCTTGGGTCACTGCCACTTTACCCTAGTTTTTGTCGACCCATGCCATTTTCCATTAACCTGAATCTATCCTTTTGACTCATGTCACTTCTTTCCTTATTTGATCAATCCTTCCTTTAAAATTATATTTTCTTCCACTCTTTCCCTGTGTGGTATTGATATAACATATTTATTACATCCCTCCCAAGCTTCATTGTCTATCCCATATTTATTTTACTTCATCGAGGCTTTGTGGCCATCCTTGCGCTTCCTCTTGGGAACCCTATTCTTATCCTTCATCATCTCTCATTTATGGTCATATTTTTTTTCCCTGTTGGGTTACAATTATTTTAAATCTATTTCATCCCACCCCAAATTCATCTTTTCAATTCCTCCCATGGGTAGGACACCGTATCTGATTTTACCCCATCCCCTATCCTTTTTTCCGTGACCCTTATCTCAACCATTTTCATATTTGGTGGAACATATCTTATGTTTTCCTTTGACCTTTTGGTCCCATAGATTACACATTGTTGATTGGATTCCATCCATTTTGCAGTGGTTTTTTATGACTCACAGGACCATAGGACATTGTCATCATCTCCATTGAGGCTATACATTGTTCCATGCCAAAGTTATTCTGAAATCACTGCCAAATTTTTATTTAGTTTTTATTTTTTGTTTATCCTCATCTAGGATATCTTATCTCATCATCTTATTTTCTCATCCTTCTTCATCTGTCTCATTCAAAATCATGACCCACTTCCTCAAGTCATCCATCCCTAGTTTGAGGGGGAGAACCTCATCAATCATATTTTCAATGCTTTCTCATTTTTGTCTCATAGCTTGCCCAACACAAACCAATCACTAAAAGGGGTAAAGTGTAGAAACCAATTTTTGGTATCACTACCTCTCACCCTATGATCACTTTCCGTCATCTTTTCTACATAAATACCTCTCTTCCCTTTCGAATCCTCTTTCCCTCCTAAATTACATTTACCACACTTACCATTATTTCCCACCATTTAAAAAATTTTCCCTAATAATTGCTAATCACCCTTAATTATCCCAAAAACCTCAATTAGTTTATTTATCCTTCCCAAATATTATTTTTTACCCTTTCGAGGCCATCATTTAATGATTTCACCTCTCCATGGCCTTTATTTAATAATTTCCACCATCCACCTACACATTTACTCATCTTAATCCTTATAAACCATAATATTGCTCCCTATGAGTTCTTTTCTCGAGCTCATGATCTTCCCACCACCCAAATGGATGGTTTCATGTAGTTGGTGACTACCCATACGGGTCGTTCTAGACCATATAAAGCCGCATCTACCCCTCCTTTTCTTAAGATACAATTTTTGAGTCTTCAAGATTTCTTGCGATCTTGCTTTCATTTGTAACTTGCTCTACATCTACTACAGTTATCTTGGATTTTTCTTGGATATATTGTGACAATATTTGGGATATTTGAAGACTTATTTTATCATTGCATGCTTTGGCCCTCTTTTGCAACTATCATCATCATATATTGTATAGGTTCAAATGGCATCAGGAGCCCTCTACTTCATTCATTCTCAGGACCTCATTTTTTATCTACAAGACTTCATTTAATTCCATCCATTTTCATCCAAGCCTAGATAAGTACCAATCTCCATCGACCCAACCTCAATTATTATGTCTCTCTGTCATTTAGATCCCCAGCCATCCACTTTCTATTTCCACAGTCATCCAACTCTCATATCCTATCATGTTTCCCCTCTGCTATCTCATATTTGTCCTCTTTATCCCTAGTCACTGTCAACCGTGCATGATCAATGTTGACCTAATTAATAATCATATAATTCATTAACATTTTTCTTAATTTTCTTGCATCCTTTGAATCAGATTCAGATGTAGCCTATTCTACAGTTTTCTACCTTCAGCTTAGATCCACTTTCAAGTCCGGATCAGCTTCAAATTTAGTTATAGGAGAGTGTTCAAGCTGATTTTTCTACATTTTCTTCTTACCCTGCACCAGATGTCATCAAACGGCCCTCCGCTGTCTCAGGTCTCCATTAACCCAGCTAGGTATGATTTATTTTGCATCTTTTTAGATCAAATACAAATTTCTATTTTACATTTAGCATTTCAATTTCTATTTTGGTTTAGAGTCTGGTACATCTAATTTATCAATATTTGATTTTATCTCATATTATCTAAAATGAGGGATTAAATCCATCCTAGGAATTTCATTCTTTTTAAGACTAAAATGTTAAGGAACCCCTCCCATCTATCTACTAATGCCATCTCATGTTGATTTTTATTTATTCGCGGGTCATCTAGCTCATTGTGGAGAAGGATATCTTGTTTGCACTTGTATCCATCATCATCCCATATAAAGGTACCTTAAACCCTTGAATATTTGGAGTTATTTATTTTATTTAGTACTAGTTCACTAATATGATCAGGAATAAGGGAATTTTGTCAATAGGTGGTGCTTTCCTTGTATGGGAGCCCCACTCTTAGAAGCTCTGGATCGTTGGCTATTCACCAATCCCTTTATATGAGAAAATAAAAAAAAAAAGAATAACACCACATATGAAATATTGATTTTTAAAATTATACATGGCTACATACTAAGGAGTAGTTTGCAATAAATCCTCAACCATCTTTCAAAATTATAAATAAGGTGGAGGTGTAGAAATCCAAGAAAAAATGCAAAATAACAAGGGAGAATGATTGCAAGTAAGGAAATAGTGAGGCCAATGATGAGAAGAGAGAGCTCATTTTCAAGGAAGATGGGAAAACATATGGCCAAGTTGTTGTAAGATGTACTCCCAATCATTTTTATTTATTGCATAACCCCTAATTTTTTCTAATCCATGCTTAGTTCATACTTTATATACAAGCGTTATCCCATTGTAAATATGAGCACACTTCTTCTCTTGAACTTTGTAACCAATTTTATTTAATTATGTTTGTGAATTTAATACACCTACGCATTTATGCAAGTGGCTGCATCCTCATGGAAGACCTATAAATTTTTTAGTATAATTATCATTATGTATCCACGAAGAAGTTTAGCGAAGCTTTGCCAAAATTATGTTGCAAATAGCTCATGCCCTATTTTTTAAAATTAATATAAGGAAGTTTTTATTTATATTTTCTTCTTATTCTTCTCTTTCATTATCCCTCATTTAGTATCAGATTGCTTCGGTTTATTTATTTTCTAGCCAACCCAAATATGGCATCCACTTCTATTATAATATAAAAAAACCCAATACAACGCAATTTGATGGAAAAAATTATGAATTTTAGTCTATCACAAGGAGAGCCACATTTTTCTTCCAAGATATATGTGATTTAGTTGAAAATGGATACAAAAACCTCAAAATGAGCAAGCATACAATGCTCTCACCTAGGAAGTGAAATATTTTCTCAAGGATATTAAAACTTTAAGGATTCAAAGGTAATATACTACATTCTACAAGTATTACATCCTAGTATCTTCCCAATATTTAAAAAAACAAAAAATTCAAAGGAGGCATATGATACTATTCAAATCATATGTCAAGGTATTGATAAGGTTAAAAGAGATAAACTACAAAAAATAAGGAGATGTTTTCGAACAATTAGTATAAAATAAAATTGACTAATAGATTTATTCTTTATCTAGATAATTGTTTTAGTAAATGAGATAAGGTCTCATAGAGAGACTGTTGAAGATGAGAAAATTGTCAAGAAAAATTAAGTGTGATCCTAAAAAGTTTGAATCTATTGTGGTTATTATTGAAGAAACACACAATCTAGCTCGGTTCTCAGTTAATGAGCTACATACCTCTCATAATTTACATGAGAATAGACCTAGTCACTCCTCTAGTTCATTAGAGAATATATTCACAAACCAAGCTTTAGTCACCCGTGGAAGAGGAAAATGAAGATCTCAATTTAGAGGAAGAGGAAGAATCTCAAGAGGTGACAAAACCATTTATGTGAATCTAAGTTCTAGTAGCAATAACTAAAATTTAAGATATAACTAGTCTCATTGCCAAAGGTATAACAAATTTTAAGTTCAATGCAATTACTCTAAGAAATATGATCATTATGCTAACTAATGTCAAAAAATACAATATGACTTAAATAATAGACAAAACTACATAATTTACTAGTCATAACCAAAGTCAAGGTTCAATGTTTCTAGCTTGTAACGTTACTTTAAAAAGAAAAAATGATGTAGTAACCACATGATTGACAATATTGAAATGTTTTCAGTTTAAATAAATCTATGAAGTTAGATATCACACTAGGAAATGATAATAAATTATCTGTAATTGGAAAAGGGAATGTAAGTATTCTAACAAAATAAAGGGACAAGAAAAAATGTTAAATGTTTATTATGTGCTAGGTCTTAAGTATAATTGGATGCGTTTTAGGTGCTTAGTTAAAAATGAATACAAATTTTCTTTTAATAATAATGATGGTTACAAATTTTATTTTAAAAATAATGAATGTATAATTCTTAATCAATATCACAATAATCATTTGATTTCCAAAGTCCTTAAATATAATGTTTCTCCTAAGGATTAAACTAGTCTTGTAGAAAAATCTACCCAAATACGTTTTGTAAAGAATAATCCAAATCCTAAAAATGTGTGTTCAAACCATAAGAACTCTCTCTAGAAATATTTTCCAGAACCCAAACTTCAATTCAAAACCTCCATCAAATACTCACTCAAGAATGGAATTATGATAACCAAAACAATACTAAAAATTATAGTCAAACTACACTTCAATATATTTCTCCAAAGAGATCTCCTTTTTCCATAAATTATATTAAATACCTAAAATAATTCACTAGTGCAATACCTTCATCAGGGATCTAAATTTTGTGATGATTAAAATAATGGGCTGGAGCCACCTCTAGTGTCGATAAGCATTGAATAAAATTCATTCCTAGCTATCATTGACATCACATATCTTAGGAAGTGTGGGCTAAACCTTAGTTGAGAATCCCAAATTTCACCAAGAACTGATCAATGTGTCTAGCCAATTATCACCCAAGCAGAACCCAACTAAACCAAACAATTTGGTAAAAAAACTACATTCCATGCTAGAGTATTTTGTGTTAAACACTCATCCTATTATAATGACAATTCAATGTGACACTTTATATGTCCTTGAGGAAAAAACTCCCAATGGGAAGTTTTGTTCCAAAATATTACATATATTCCCAAGAGGCATGTTATACTTTTGGAACCTCATTTATATTATAAACAAGATAATACAAAGTGTTATATAGTAAGGGGTGGCCTGTTGTGGACACAGGCTCAAATGAAATGAAGACCATATGGAAAAACATCAAATGCCATGCAGGAAACCAGAAAGGCCAAAAAGGTAATAAAACCTAGCCGCAAGGGTGAACCAAAAGCACTATATCATAGAAAACTTAGGCACATGGAGAAAAAACACTTGGAGGTGGAGGTAGATCATTCCTTGGCAGAAAGAAGCCAAGTGTGCATGGCTAGTCATAAGGGGGAATGATCATCCAACCATCCTAGTTTGACATCTTAACACTAAGTGGAACCATGATCCCCCATCCCGGTGGAGCCCTCCCATAAAACCAAGACACTCCCCCAGGTGGAGAACACTAGTTTGAAGAACTAGTAACCACTTTACAATATGCATGAGGGCTCCAACCAGGCCTAGAAGTAGAGGGTCTAGGACGAGCTGGTGGTGGAGAATAGTGATCAATTTGAGTATGGCCATGAGAGTAGCTACGTAAGTGACCGCATCATCTAAGTGGAGATGGAGGAGGCAGAGGGCGGGCCGATCATCATCATCAAGGGGAAACCAGCTCATGGTATATGGTGTACTACCCCAATGGTCCAGCAGCTGCTGGAGATGAGAAAACTCCAACGCCACTTTTGGAGATTGGGCATGGATCTGCAAACACATAGAAGATATAATTTCCACCTTATCATTAATATATAACTCCATAGAGATCTCATGGTTCTGAAACAAAGTATAATTCCTAGCCTTCCAAAGCTGAAATAGAATAATTAAATGGAAATATGCCAAATAAAATATATGTAAGGAAACCAATTGACATAATCCCTAAAAAAGTAGATTTCTAATTAAAAAATTAGGTGGTAAGGCTAGAAGAGGGAATGGATCCAACGCTAATCACTTTGAGCAAGGGGTAAAAACTAGAAAACATGTTTGAATGACTCTTGGTGACCATAACATAGGAATTTGGGGTTAGGAATGCCAATGTGGCTTAACCATTCCCCCAATGGAAGACCTTGATAAATGGGGC
This sequence comes from Taxus chinensis, assembly GCA_019776745.2. Classification (NCBI taxonomy): domain Eukaryota; kingdom Viridiplantae; phylum Streptophyta; class Pinopsida; order Cupressales; family Taxaceae; genus Taxus; species Taxus chinensis. The sequence continues at coordinate 627,860,860 of CM034151.1, forward strand.
ACCAAAGGAAAAAATTCAACTTAGGATCAAACAAATGATTCCAAGCCTGATGGAGATACTAAAGCCAAGTGGAAGGAGAAGAGTACAAGTTCCATCAGGAGTTGAGCTTATCAATACTAGAAGAAATGGGAGAAATTAAAGAATAGATAACTCTAGAATCATATTTTAGTAATGGAATATAAACATTCCATCTCCAATATTTCCACCAGGAAAGAGGTGGTTGAAGCCCGAGTTTGTGCAACATGACATATGGCATAAGAGACGGAATTCTAAGTATATATGGGAGGTCCAAGTTAGGTGACTGGAATTCATTTTTCATCTCTGGCCAAGGTAGCCAATCTCTTTTGGAGACCAAATCTCTTATGGTAGAAAATCTTTTCTGAAACAACCTCACCACCTTGATATCAGATAATTCAGCTAAGGGTAAGTTGTCCAAGAGAATAGGTGACCACCATTAGTTATGATCATTGAACCTATCTCATCAAATTCTTCACAAACGCAAAGGCTTTCCAGATGCTCTTCACAATAAAAGTACCAGGTATTTTGACTAGCACTCTCATAATTAATAAGGTATGCAAGCCAATCTTTTTCCAACATTTTTTACCATAAGGAGAACAAGATGAAATGCAATGTCTTAGAAGAATTTTCTAGGCCTTTTTGTCATGATTACACTAGATAACCCATTTGGCACAAAGGGAGATACTCTGCGTGTAAACATCAATGACACCCTTACCACCCTGATCACTGAGAAGCATGTAAATTTCCCAAGAAACTCTATGAAATTCCTCCCTATCTATGGCTTAACCAAAGAAAATATATTAGAAGCTTGGCCAATTTGTCAAAGGAAGCTTGAGATGGACACCAAAAAGAAACATAATAAGCCTGAGTAGTAACCAGAATCTTAGTACAAACTTCAAATTTCCCAACCAACGATAAGGGTTGAGAGACCCATTTTTGCACTTTCTACTGGAATCAATCAATCACGAACTGCCACAGAATGGAATATTCACTATAAAATTTAAAGGGGATCAATATGAAGCACAAGAACCTTTTCTAAAATATTATAGGAATCATTAAGAAGGGTGACAGGTCTCTAATTAGTGATAAGCTTTGGGTTCCCAACTTTATGAATAAATTTGATATTGCCTTTGTTAATAATATTACCTAAAGACTTGTTTTGCAATGCTTCCTGATAAACTTATAATAAGTCCTAAAAAATAAAAGGCCAAGCAACTTTGTAAAATTCACATGGGAATCCATCTAAACCCAAATATTTTTCATCAGTAAGACAAATTAGGGAACCATGAAGCTCTTCAATAGAGAGAGAAGCATCACAATGGTTCTTATCCTTTTGAATCGGTTTGTATGGAACCACCTCAATGCATTGTTGAAGAGTGGGTTTAATTTCAGTTGAACATTCCTGGGCCTTAAAAATGAAGGTGTAATGATTCAGAAATGCTGAAGAAATATCCGGAAGAGAAGTGATGCAAGAGTGTGTCAACCAAATCATCTTAATTTTCTCCCTGACATGCTTGGATCTAAGAAATTTGAAAAATATTTTAGAAGTGCGATCACTAGTTTTTAACCAGTGGATCTGAGCACGGATATGAACACCCTTGGCTCTATGATGTTCAATAAATTTGAGCTAGTATCTAAGTTTCATGTCATGAAATTGAGTTTGCACATCAAAGGGTTGTGAATCAAGAAACATCATCTTTATTTCAGACTTGGGCCACCTATTTTCCAAAATGGTGGAGAAAATTAGCCCTCTATTGAATAGATTCATTCCACCAAAAAATCCAATTGGAAATAAGTGGCAGACGTGGCACCATATCCCAAACCTGAGCTATAAGATTTAAAACCTCCAGGTGACTCGGTAGAGACACATTCAGATAGAATTACGTGTTTAGCACCTTAAGAGTTTCCTCACTCCACGTGACAATAAAATAGATGGGGGAATGATCTAAAAAAAATATGAGGCTAGGTGGTCACTATAGAGTAGCCTTTGGATGCTAGGTCAAAGATCTATTGTTGAGATATCATGACACGATCAATACTTTTAGGAACACGCATGGGTCCCTCTCTAAAATTGGACCAAGTAAACCAATTTTGAGAATTAAAGTCATGTCACCTTTTAAAAAGTGGGTCTTTAATACTACATCTAGTTGTTCTAAAAGGTTATACTTACCAGTATATGGGATCGACGGAGAGGGGTCTGGAATTACGAGGCGGGCGTGCCTTGTTACCATAGCACAGTCCTTTCCCTTAATCCGGATGGTGTTTCCACAGTCAGCAGGGGAGCGAATACATCCGATAAGCGAATCGTAATGATTGTTATCTCTCTTGGTATACAAGTAATTCGCGGCTTTATAGGTTTGGGATGACTCTCCCCTATCCAGTTTTTCCTTTTCTGATTTATCATGCTTGGGGAATGGTTCCTTATAAATCCACATCTTCTCGTTAGGTTTTTTCATGTGGCTAGGGTTATCCACCTCTATCTCCCCGTTGTCAATGAGGTCTTGAATATAGTGGCGAAGTCACAAACATTTGTCTGTTTTATGACCTTTAACGCGATGCATTTCACAGTATTCATGCTCCTTATACCATGAAGATTTAGGAGTGTTATCATCAAATGGTTGCGTTGTAGGATAGGTCATCATGTGGGCCACATCCAACTGTTTTAGTATGACGGACAAGGGTTCATTGAGGGAGGTGAATGTTCGTCGCTTTGGTGGTGGTTGAATTGGGCCCTTGGTCAATTTAAAAGGTTGACTAGTTTGGACTATTTGAACACGTTTGGAATCAGTGATTCCGTCTCCCACCATGTTTTTGTTTTTGTTAAAGATCTTCAGCTTTTCAGCGGGTTTGACACTTTGGTTGTCTTTAGATTGGGTTTTGAGGGTGCCTTTGGCAATGAGAGCCTTTTCTATTTGAATCCCTTTCTCGATAACCTCCTCAAAGGTGCAGAAACAATGCATTTGGAGGTGGAAAGCTATATCTGGGTTGAGATTAGGGATGAAAATACTGACCAGCTTCTTCTCAGGGAAAGCGCAAGGGAAGCGACTAGCTATCCCTCTCCATCGTTGGAGGAAGCTATCGAAGGTCTCATTTGGGCGTTGTTTTGTGCCACACAAGTCTTCCATGGTGATGTCACTCTCTATGTTATACGAGAAATGACGCACGAATCTTTCCACCAATTCTGGCTAGGTGAAAATTGATCCTCGTGGTAAGCACGTAAACCATTCCAATGTTTGACCTCCGAGACTCTTAGGAAAAAGTCTGATGAGGTAATTATCACTATAAGACACCTCTTGACATGCCATGTAGAAATCTTTAACATGATCCCTTGGGTCTCCCTTTCCTTTGTATTTGTCAAACTTTGGCATATCAAATTTCTTTGGAAAGGGTTGAAGGGTCATTGTCTTGTCAAAAGGATAGGGGCATAGTTCTTCGTATTGGTATTTCCTAATACTCCCTATATTGCTTTCTTGTATGCTTGCAAGTGTTGCTTTCATAGATTGCACTTCTTGTGCGAGAAATTTTTCTTTAGTGGGAGAAGCGGGGATGTGTACATGATGATACCATGTGTCTTCTTCTCCTTGGTTTTCTCGATGGAGTTTGTGGATCCTAAACTTAGGCTTTGACTTTTGAACGTTCTTGTTTGTGTCTTTCTGTACTTGGAAAGTAAGCAAAGCTAGTTGTCGGCTTAGGTTACTGAGTTGTTGTTGGATTGTGACTTGGTTTGTGTCTTCTTCTTCTAAAGGTTATTCCTATTTGTATTGTGGAGGTTCTTCCCCTGTCTCATGTTCTATCTTGTTTCTTCGTGGCACTTTGATGAGGGGTATTCTATGCCCTACCACTTTATCATTTTCTGCATAAGAAGTGGAAACATGCCCACCTGTTAAAATATCTTCCATATTGATAAGGGGGTGTTCTTCTTTAGTAGTTTCATTTGTAGGTAATATTGGTTCATTCTCGGTGGGCAATTTGGCCCCTAATTCCATGACCCGTGCCAAAACTCTATCTTTTTTTCTAAGGAGAAACTCATCTAGTAGAGTGGGGTCAAAATCAAAATCTGCATGTGGTGATTCTAATTCGTTTCCACTATGGTCGACCATTTCTTCTATTTCCTTTTCTACAGAAAATAGTGGTCCTAGATCATGTCCGATAAATGGGTTTGACCCTTGTCTGTTAGAGGTTTCCCAAGCTTGCGCCTGTTGTTCCTCATATGTTTGTTTCTTTAAACCTAGACGCATCTTGGGAGCCATGTTTTCGTGATAAGTTTCACTAAGGTAAGTTGTAGATTTGTTCAAAATTCAATGACTACCCCCAAGTAAAACACAAGATGTACGTGTTAAGAGTAAATTAATAGTGTGAGAATACCAATGTGATAGAGTGATAAAGTCACCAATGAAACAATTGTTTGGTATCAAAACTTAATCAAATGAAGTACTTCCTAGACTACGTTTCAAAGTAATTCATGACGCCAGATGATTAACAAGATGTATCCACTTATGCCAAGTTCAAAGGAATGAACAAGACATAAGTAAATACATGAAGTTAAATGTGATCTCCCAATCAAGATATACGACGAGTAAGCTCAAGTCTGATTAAGACCTATATCTCAAAAAGTTCCAATTACAATTCATGAATGACACAACAATATCACCAAGATATGCTAACCCACTTTGCGAGAAAGTGAAGTATTGATATCAAGGTGTTATTGATATAACACACACAAATGGTAACCTAGCACTCTTTGAAATTGAGGTAATAATAGAACCAAACTAAAAAGCTCAAAGTATAGCTAGGAATAGTTAAAAATGTGTGCAACGTAACCGTACAATATAGGTATTTATGTCGAGTTTACTAGAAATAAGACGTAAATATCGAAATTGTAGTAATACGATACAAACAAGCTAACTCTTCTAAGGAAGTCCACGATGATGAACCACACCTAATGACAATTATGACCTTGACATGGATATCAAGATCACAATGGCTACCAATGACAGGAAAATGCCTCCACTCACTTTAGATGTTTAACTAACCCATCCGCAAACATGGATGGCCATAAACGGACATAAAAGTGAGAGAAACATTCAAATGGAAACACAAAGGTAATCACACCTCTTTTGATCAACAAAGTGTCAAAAGAATATGAAGGAAATAAATCAAGAAAAATGTTAGCCTCACTTCGGCAGAGTTTCGCCTCGCCCTAAGGCAAGTAAAAACTAGGCGAAAGTAATACGTCACACATTTCTCAAAAAGAAGGTTCACAACTCAACACTATTTTAAAATGGTCAAAGTGGGCTCCTGGCCAAAGTATATTCTCCTAGGTGGTTCTCTCACCCTAGGTGTTACAAAGTTGCCATGAGCGAATGTGATTTACCCAAAAAGTCTCACTGACTAGTTTGGGAGTATCTCGGCTTTACTTTACCCCCTTCAAGAACAGTAGGAAACTAGTGTGTCTACGTGTATTATCACTGGGGTTGCCACAATGGACAACCTGTAATGCTATCTCACAAAGGAATCACTATTCAAGTAGGTAGTGTAGAGCACTTCCCATTTCACCCACAAAGTTTCCTCTTGTGTGGACTACTTTGGGGTTCCTGGAACCACTCCCATTGTTGTAGCTTAAGGCGTTATGCCAAAGGGGTTATGTTCCAGTTGAGTGGAGAGGGACGTACCCTTTTCCAAAACTTGCAATACGGTGTTTTGAATATGTTCTTTTTATCTTGTTTAATTAGGTGTGGTTTGCTTAAACACCTTTTGGAAACCTGTATAATAACTGTATTAGTAGTTTTTGAATTTTTTTTATTCCTCCTTTCTTTGACAAGTTTTTTTAGGTCCTGCACTCAAGCGTTAGTAGTTCTCCAAGAAAATCACATTATTTAAAAAAGGATTAAGAGTTGATTTTTATTCTCAAGATAATCCAAGGATGTAAGAGAAGAGCATGCACAACAAATAATCCAACTAAAAAGTAAAGAAAATATTTTCAATCAATGAACCATACAAAATTCTTGATAAATGTTCATTCCCCTAAACCAAAAGTGAAAGATGAAGTTTCCAATTCACCAAATGTTATAAAATGAAGACTAAAGTTACTTTTGATTCTCAAGATCACCCTAAGGTGCAAGAGAAGAGCATGCACAAACTTTATCCTAACTATAGAGAAATGGGAAACTTCAAATCAAATAACCATTGAAAAATGCTTTGTAAAAAGTTCATTCCCTTAAGCCAAAAGTGAAAGATGAAGTTTCCAATTTACCAAATGTTATAAAATGAAGACTAAAGTTGTTTTTGATTCTCAAGATCACCCTAAGGTGCAAGAGAAGATCATACACAAACTTTATCCCAACTATAGAGAAATGGAAAACTTCAAATCAAAGGACCATTGAAAAATGCTTTGTAAAAGGTTCATTCCCTTAAGCAAAATGAATAATCAAATTTCCAAGTTTAATCCCAATGTTAAAAAGATATAGATAATTTTTTTTTTTGATTCTCAATATCACCAAAAGGTTCAAGAGAAGATCATACACACGCTTTGGTCTAAATCGAGTAAGCATGGAAATACAACATTCATCAAAAGATTAGACATGTTAGAAAATGACCAGTTTTAAGCTAATAGAAACACCTATAATTTTAGTAAGTATAAATCCAAAATTTCTATTTTCATTGCATAGTTAACTTCAATACCTTTTCAATGCAAAAAAAATGGAGTCATTTCAAGTTCGGAAGCAAAAGTTATGGCTTTCGGAAGATGGGTTACGCATATGCTCTTATGCTCACGGGTATGCACTTGACATGCACTCAAAAAAATATTAAAAAAAACGTCCCTTAATCAACAAAATGGGCAAATTTTTCCAACCAAGATTCAATTTTGACAACAACTCATCACATTAATATATGAATAGAAGACTTAACACTATCAAACATTAACATACATGCGCAAGAATTTAAGATTTTCAAGAAATTGACAAAACTAACATGTAGAATGATGAAAAAGTAAGCTCTAAAAATGAAAACATGACGAAATATTGAAATTTTCTCACAAAGATTAAATTTTTACAGCAACCCACCACATTAATATGTAAATGGAAGACTCAGCACTATCAAACACTAACCTACATGCTCAAGTATTTAAAATTTTGAAGAAATTGACAAAACTAACATGTAGAATGTTGAAAAAGAAAGCTCTAAAAATGAAAACATGATGAAATCTTGAAATTTTCTCACCAAGATTAAATTTTGACAGCAACCCACCACATTAATATGTAAATATAAGACTCAACACTATCAAACACTAACCTACATGCTCAAGAGTTTAAAATTTTCAAGAAATTGAAAAAGCTAGCATGTAGAATGTTGAAAAAGTAAGCTCTAAAAATGAAAACATGGCGAAATCTTAAATTTTTTCCATCAATTCCAATTTTGACAGCACTTCACCTCCTTTATAACTACAAAGAAGACTCAACACATGCAAACTCAACAAAACAAGTTAAGAAAAACAAGTTAAATCAACATGTGTAAAAGAGGGTTAGTAACCAAAAATGAAACTTAACTACAAAAATTTAAAATTAAGTGCAAAGGAAAATAGAGTAACTCCCACCGGGTATGCCAAATGTATGCATGTGTTTATTTTCAAAATAATGCTAATATGAGTAAGACTAACACCTAAATAGCCTTAACTTAGGAAGAATTGAACAACAAATTAAACACTATCAATATAAGAATTAAACAAGGGTTAGATGCTAGCATTAATTAATACAAACTTTGAAACTAACAATGCTAAATATTTAAACTCCTCTATTCTCTAACAAAAAATAAATGAATGGACATAAGTAAACTCCATGGTTATCAAACTAGTTGTCCTTAGTATGCCAAGTAACCTAGGAATGAGGGCCTATCAAAGTTGGGCTACAAGACCCCTTTGACACCTCCCATATGACCTAAGCACTTAAGAAAGAGGCTTAACTCTTCAAGATGATGAACTCTCAAAAGGGCAAGGTGAAAGCTCTTAGTCTCTTTGTTATATGCTTTGCATTTTCTCTCTAAGGATTTTAGGTGTAAGTAAAAAGGTAGGTGGAGGGCTCTTTATACAGCCCAAAGGATAAAGAATTCAACACATTCTCATGAATGTGGGATAAAGGTAAAACATGATTAGGAATGGATAAGGTTACTTTATTAAAGGTAACCTTACTTTAGAAGGGTTTAATACATGTTTAGCAAGTCATGGGAGTTGGGGGTATTTTAATTAATCAAAGGTGATTAATTAATAGGTAGCTGTAAGCTTATAGAAGCCAATTAGAAGAATATTAGTGTGATTTAAGATATTATAAGGGGATTAAATCAATTAAATATTGATTTATTGGTTAAATAGAAGTGTAGACACCAAATTTGTGTCTTACGACACCCTGTGCCACGCATCTCATTTTACAACCTAACCTCACCACTTAAACCTTGCACAATTATTTATTAATTACCTTATAATTAATAAATCCACATCTCCAAACCTACCACCTCATTTAACCACCTCATCATGACCTAGCCCTAACCCTAAACTAACCTAATTAAGACCTATAACTTGGTCTACATCCACACCCATGACTAATTACTCCTCACCCGCACTAAAACCAACCTAATAATGACCTGACCAAGCCCACAACTAATCCCTCGGGAAAAAAGGAGGGAAAGTTGGCTATTTTACTAAAAATAGCCCACTTTGAGTTAACCGACATTGGTTCCTACTCCACCACCGTCGGTTACGTAACCACCATCGGTTCCCTATAAATGACCTCCCCCAACCAAAAACAAAGGATTTGGAACTCATTTTGAAAAGGATCTGGAAATTCATTTGCAAGACAGAGACAAGTGAAGAAAAGAGAAGAGGTTACAGAGAAGGGCATTGAGCCGAAGACTGCAACCGAGCCACTGGATCACTGTCACCCCCATTCAAGCATTGGAAAAGACTGAGGATAGCTTCATCAGCTCATTTTCCAATACCAGATCATCCCAACTGAGCCTTACTGTCACTACCACATTTCTTGGACCTGAATCTTCATCAAGAACGAGTAAGTAGTGTCTTGTATGTTTCTAAGCACCATTTCCTGAGTCTTTTGATTGATAGTAATTATAAGCTCACTCCTAGATCTACCACCTGCCAGCACCCTGCACTTAACCTCCATCCATACATCCTTGTATTGCCATCAGAAGATAGTTTTATCACTCTCTGAGTCTTCCCTGTCATCTCACTATTCCCCTCAGCCATCCACTAGTCTAAAGAAAAAACCCCACAATCACCCTGCAACCAACCTCTATCCAGAAGTGCCTAGATTACTGACCTTACCAGTGTCGGTTATCCCCTACCGACAGCGGTTCTCTAACTGCAGTCGGTTATCTAGTGACCAGTATCGGTCACTGTGACTTATACCCAAAACCTTCCTCTCACCTATTTGTCTGCTAACAACCTCAGATCCAGTCTGGTTTATCCCTGTAACTCGAGGTGAACGTATCAATGACCAGTGACCAAACAAACAATGTGACGTTTTATTATTGGTAGTTTAGTTTTATTTCTTTGTAATGAGGTACCTAAATCGTGATTTCGCAATAGCTTCTTTATTATCATTTGTGTTAATTCGTATTAAAAAGGGGAACTGACCACCTTCGAAAGGAAGTCTAATATTTTCTGGGCCTAAGGCAGTTCCCTCAACACCTTATCACCTACCTCCTGCACCCCACACATTTTAATTTAATTACTTTAATTAAATTAATGTCATTTACCTCCATACATATTAATTTAATTATTTTAATTAAGTTAATAACCTTTTACCCACACACACATTAATTTAATTATTTACATTAAATTCATTCACTACCCTCACACACCTATTTAATATAATTGCCTTTATTAAATGCACCTCACCTAACCACCCCCATCATTTGACCCATTAACCTAAACCCTAAACCAATGGCCTAAATAAAACCTAACATTAGACCCATCCCCTCACCTCACATTTAAAAGCCTCCTAAGGTAGTTTTCACATTTATTTAAAAGAAGAGACCCTTATCAAATAAGAACAACTTCCCAGGAAACTTTTGAATAACCGAGATATCTCACCCAAACCGATGTCGGTTCACCCTAAACTGATGTCGGTTCACCCTTGATGCCGGTTATACAGAATGGACCAAATGGCCTATTTAGACCCATTTACAGCTTTGTAATATGGGTTGGTTGTTGGTTGGAAAAATTCTGATCTCGAGTTCGATCTCTTTAGACGTGACAGCAGAACGAAGATTGATTTGTGATCAACAAAGGCAACCAAATACACTGGCACAATAGTGAAATTTCTTCCCAGCATCCTCCAACACAGCAACTTCTTCATTATTCTTTAGACCTGTACCTCACAGAAGAGTAAGTATCCTCCTTCCATCTATTTCATTTTCTTATCATCAGCTGTAGTCTTTGTGGTAAAGGAACTTAGTCTTTTACTCTCTGTCCATTCCCTCTCTCCAGTTGTAGCCACCTTCCATACCCAATCATCTTAATACTTGGCCCAATTTCCCATTTTGACCTCCTCAGTAGTCTCAGACCTTCGCAACATATCTACACCCCCTCTGTGATCAATCCCCATCTTCTATCCACTCCACTTTCACCCCAAAACTCCAAAAACCCAGACTGTGTGATTCCACCAGCCCGACTTAACCATTGTCAGTCATCTCTAACCATCGCCAGTTACAGTAAAACTATCATCGGTTTCATAAAACCATGGTCAGTCTCTGTGTTCACCTGATCTCTACTAGAATAACAACCTGTTTCTGACATATACCTACTTGAACACCTATTTGACCTTCAGATCTGTATCTAACCTAGCCTGTTAGCTCAAATTCACCTATAACCAACCTACTTGACCTCTGGATCTCCTTCTAGCCTAGCCTGTTAGATTAGATCTAGCCTATTTCATTTTGTATGAGATGCCTAAATCATATTAAACTATAGTAGGACAATATTTACTTTATTTCAGCATTGAATTGTTTTAAATAGTGGATTGATAGCCATCTAGGAAGTATCGTACTTCTAGGATCTAGCATATACTAGACAGTCCACTGCATATATTGTTTAACTCTCTTTGGTGGTCTTGTTTTGATTCTTATATAGGTAGTTCCTCCTAGCCAAAAGGAAGGTCTCACAATCACTTTGATTCAGAATTCAGATACGCGCGCATACAACCTTCAACCATCCCAAACCAGGTATTCCTCTTACCACCTTTACCTTATCTGTTTCGTCAAGTACTTCTCAGAAAACTAAGAAATCAGGTGAAACATTTTGGCATGCCCGGTGGGACCCATTCGGGGTTCCTTGCATCTTTCTTCATTCCTAGGTGAAAAATTGTGTGTGTTTGTTTCCCTTCTAGTAGCATTCACATTAAAACTTTCTCCTTGGTAACATTCTCTTCTTTCTACTTGCTCTGAAAGACACATTTCTTTTAGTGTATTTAAAAAGAACCTTCTTATTCTTTGTTTTCTGCATTTTAGTGAAAGAGCATCCCTCTTCCTGTTCATCTATTTTTATCATCGAATATCATACTTTCGATTTGGGTTTAAAACAAGTGCACTGCATTCTGATTTAGCTCATTAGCTCACATTAATTGAGGGCAACCTATACGTTGGAAGTCATGACCAGCTGATGGTTGACAAATGAATCATAGAAAAGCACTTCTATCCTTTTCTCTTTCTCTGAGTCTTACCAAACCACACAAAAATTCAAAATACATACATTCTTAAACAACATCCTACCTATAGTGGGAAGAAGTTGTAGGTGATCACATTCCTGAAATCACCCTTTAGGTACAGTGGGCACCCAGCTTTGCTCTGTCGAGTCATACTTCAGAGTGAAGCCCACCCCCACCATAACATTCCTGAAACCTCACCCTTTAGAATTATTTCTTCATAGGAAGCCTTCCTCACCAAGAAATTCTATTGTTCTGTTCATAACAAATCAGTCCATACAAATAGCATAAGCTAAACAAACGTAATAGAATAGGAACTCTAGGAACGTTCTTTCTTAGTGTTCTGCTTGATTTGCATTTTGAGGTGAGAGCTTTTGATCATTATTTTTTTCTTTCCTTGCACACTCCCAATCATAGTCGGTGTATTCTGACTTCATCTGAGTGTGCCTGGACCACATCTACATCATTCTCAAACTTCTGGGTTTGATTCAACACCAAATTTTTAAATCACAACCATTTTTCTTATTCTCTGTTTCAATTTCACAGTAACCAGCTACGGTTATCTTTAACTGGCATCAGTTTAACCCAACTGGCGTCGGTCTGAAGTCTTCTTGGATACCTATCCAAAAGACACCTATTTCACTTTCTGAGCTGTAAAAGGCTCCTATCACCTTTCATATTGTCGTTATTTCAATCACAGTCACCTTATGTCTCATCCTATGTAAAAATTGTCACTCTGGGACTATCATTTAATAGACTGTTGGTTTTTCACAGTAACTGGCACCGGTTAAGCCTAACCGGCATCGGTTTACCCAAACTGCGTGTCGGTCACCCTGTGCTATTTTACAGCTCACCAGCTGACCTAATTCACTCACCGTTGACTATTTTCCTAGTTCTATTGTGTTTTGTGCCATTCAGACATAATACAGTCTCGCCAAATCAGTTCCTACCCACATGGTGCTAACCCGTAGTCAGGAAAGTGCCCTCGTATTTCACGCTAGTCAACTACCACTCCCACCTAGCCCTTCATCACCTAGTCCTTCACCACCTTCCATCTCATCATCCATGGATCCCAATCAACCTATCACCATTCCTACAGGTGACATGGAGTTCACATGACTCCTGGATCAGAATCCTGCTACTTTGAGCCACTACCTCACCCATGCCTCCACTCGAGATGCCTCGGGTCAATTGATCTATGGCATGCCCGTATCCTTATCTCCATCCCTAATGATCGCTTCCACCTCAGCTCCACCTCCTACCATGGTGACCTCACCCATTTTATCCCCAGTTGTGTCACAACTAGGTCCCATGCCAGCTTTGACGCCACATCCGCCACCTCTATTGCACCCGTAGTCTCCACCATACCTTCATCCACCACCCAAAACATAGCATCATCCACACCTGTTGTCTCATATATACCAGTCGCAACGCTACCACCCTTGGTGTCGGTAACCTCTACCCCATTTCAAAACATTGTCCTTTCTATTCCCCAATCTCTACCTCCCATCTCTACTCAGGGTCACTACGAGTGTCCCACCCTCACATACCTACTACCAACCGCCTCCTGTTTCATCGGTCATTCAGTCTGGATATATACCCTCTATGTCTGTCTCTCAATTCCCACCTCCTTATTCGACACCACCATACTCTGGAATGTCGTATTCTTCATATGTCCAACAACAACCTCCTTTCACTCCAGGGGGTACCCAATCTTCACAACCTAACAATGACTTTATCAAGTTAATGATGGACAAGATGCAAACATTAGAAGCATCTATTTCTAGCTCCTGTAATTCTCTCACCTATGATGAGATTTGTAATGAGCCTATTCACCCATCCATTCCCATTCACCCATATCCCATACACTGGGAGATGCCTAAGTTTAACCGCTTTAACAGTAAGGAAGACCTGCAGTAGCATTTGTGATCTTTCAAACATGGGTGTTACTTAATTTCCCATGATGATGCTTTGCTTTTGTGAACCTTTCCCATGTCCCTAACTGGTCCAACATTGGACTGGTATAGTGGATTACCTAGACATTCCATCTTCTCATTCAACCAAATAGCCCAAGCCTTCTTGGATCATTTTTTGATTAATGTCGTCAAGAAGGTTACCATGACCGATCTTTATTCCACGCGTCAATATGATGATGAATCTATCGCAGATTTTGTCACTCATTGGCGTAGCCTAATCAACCAACTCACTTTCCAATTACCACAAACTGAACTCATAGAGCTCTTCACATGAGCCTGTGCTAGACATATCTCACCTACCTTACAGGTGTAAACCTTTCAAACATTCGATGAGGCTTTCACCATGGCACGTAAGCTTGAAATTTGTGCCATCGAAGAGAAGAAGATACAATTACGAAACAAGAAACTCCTCGTTTAAATCACATGATACTTCTCTTCCTCGAAACCTCAGATGAGTTATTCCAAAGCCAAGGGAACTACCAACGTAGTGGTACTTAAGGCTGGCCCTGCTCATCCATCCAATCATGCTAAACCTTCATCCAATCTGTCACCAGTCCAAGCCTTCCAATTCAAATGTGAACAAAAGAAATACACCTCAATTGGGGAACCATATTCATCTGTTTTAGAAAATCTTATTAAAGCTAATGCCATCACCCTTCCTCCTATCAAACCACATACTGGTTTTGACCCCTCTCACCCCATACCAGGTTGGTACAAGGAAAATGACTACTGTAACTATCACTGTGTAAATGGTCACAGTGACAGCAATTGTATCACCTTTAAAAACATTGTTCAGGGAATGCTCGAGAGCAGCGAGTTAGTCCTAGATAACCCTAATGCACCTACCAATCAAGACCTTCATATATTCAAGAAAACCATTCCCTAACCATTCCCCATCTAATGATCAAACTAGTGATGCCTCACACAATGAAAGTAATACACGTGAGGTACATGTTATCTTTACCAACTTACCACTTGATTCCCAAATATCTCCTATCCCCTCCATTGAGGAAATCCTAGCCTGAAATCCTCTACCCGTAACACAGGAACCTACTTTATCCATTCCTCTACCCATAGAGGAAATCCCTTCACCTCCCCATACACCTGCGGAGGAGTCTCTCGTTAGCACCGATATCATTTCCCCTTCAGCTTCCCTACCCAGTGAACCACTACCAATTGTACCTCCTCCACCCATAGAGGAGTACCCATCATCTTCTCCACCTATTCAGGATCCAATAGATTTTCCGTTACCACTCGATGACCATTCTCCATCAGCTACCCAAGATCCTGCGGACCTACTTTCAGCTCTCTTACCTATAGAGGCCAAAGCCAGTGAATTCCCTATTTCTCAGACACATTTTATGGGAATCACCACTGTGCTCCACATCTACCTCATCTACCACAGTGTCGTTCTCACGTTTGGCCGACCACCTAGACTATGTTGATAGGTCTTCACTTTGGGGGCATCTCTTACTCTTGGTCTCAACCCAAATGCAATCATCTTCCACTGACACCTCTACCATTTATCCAAAAGAAGTTTAAACAACCCAAACCACACATGAACATAACTCTCGATACATCTTCTATTACATCATCCTCATCTATACCCACCCCTCTACCTACTAGCCGACGTGTTCCAACATCATCTCTTGTATCTAAACCCACTAGTGTTCTAGGGGTCACACCCACATCAAACCTTGCACATCCTCTTATCAGGATACACTTGACCACATCTTCCCATATACCTATTGAACCAATCCCTCAACCTAAACTAAAAACCCAACCTTCTAATCCACATGCACCGACCTCACCAACTACACCTTTATCACCTTCACCCTTACCATCCATCTTGGGACCTCACCCCTCTACCTTAACAAAATCTACCTCTTTCTAGGGGTAAACCTAAAATTCCCTTGACCCCTTCACCACAACCTACAGCTCTACCTAGGTGAACCTTGTGTCCTTCATCACCATCTATAACTTCTTTACCTCCTCTTTATACCACCATTACCTTCTATACCTCCTTCACTACCTATGACATTTTCTTCCACCTCACCTGTACCTCCCTCTCGACCTCGACCAACACCTACCACTGGCACCTCAGTTGTCCCCTTGGGTCACTCATCCTCTCCCACCATCTTCCTTGCCATCTACATCATGTGCTCCCCCTACAACTCTACCTAAGAAAAAGCACCAAAAATTAAAAAAAACTAGTTAATTTCCAAAGAGGTGGTTAAACCTACCCCTCTTTCTGTTGTTGCACCTACACCAAAGAAAGTAAAACCCAAATCCAAGACTGCATCACCTCAACTACCACCACAACTACCCAATCTTCCAACCAAACCTACTTTCACTTTGCATTGTGATCCACTGGTGGGATCATACGCCACCATCTTGGCTAACCTCCTTGAAAGCTCTGCTATCACCCTCCCTCCTCTTAGACCTTATGACCCTCTTAAACCTAAGTTGGAAGGGTTTGATGATACTAAAATTTACACTTACCATCATGTGCCAGGACATGATGTTGAGAACTGTAAGGATCTAAAGGCTGCCCTCATTCAATTATGTCCTTCTGACCCCAATTTTGATGACGATGACCTCCTGGATGATGAACCTATTTTACCCTCACCACCTTCTTCACATCTTCCTCCTACACCTATACCACAACCTCCACCCTCACAGCTCCTATAGCCACCTCCAAAATTTGAAATTAACATGGTTCAGCATCCAGAGAACTTCCACGCCACCACCTAAATGTCGTTGGCCTAACTAACCTCACAAGGCTCTTTCTCCTCTAGTAGGTTTTTTCCCTCTTGTCGTTATACATACTAACCCTACACCTTCTCATCCAACTCTCTGCCTCAAATCAACATGGTACACATCACCACACAGTGAGCAGAAGGGAAAAGAAAAATAGCTGACCCATCAACCAACCATTATACCCAACATACCATCTGCACCCATACCTAAAATAACTATCTGTGGTCCCACATATCCTATTTCTAATGGGGTCACACATCACACCATGCTCAAACAACTACACCAATCTCCCCTCAAAATTTCCTTATACGACCTCATCCAAACCTCGGAGTCACATCATCAAGCTCTTATGGAGGTCCTTCAATCTATTGAGGTTTTACCTAATGACCCCACACCTATAGCATCTATTATCACACCTCATCATGTCACCTCACTCACCAAATTTTCATCTACCTCATCACCTCCACCTGTTCACCAAGTTGCTATCCTTAGTTTCTTAGATGACAAAATTGTCCCCCACCAAACCGATGACCCAGATCCTGCACTTTTCATCTCCATCCATATCAATAATATACACATCCGATGTGTTATGATCGATGGGGGTGCTAGCATTAACATCATCTCCTCTCACGCATTCGAAAAAATGTGCATACCCAACAACTGCATGCATAAACATCCAGTCATGTTGTGTTCATTCAATGAGGCTATCACCTCTACACTTGGCACTATCATCCTCCACATTCATGTGGGTCCCCGCACTATTCCCGAGCTATTCTACGTTCTGGAAGGGGATTTGTTTTCGGTAATACATGGGTTGTGTTCCTTCTTGTTGCTCGGAAGACCCTCCAGCTGATTCATGTCATGGGTACCTATTAGGACGTCTACCTCCCTATCTACATCTTCTTCACACATGACCACATCCACTAGTGGCGTTACAACCTCACCTTCACCTAAATCTTCTATTCCCACAGCAGGAACTCCTTGTGCTATGATTAGGAACTCTTACTAACTAATGCACAACTTTTAGTTTGGTGGATGTAATCTGGAAACACAACAACAAACATAACACAAGAATACCATAGACTATGATAAGAAGGAATGATGATAAATCTGAAATATTAGAGTAAATTATAATATTAACATGAAATTGTTACAATCTCACCCATGAGGTACTTCAAGTGTTACTGACTTCACTTGCCTTCCACCAATACTATGGGAGAAAATTCACAATTACACCTCTTAATGGCTTCTTTAACACACCTTCAAAATGATGGCTTCCTTTACACACTTACTCATACAATATTTCTCACTACTTCCTTATATGCTAAATGAGGGGGGTGGCCTCTTTATTTATAGACTTCCAGGCTTATCCATCTTATCTCTAAGATAGGATAAGAAATCCACTCTGACGAATCATATTCCATACCTTAACTCTTATCTGTACATGTAAGCTTATCTTTTAAGATAAGATAAACCTTATCATTTCACATGGGTTCCACATTTTTAGACTTTTTACAAATAAAATACACAAAATATTTATGACCTCACTCCTTGTCCTTATTACCAATATAATATTTCTAATTCCTAATCATGTAGACCCTACTTCTCTACTTACCCCAACTTTGACATTTTAACATTACCGGACCACTTACGAAAAATATTTACTTTTTACCACAACATTCCTATTGTACTTTTGACTATTACCATACATTATTGGCGGCGTCGTACTGGCAGCGTCGTTATCTTCTATCAGACGCCACTACTAATTATACTTAACAACATCCTATTCCTAATACATACATTAATGAAATAGAAATTACGGAGGAAAATTTTAGTGTCGACATCTTCCCCCTTCCTAGCTTCTACTCCGTCCTCGGAATAGACTATTATGGGGCTTCAACTTGTCGTGGTTGACCCATTTCGTAATGGCAGTGCCATCCAATTCCTCCAGTCGGTACGTACCATTTTCATGCACAGCTGCTATTTTGTAGGGCCCCATCCATTTTTGAAGAAATTTTCTGTCTTCTTTTTTTGTATCTGGAATCATATACTAGAACCAAGTCATTCACATGAAATGGAGACCAACGGATATTTTGATCAAAGTATTCCTTCTGCTTCATTTTCTTCTTATAGCTTGTATCCTTCACTATTTCCCTCATTTCCTCTAGCAAATGAAGATGTACCAACCTTTCTTTTACTAAATCACTTTCATCCATCCTTTCATTTTTCATAACTGTCACAGTGGAAATATCAAACTCAATAGGAAGAACTGGATCAATGCCATAAGCCAACTAAAATGGGGAGTATCCTGTTGCTGACTTTGATGTTTCCTTATATGCCCACAATGTTGCATGAATCCTTTTATCCCACTTATGTACCTACAAGGCTGCATCTTTTGCTCAGAATTTGACACAACACAAAATTTTTTCATTCCACCTGTCCATTTGTGCTTGGCTTGTATGTTGTTGCCTTCCTGTGCTTAATAGAAAAAATATTGACTAGGGCTTCTACCACCTCATTAATGAAGTGGCTTCCTTTATCTATTACAATTTCTAATGGACAACCAAATCTGGTGACAATGAATTCATATATGAACCTTGCCACTTCATCCATGGAAGTTGTTTTCAATGGCCTAGATTCAACCCACTTGGTTAAATAATCTGTGGCAACTATAATATACTTATTTTGGCATGGGGTAGCTGGAAGTGCACCTACAATGTCTATTCCCCACTTTTCAAAGGCACCAAGTGGAAGAATAGGGCATAATGGAGTTGATGAAGTCTTACGATTAACATGTGTTTGACAAATATCACATGTCTTACAATAATTATAACAATCTCTAAGAAGAGTGGGCTAGTGATAACTTGCATCTAAGATCCTTCTTGTTGGAAGTTGTCCAGAGAAGTGCCCTCCACATGTACCATTGTGGAATTATTCTATCAGCTCCTTCCCTTGATCACGTTCAACTTGTCTTCTTGTACTATCCATCAGGTCCTATTCAAAATAATACTCTATGCATAATAGAATATGGACGACTGGCTTGAGTAATCTTCCTCTTAGTCTTTGCATTGGCCCCATCAGAAAACTTGAATTCATTCAGATAATTCCAAATATCTATGTATTCACTAGAGATTGTGTCAAGGGATAACAATGTTGCATCTGGGAAATCATTTTCATCACAAGATGAACCTAAACCATCATAGGCTCGAGAGAGTGCATCTGCATTGACATGCTTTTTTCCTGGCCTATCTATAATATCAAATTCAAATTCTTGTAGCAAAATTATCCATATTGTTATCCTCCCTGATGGGTTAGGATTATTTACAATATATTTTAGAGCCTGATGATCTGTTACAACTATAAATTTTTTCCCTAACAAGTAATTTCTAAACTTCTTTATAGCAAAAATGATAGCTAGAGCCTCTTTTTCAGTTACAGTATAATTTACCTCAACACTACTCATTTGTCTGCTCCCAAAGTAAAATGGATGTTCATTCCCATTTTCATCCTTTTGGCTCAGATTACTTCCTAGTGTTGCATTTGAGGCATCAGTGTACACAATGAATGGCTTGCTTTAATATGGATTCTTTAGAATAGGTGAAGACACCAAGGCTTCCTTAAGTTGTTCAAAAGCTTCATGCACCTTATTTCCTAGTTCATAAGTAACATCCTTGTTTAAGAACTGGGTTAGTGGCTGTGTAATCTTTGAGAAATTCTTGATGAACATTCTATAGTAACCCACATGGCCTAAAAATGATCTCAACTTACTTCTATTCATAGGAAATGGCAACTCTTTGATTTTTGAAACTTTATCAGGATCAGTACCAATACCATCTCTGGATACAACATGCCCTAACAAAACACCTTTAAAACATCAAAAGACACACTTTGTAGAGTTTAGTGAGGCTTGTGCTTCATCTAACCTTTGAAATGATGTCTCCATCTGGTGCAGGTGGTCCATCTTGCTCCCATAGATGCAAAAATCATCCAGAAATACTCGGATAAAGTTCCCAATGTAGGGTTTGAACACCATATTCATCAAATGCTGGAACGTTTCTGGAGCATTACACAACCCAAAAGGCATAACTCTATAAGAAAACATTTCCCAAGGAGTGGTGAACGTGTTCTTTAGATGATCTTTCCCTTTTATACGAACTTGGTTGTATCCGCTATATTCATCGGTAAAACTATAGCACTCCTGGCCAGCTACTTCGTCCAAGATCTGATCTGAGAATGGAATAGGGTAATGATCCTTCTCTGTTGCCTTATTGAGCTTCCTATACTCAACACAAATACGTAGCTTCACATTCTTTTTTATTGAGATCACAATGGGAGAAACCCATTCTAAATTCTCCACACCAAATATGAATCCTGCATCAAGCAACTTATCTATTTCTTCTTTTACGGTCTAGGAAAAATTACGATTCATTCTATATGACATTTGTTTTATGGGCTTAGCACCATCTACCAGCTCAATAGAATGTTCTACCCAACTTACTTGATGGAGGTCCTTGTAATCAAAAGTGAATAGGTGTATGTTCCTTCGAAAGACCTGTAGGTAGCATTCCTTCTCACTCTCCATCACAGCATCACCAACCTTTATTTCTTGGAGACGATCATCAATTTCTTCTTCAGGTATTTTTATGGGTTCATGAGTCAGTTTGACTGGAAGGATATGCATGACCGAAACATCAACCTCACTTTCTTCATCTTCTATGTCCACTTCACTGGTACTAGAGTAATCAGAGGATGTCCAATCATCAGTTTCATCACTTGAATCCACAGATTCTACCTTATGATGCCGAGGGATCACATTTATCTTCACCCTCTCTCTACCATGTCCAACTGTTCATGAAAATTTCATTCCAGTAGTTTTTTGCATGAAATCTCCTTAGCCATGGCCTTCCCAACAATATTGGGTACGCAATAGTACCATTTTTCATCACCTGAAAGTCTACCACACATACAACACCCAAAACAGATATTGCCACATTTGAAACTACACCTTCTGGTGTAGGTTTTCCCTTATTTAATGATCTTAACATAAGTGTTGAGGGGTGATGAACTTTTAAACCCAACATATTCATTACAGACTCAGTCATTACATTAACTACAGCACCTCCATCAACTAAGACATCATGAATTGAAATACCATTACATAATACCTCAACTTGTGGAGTGTAGGAATCTTCCTCTACCTCCAAAATAAGGACCTTAACCTCCTTCCTTCATCGAGCATTGAGTCCACTTCATGCAGCTCCCACCTCTTCTTAGAAGACATAGCCAAGATTTGACCATATGTAATATTTGCAGGCCTTTTGGACAGATCTTCCAAGATGGAGTATGGTCCTTGCCCCTGTGAAATCATAAAATCCTGCACACCCAACTTTCTTCTCCTATGTTTCTTACTAGTTTCTCCTTTCATCTTCTTAGGATCATTTCCATCTTGATTATCTTTTTCTTTCATTCTTTTTGTTACAAACACATCTACTTCATTATTTATTCTCTTATCTACTACATCAAAAGAATTCACAAGTGCTTTTCCTTTATCATTATCTCTTGTACCAGATTTAGAAGCTCTATCTGGACAATTATACTTATAATGACCCTTTTTATAACAACCATAACATACAAATTCAAAAATATTTCTTTTTGGACCTCTATCTCCTCCCCGAGAACTAAATTCTTTTCCTTGAAGAAGATTAATAGTTAACTGGCCCATCTTCTTGATCAGATCTTCATACTCAATAGATGTACTAGAAGAAAGATTTGTGCTCACCGAGAGTGGTTGTGGATTCTAGACCAAAGGTGCTGGTGTAGGCTCTACTTTAGCAACAATTTCGTTGGGCTCCTTTTCCATAATTTCTTCTTGCCTTCTTGCAATCTCCTTTGCTTGTTCAATGGTAGCTGGGAAGTCATACTTCACTCGTTGTTTGATCTCTAGCTTCATCCCAAGAATGAAGTGCTTACAGAGGAGATTATCCATGCCATTCATCAACCCATCCACTAATCCTTCCTTCCAGATCTGGGCATCAAGCTTCCTCCTTAGCTCTAGAACATGAGCATGATAATCCCTTATGTTCTCCTTCTCTCCTTGGGATAGCTTTGTGATATCAATCATGAGATCTGCATATTTCTGTTGTTCACCAAATTCTTCAAGAAAACTTTCAGTTAATAAATCCCATGAGTTTTTCACATTATCACCTAGTATTTTAAACCACCTAAGGGCTGAACCATCCAAAAAGGTAGGAAAAAATTCAGTCCATTGTTCCCTTCTTATAAGGCCATTACAAATACAAGATCATTTAAACTCTTGAATGAAAGAGGAAGTATCTTCATTAGATTGGGCTGAAAAAATAAAAATCTTCCCCCATTTCCAAAAGTAACCATTGTGAAATACCAACCCACAAGTACAATCAACAAGACTTATGTGAACAAATAATTAGAATCACTATGATAGAAAATAGAAATGACCACGGTAAACTATGGTAAAACTTGACTTACTGCGGTAAAAACTGACTTTACTGTGGTAAACACTATTCACAATAAAAAGTGAAGTTACTGTGGGTAAATACTATTCATGGTAAAAAGTGACTTTACTACAGTAAATACTATTCACGGCAAAAAGTGACTTTACCATGGTAACTACTATGCACAATAAAAACAAGGTTACCCTCCAAATGATTTTTGACTAAGTGGGAATATCTCTCCAGAAAATCCACCAATGAGGAATGGTCCTGGCAACGGAACCAAAATGTCATCACCAATCTGGCACTATGATAATTATTCACCGGGAACTCCTTGTGCTATGATTATTAACTAATGCACATCTTTTAGTTTGGTGGATGTAATCTAGAAACACAACAACGAACATAAGACAAAAATACCATAGACTATGATAAGAAGGAATGATGATAAATCTAAAATATCAGAGTAAATTATAATATTAACATGAAATTGTTACAATCTCACTCATGAGGTACTTCAAGTGTTACTGACTTCACTTGCCTTTCACCAATACTATGGGAGAAACTTCACAATTACACCTCTTAATGGCTTCTTGAACACACCTTCAAAATGATGGTTTCATTTACACACTTACTCATACAATATTTCTCACTACTTCCTTCTATGCTAAATGAGGGGGGTGGCCTCTTTATTTATAGAAATTTCAGTCTTATCCATCTTAGCTCTAAGATAGGATAAGAAATCCACTCTGATGAATCATATTCCATACCTTAACTCTTATCTGTACATGTAAGCTTATCTTTTAAGATAAGATAAATCTTATCATTTCACAAGGGTTCCACATTTTTAGACTTTTTACAAATAAAATACAAAAAATATTTATGACCTCACTCTTTGTCCTTATTACAAATATAATATTTCTAATTCCTAATCATGTAGACTCTACTTCTCTACTTACCCCAAATTTGACATTTTAACATTACTAGACTACTTACGAAAAATATTTACTTTTTACCACAACATTCCTATTGTACTTTTGACTATTACCGTACTATACATTATTGGCAGTGTCATACTAGCAGGTGCCGTTATCTTCTATCAGACACTACTACTAATTATACTTAACAACATCATATTCCTAATACATACATTAATGAAATAGAAATTACGGAGGAAAATTTTAGTGTCGACATTCCCAACTAACCAACACCTCTGTTGATCTTTCTTCTAACGCTTCCTCCATTTTAGCCACCAATGTATCAACCACTGATCCCCTGGAAGGTGTTTTTCAATGCCTCACTATGGGGGAGTATCGCCTGTATAATGTCAATACATTCCTTACTCCACAAGAGTATGGAAACCTTCACCAACATCCTCACTATGATCACCACATAGGTGAGCATCTCCTTTATGGTCCTCCCCACCTCTATGCCCATATTACCTATCAGAGACTTGACATTTCCACTTACACACCTGAACCACCATCACAAATTCAACCTTTTTCGGATGAAATTCAGTCGCTTACCAACCACCGCTTTGCTCACAATTTCTTGCACCGCTGTGCCTAGAAGGGTTTTGGCTTTGGCCTTTATGAACAAGGTCATCACACCATTATTTCATGTGCCAATTGTAAACATAATAATCATAGTGGAATCAGTTTTACCGAACTACCTGCCAAAAAGCCCCGTATTGAACTCATTGAAGACATTGACCCTTCTCCACCGTCTTCACCTACCCCACCTTCGCCACCTTCACTAACGGAGTCGATGGATCCTAAATCCATCCCTCCTACATTTTTTTTTTCTATAAATACCATTTCCTTGGGGCCTTTGACCTATCACCGCGATGGTGAGGCTCCTTCCTCTATTCCTTTCTTGTATCCTGATATGATAGGGGACGATGCTCCTTCTATTAATGTCATTCAATGCCAAGATGATGAGTCCATACTCACCTACCTTGGTGCCAAAGAATCTTATATTCACTGGTCATTACCTTCTAAGATGCAAACAATGTTGAACGAATTGACTATCGAAGTCAACTTCCACACTCAGGATGACCCCCACATTCTCAAGATTGGCCAATCTTTAGATGCTGCTAAACAAGAAGCCCTCACTTCTTTTCTTAAAATTCATAGCCATGACTTCACTTGGTCCTATGCTGACATGCCTGGTATTGATCCCACTATCTTGGTCCACAATATTGTAACCGTCCCCGATGCCAAACTCATAAAACAAAAGTTGAGGAAAATGCACCCTCACATTGCTCTTCTTGTTGAAGAAGAACTTCAATGCCTTCTCTAAGTTTCCTTCATCTTACCCATCGATTACCCCTAATGGGTTTCTAACATCATCCTTGTCACTAAGGCGACAGGGGGACTTCACATTTGCACCGATTTCTACCATCTTAACCTTCCTTGCCCTAAAGATGATTTTCCTCTGCCTGATATTGACCAGTTGGTTGACCTTACTGCTGACCATAGAGATGCTATCACTTATGGATGGTTTCTCAGGTTATAACCAGATCTTTCTCGCTCAAGAGAATCAACAAAAAACTGAATTCATTACCCCTTGGGGGACCTTCTGCTATTAGTTATGCCTTTTGGCCTTAAAAATGCTGGTGCCACATATTAGCGTGCTATGACCTACATTTTCCATGATATCATGCATCGCATATTAGAAGATTGCATGGATGATCTCTTGGCTAAATCTAAATGTCAGGCTGATCACCTTACTTTCCTCGAAACAATCTTTGAATGCCTCATTAAATATTACGTTCACCTTCAGCCTAAAAAGTACATCTTCATGGTCCTCTCAGGAAAGCTCCTGGGATTTATTGTTTCCCTCCGTGGTTATAGTGATATAATTTAGTAGAGGGCCCCAATTTGGAGGTCTTGGATTGATGAGATGTCTCTAGGTGCCACGCAATCTGAGAAATCACCCATGATGATTTATGACGTGTTTTAACCTCACGACTCTTAAGGGACTAACGACCAGACAAGGTAGCCCGAAAGCACAAGGAGCATAGGAAAAAAAAAAAAAAAGCCTCCACTATCATTCACCTATTGATGCCACCCTAACATTGCATTTGGCATAGTTCATATAGTCCCATTCCAAGCTACCATTTTCAAACTACAACATTTGACATCCCTACATGTCATACTACTCGGACCTCCCATTATTTCATGCCTTAACAAACAATAGGACAATGAAATTAGAACCGAATGGAGATAGAGAAAAACTATGAGAGACTTTCTCATAGAGGGATTCAACATGGAGGGCTTGGATTTGAACGAGATGTTTTAGGTGCCACAGAGTCTAAGAAATTACCCGTCGAAGATATGGCGTGTTTAGGCCTCAGGGCTCTTAGGGACTACACCCAGACGAGGTAAAGCCCAAAAGCACTGGAGTGTAGGTTACCAAAAAAAAATCCTCCGGTAGTGTTCACCTGGCCACTTCTGATTTTAATGCTTTTGACTTAGTTCTTTTGGTCCCACGAGCTTCCATTTGAAAACAAGAGAAAATTATAATAACCGTACATTGATTTAGACTCCAATATTTCGCGCCTTGTGTAAACAATAACATAGAGAGAGAATGAATGGAGATGGAAAAAACTATGAGATAATTTTATAGAGGATCCTGACATGGAGGTATCAGATTTTGACTATATGTCTCTAGTGGTGCCACAGAGTCCATAAATTAATCACAAATCGAAGATATAGCGTGTTTGGCCTTAGGGCTCTTAAGGGACTATGCCTAGACGAGGTAGCCTAAAAGCACAGGGAGTGTAGGGAACAAAAAAAAATATAACACTAGCATCCACTTGGCCACCTTCATTTTTTGGCATAGATTGTTTGGTCCCACAAGCTTGTGTTTGCAAACTACAGCCTCTGGCAGCCCTACATGACTCAGACTGCACTATTACATGTGTTTGCAAAAAATATTCAACAAGAAACCCAATAGATATGGAAAAACCGATGAGAGGATTTTGTAGATGTTTTCAGCATGAAGTTCTTGGATCTAACAGACATCTCTAGGTGCCATGAAGTTTTTGAGAAATCATCCGTGAAAGATATGCCATGTTTGGGCGTCGGGGATCTTAAGGGACTACGCTTGAACTTAGGTAGCTTGAAAGCACAATTTTAGGGAACTAATACAATCCTCCACTATATTTCACTGGCCACCCCTACATGTTGGCATAGTTGGTTGGTCCCATGAGCTTCCATTTGCAAAACTATAGCATCTAGCAGCCGTAAATTTTGACTGACTCCAAACTTCAGTATTTCACTCCTTTGCAAACAATAAGTTTCAACAAAGAGAACCAACTACGATATGGATAAAAGTCCCTTCGATATTATCTTTTCTTAGAGTTTCCCCCAACATGGAAGGTATTAATCTGACAAGACGGCTCTAGGTGCCACGAAGTTGAGAAGTCACTCGTGGAAGTCCTTTTGGTGTGTTTTTTTCAGGGCTCTTAAGGGACTACTACTCGAAGGAGGTATCCCGAAAAGCATTTGGAGGAAACTGTTATCAAAATTTCACCCCCCCTGGGGTAAATTTCGATAACATGCAATCAGATTCTCAGGTCCCAGGCAAATTGATTGATTCGGGGGCCAAAATTCATTTTTTGGGGTCCCCTCAGATTTTTCATTAACTCCCCGGTTGAAGTTGGAAGGAGAAAGCTCTGAGAAAGTGTGGAAAAGGATTGCCAGAAAGCAAGTAGTTTGGGCCGAAAGATAAAATTGTGTGCATCCAATCGGCCAAGTCCTAGTCCAGCACAAGGTAGGACATCTGGGACAAATGGACGCGAAATGCCTGAACCGGCCGAATATTTGAGCACAAAGGGGCCAAAATCAAATGGGGCATCTGGGACAAATGGAGGTGTGAAGTACGCGAAGGAGCCGAGCCGAAGGACACCAATCAGAAACTGCCACGTGTCCTCACAGGAGAAAAAGTCAAAAGGTCAAAGGGGCGAGTTATCGAGCACTGAACCGAACCAATGAAATGGCACCACGTGTCCAAGTTTAAGGGGCCCACAAGCAATTTCAAAAGGAAAGCCCATGAAAGACGGAGAAGAGAATTGCTCGTCCAATCAGCACGTGCCATGTGTCGTCCAGACGGTGAGAGTGGGAAAACATTTTAAAATCTGTCTTGGTCTGCTCCGTGCCCTAAATCTTCAGATCGCCATATATGTTTGATCCAGAGCTCGGATTCCACGTTCTTTATATCGGAAAACGGAAAAGCTCATGAAATTCTCTACATGATTCTGGGGTTAATCTCGATTTTGTTGTAGTTTGGAGAGAGAAAAATCAAGAAACGGCTCTGACGCGTGATACAGCAGAAGTGACGCTTCAACAACCAGCTTTAATGCAGCAGACAACCCCCCGTTTTCGCTAGGATCGCGCCGCTTAACCATAAGAATGATTTAAAATACAACCTGGGGGTGGTTGGAGTAGATATGAATTTTTCTTTTCTTTCTTCCTTCTCTCATTCTTCCTATATATTGTAAGGAGTGGCAAAATAAGAGGTTGTTCATTCTTTCTGCTCGGCCCTCCTTCTTTTCTTCTCTAGGGGTTGAAAATGGAGTTCGAGCCTCCTCCCTGCTCTGTAATGGCATTTTTTTTTTGCCTTTTTACTAATGGAATGATGTTCTGTGCAAACTTCTGGAGCAACAAAACGTGTTTGTTTTGTGATGCATCTGTCCATCCTCTCTCGTTTTTTTGCTTGTTTCTCTTCTTGCCTCTCTTCATTTGCAGGTATTGTGCATGTTTGAATGTTCATTGCAGGTTTGGAGCTGTGTTCATGGAGTTTTGGGACATTTTCTGTGTGAAATCTATCCTTGGGCCTGTGATGCATCTGTCCATCCTTCCCATTGCTCACCTCTCTTTGTCCCATGGCAGTTTTGATAGATGTTCAACATCCTCCTTCTCTGGTGTATCACCGTTTTAGTGTAGGCTTTTGCTGTTTTTTTTCCCTCTCTCTCTCTCTCTCTGTCTCCTTGGCATGGTTAGATTAGGATTAGATTAGCTTGCCTGCACTGGAATAGCTTGTGGCAGGTAGTTTAGGAGCAGGAACCAGCCTTCTCTGGAGATTCCTCTCTCAGTTTCACAAGTCCCCACGCTTGGAGAGAGGTTTCCATGTTGTGCAATCACACTGGATGCCTGAACATCAACCTAGAAGCCTGATGTGCGTCCAGGGGTGCTGTGATTTTGCACTAACAGTTTTGGCATGCCCGGTGGGACCTTAGAGGTCTTTCACTTCATCTTTTGCAGGTTGATGTGTTCCTGTGAAGATTTCAGCCTTTGGAGGCACTTGCAAACACATCTGGCGACTCCATCTGGTCAACAACCCATCTCTGAAGTTGCAGACCTTCCATTCCATTCATTTTCATTTTCATTTTCCATTCATCCTTCTTTCCATCTCTTTCATTCTTTCCCATTCCATGAGGTTGTGCAATCATGACTTCATTTCCATCATGGATTTCACATCAAACAACAGCAATATATTCCACCTCCAACATGTTTTACAAATCCTCCAAATCAGCATTTTGAGATAGATTCAAGATCATTATGCATACCCATATGACAGCAGTGCCAAAGTCAGTTTGGCTATGGAGCTTTCCAAGAGCAAGAGTATGCATACAATGAAGACCAATCAGATCCAAGATGCTGGTCTGTTGGAGAAAATCCAAAAGATGGAGGTGGGGATGGTGCAGTCCAGGGCTCAAGCACAAATGAAAGCTTTTGGAATCGGTTATGGAGGCACCCTGTCCATGGGGGGGCCCTTTTCCAAGGCATTACTTCAGCCCTCAGGAGAAGCTGGACTTCATGAAGATGCTGCCCCAACTTGCACAATGGACAGCAGAAGATAGAGGCCTACAGACTTGTTGTTGAACAACCTTGTCAATGGTAAGTTCTACACCATCATCTGGTTTTTTTTCCTTCCATTCTCAACTCAAGCATCATCTCATTTCTTTCATTTAAACTCCGCATCTGCTGTCCCAATGTGTTTGAATCCCCTCCATCCCCTAGTCTTCCACCCCATCTCGATTCTTCTTTCCTTTTCCCTTCCAAACAGTCATCCCCTCCACAAGAGCTAACAGAAATACCCCCTCCTCCAAAGAAACAAGAGGTTTCACCACCTCCACCACACACAAAAATTGTCAAATCAGTTGAGTTTCAAAACCTATCCCTCCTCTTGCATTCCCAATTCCATGTGGGGAAGAAGAAATTGAAAAAATCAGTCATCAAGGACAACAAGAGGAAGAGCCAAAAAAAAAAGAATGATGACAGACAGTCTGAAGAGTTGGGCTCTTAGATTTGGGATGACAAAGATCCCCTTGATGGTTAAGCCTACAGAAGAGGCTGAGGTTGAACAAATGGTGGTGAGGACTGATTTTGTTGCAGCAGAAGAAGAAGAAGATCTTGCAGTCCCAACTTGTCCTCTAGAGCAACAAATTGAAGAGTTTGACTTGACAAACTTCATGCTGGAGGAGGATTTCAATCAAGAGCAAGATTCTCTTCAAACATTGGAGGAAGGAGAAGATGCTCCAAATCCAAAAGAAGAGGAGCACAATCTAGCTGTGGTGGAGGAGAAAGTTGTAGATCCAAGAGCTCTGAGCACAAAGCAGGCTACAGGAGAACCTTCAGTTCTTCTTTCCACTTCATCTCTCTCAAGTTCTAGTACTGAAAAGGAGTTTGATCTCTCAAACTCAATATTGAGAGAGTAAAGGAAACCATGGTGGTCAAGTTGCAGATCAAGAGGACACCATGGAGGAAGTTGAACACGAGCAGCAGGACAGCGATGAGGCAGTTTACCTGTCAGATTTGGAGGGATGTTTTGATGGAGAAGAGCTGGTTGAGTTTTCACCATTCTCTTTTTCATCATCCACATTCCAAACACAAACAGCCTGCTGCCATGAAGGAGAACTTTCATTTGCAGCAGCCTGCATCTTATAGCAGCCCTTTGGAATCAAAATTGGAAGATTCTAATCTTCCCTGTTCTTCATTGGAGGAAGAGAAAGGACAGAAGAATTTCCACCATTTCTTCCACATCATCCATTCAGGTGGGTCTACAAGAAGACTCCATTCTTGGAGTTGAAAATCAGAGCTATGGGCATATCAAACTGATCAGACCTTGCCCAATCAGGTATTTGGCTTCATTGGAGCCAAAGGAGAAGCCACAACCAGTCATGCTTGCTTCTGAGCATGAGGATGAGCTACAAAGTACCAAGGACTTCATCTAACCTTTGAAATGTTTGTCTCCATCTATGCAGTGGTCCTCTTGGCTCCCATAGAGCAAAAATCATCCAGAAATAATCTGCTAAGTTTTCCCAATGTAGGAATTTCGAACACCCTATTTCCTCACACGTTGGAATGTTTGTTGGATGCATTACACAACCCAGGCATAACTCTATAAGAAACATTCCCTAAGGAGTGGTGAACGTGGTCTTTCATCGATCTGTCTCTGCTATAATAATTAACTACTTGGTTTAATCTACATATCCATCAGCAAAAACTATAGCACACTCCTGGCCAGCTACTTCCTCCAAGATCCTTATCTGAGAATGGAAGAGGGTAATGAAAATCCTGTCTTTGTTTCCTTATTGAGCTTCCTAATCACACAATGCATAGATTCCCATTCTTTTTTATGGGAGATCACAAGGGTAGAGAAACCTTCTCTGACTTCTCCACAGGCAAATATGAATCCTGCATCAGAAACTTATCTATTTCTCTTCTTTATAGTACTTGTAAAATTAGGTGGATGGGGCACTGAAAAATGCGTATATGGCATTTTTTTTTATGGGCTTAGCACCATCTACAGCTCTAAGAATTTCTACCCACCTACTTGATGGAGTTCCTTTTATCAAATTTAATAGGGTATGTATCTTCCAAAAGAGCTAGAGATGCATTCCCGTCTCGTCTCCATCACATCATCACAATCCTTTATGTGTTGGAGACGATCATCAATTTTCTTCTTCATATAATTTTATGGGTTCAGATTCGGTGTGACTGGAAGGATATCCATGAACCAAACATCAACCTCACTTTCTTTCTTCATCTTCTGTGTCCATCACTGGTAACTTTAGTAATCAAAGGATTTCCATCATCAGTTTCATCAATCACTTGAATCCACAGGTTCTGGATTATGATGCCGAGGGAATCGCGTTTATCTTCCCCTCTCTCTACCACATCCAGTTTCATGAAGCCTTCATTCCAGTATTTTCTTCTTGGCATGAACTCCCTTAGCCATGGCCCTTCCCAAACAACATTGGGTTACACAACAGTACAGCCAACCCCCCAACCATTTTCATCACCTGAAATTATACCACACTACACACCCATAATAGATTTGCCCACATTTGAAACTCCACCTTTTGGTTTAGTTTTTCGTCCCTTATTAATGACCCTTAACATTAAGTGTTCAGTTGGCGATCAATTTTTAAACCCAACCATATCATATGACTCGGTCCATATTAACATTAACTGCAGCACCCTCCATTAACTAGACACATGAATTGAATACCATTACTATACCTTCCTCATCTTGTGGAGCAATAGGGATCTACCTCTAACCTCTAACCTCCAAAACAGGGACCGCCACCTCAAACCTCCTTCCTTCGTCAAGCGCATTGAGTCCACTTTGCACTCTGCCCTTCTCCTAAGACAGAGCCAAGATTTGACCATATTTAATATTTGCAGCCTTTTGGACAGATCTTCTAAGATGGAGTATGGTCCCTTGTCCCTATGAAATCAGACATCCTGCACACCCAACTTTCTTCTCCTATGTTTCCTACTAGTTTTCTCCTTTCCTCTTCTTAAGATCATTCCATCTTGTTATCTTTTTTTTCTTTCGTTTTGTTACAAACACCTACTTAATTATTATGCTCTATCTACTACATCCAAAGACTTCCATCACAGGTGTTTTTTCCTTTATCATTATCTCTTATACCAATGTAGAGCTCTTATCTGGCAAAAATTAATACTTATATACCCTTTTTATAACAACCATAACATACCAACTTCATAATATTTCCTTTTGTGGCCCTCTATCTCCTCCCTGAGACTAAATCCTTCCTTGAAGAAGATGTAATAGTTTAACAACTGACCCATCTTCTTGACAGATCTTCATACTCATAGATTACTAGGAGAAATATTGGTGCCTCACCAAGAGTGGTTGTGGATTATGACCCAAAGGTGGTTTGGTGTAAGGCTCTACTTTAGCAACATTTCTTTGGGCTCTCCTCTTCCATTCTTTCTTCTTGTCCTTCTTTGCAATCTCCTTTGCTTGTTCAATGGTAGATAGGTAGTCATAATTCACCTTCTTGTCTGATCGCTGTCTTCATCCCCCAAAAATCCCGAAGAATGAAGTCTTACAAGGAATTATCCCATGCCATTCATAACCCATCCACTAATCCTTTCCTTTCAGATCTAGGCATCGAGCTTCCTCCTTAGCTCTAGAACATGAGCATGATAATCCCTTATCTTATCCTTCCTCTCCTTGGGATATCTTTGTGATATCGATCATGAGATCTACATATTTCTGTTGTTCACCAAATTCTTCAAGAAAAATTTCAGTTAATAATCCCATGAGTTTTTCACATTATCACCTAGTGTTCAACCACCTAGGGCTGAACCATCCAAAAAGGTAGGAAAAAATTCAGTCCATTGTTCCCTTCTTATAAGGCCATTACAAATACAAGATCATTTAAACTCTTGAATGAAAGAGGAAGCATCTTCATTAGATTGAGCTGAAAAAAAAAGAATCTTCCCCCATTTCTAAAAGTAACCATAGTGAACTACCAACCCACAAGTACATCAACAAGACTTATGTGCACAAATATTGGAATCACTAAATATTAAAATAGAACAATGACCATGGTGAACTATGGTAAAACTTGACTTACTGCGGTAAAACTGACTTTACTGTGGTAACACTATTCATAGTAAAAAGTGAAGGTACTTCGATAATACTATTCACGGTAAAAAGTGACGTTACTGTGGTAAAACTATTCACGGCAAAAAGTGACTTTACCATGGTAACTACTATGCACAGGTAAAAACAGGGTTACCCTCAAATGATTTTGACTAAGTGGAATATCTCTCCAAGAAAAATCCCACCAACGAGGAATGGTCTCGGAAACAGAACCCAAAATGTCATCCCCAATCCAGCACTATGATAAATTCTTCTCACCGGGAACTCCTCGTGCTATGATTATTTACTAATGCACAACTTTTAGTTTGGTGGATGTAATCTGGAAACACAACAACAAACATAACACAAGAATACCATAGACTATGATAAGAAGGAATGATGATAAATCTGAAATATTAGAGTAAATTATAATATTAACATTGAAATTGTTACAAATCTCACCATGAGGTACTTCAAGTGTTACTGCTTCACTTTCCTTCCACCAATACTATGGAGAAACTTCACAATTACACCTCTTAATGGCTTCTTTAACACACCTTCAAAATGATGGCTTCCTTTGCCACACTTACTCATACAATATTTCTCACTACTTCCTTATATGCTAAATGAGGGGGGGTGGCCTCTTCATTTATAGAACTTCCAGTCTAATCCATCTTATCTCTAAGATAGGATAAGAATCCACTCTAATGAATCATATTCCATACCTTAACTCTTATCTGTACATGTAAGCTTATCTTTTAAGACAAGATAAAACCTTATCATTTCACATGGGGTTCCACATTTTTAGAATTTTTACAAATAAAATACACAAAATATTATGACCTCACTCCTTGTCCTTATTACCAATATAATATTTCTAATTCCTAATCATGTAGACCCTACTTCGCTACTTACCCCAACTTCAACATTTTAACATTACCCAGACCACTTACGACAAATATACTTTTTACCACAACAGTTCCTATTTTACTTTTACTATTACCGTATTATTGGTGGCATCATATTGGCAACGCCGTTATCTTCTATCAGACACTACCTACTAATTATACTTAACAACATCCTATTCCTAATACATACATTAATGAAATAGAAATTACGGAGGAAAATATTAGTGTTGACAATCATTCTACTTTGCACCGATGTGTAAAGTTCAAACATGAAGGACGTTCCTATACCATTCCAACTTACCCATCACTTTTCAAAAACCTGTAACATGCTTTAACCAGCCCAATGATGTCCTTGTACCTATTAAGGAATCTACCTCCCTTCCTACACCTTCTTCACACCAACCCCATCCACCAGCGCCGTAACAACCTCACCTTCACCCAAATCTTCTATTCCCCACCGCTGTTGTCACTTCTACCAGTCACACATCAGCTTCCTAACTAACCGACACCTTTTTCGATCTAACTTCTAACTCTCCCTCCATTCCCAGCCATCAATATATCAACCACTGATCCCTTGGAAGGTGTTTTTCAATGCCTCACTATGGGGGATTATCGCCTATACAATGTCAGTACATTCCTTACTCCACAAGAGTATGGAAACCTTCACTAGCATCCTCACTATGATCACCCGCATAGGCGAGCATCTACTTTATGGTCCCTCCCCACCTTCGTACCCATCTTACCTATGGGGGACTTGATATTTCCACTTACACACCCAAACCACCATCACAAACCCGACCTTTTTCGGCTGACCTTCAGTCGCTTACCAACCGCCGCTTCGTCTCACACTTTCCTACACCGCTGTGCTTGGAAGGGTTTTGGGCTTTGGCCTTTATGAGCAAGGCCATCACATTGTTATTTCATGTACCATGCATAAAGTACAATGATCGTAGTGGAATCGGTTTTACCAAACTACCTACCAAAAAGCCCCGTATTGAACTCATTGACGACATTGACCCCTCTCCACCTTCTTCACCTACCCCACCTTCACACCTTCACCAACAGAGTCGATGGATCCTGAATCTATCCCTCCTACCTTTTTTCCATAAATACCATTTCTTTGGGGCCTCTGACCTATCACCACGATGGCGAGGCTCCTTCCTATCTTCCTTTCTTGTATCCTGACATGATAGGGGATGATACTCCTTCTATTAATGTCGTATAATGTCAGGATTGATGAGTCCATACTCACCTATCTTGGTGTTGAAGAACTCTTATATTCACTGGTTGTTCCCTTCTCTAAACACAAATTTTTTGAATGACCGACTACGAAGTCAACATCCACACTCACGCGACCCCACATTCCTCAATTGGAGATTGGCCAATCTCTGGAGTGCTACCTGAATAGGAAGCCTCACTTCTCTTTTCTTAAAACTCATAGCCATGCTTTTCGCTTGTTCCTATGATGAACATTCTTGGCATTGATCCCACTTTCATGGTCCCTAAAAATATTGTAACCATTCTCGCTGCCAACCCGTAAAACAAAATGAGGAAAATGCACCCTCTGCATTACTCTTCTTGTCAAAGAATAACTTCAACACCTTCTCTCAGTTTCCTTCAATCTACCCATCGATTTACCCCAATGGATTTCTTACACATCCCTATCACTAAAGGAATAGGGGGACTTCACTTTCTAACATCGTCCCTATCACTAAGGCAACCTTTCCTGCCCTAAAGACGATTTTCCTTTTGCCTTGTAAATTGGCAGTTGGTTGACCTTACCACCGCAGCCATTATATGCTATCACCTTATGGGATCATTTTCTCAGTTATGAACCAAAGCTTTCTCGCCCTATATGGATCAACACAAAACCACATTCAGTACCCCTTGCGAGGACCTTCTCGATCGAGTCAATGCCTTTTGACCTTAAAACTGCTGGTGGCCACATACAAGGGTGCTATGACTTACTTTCCATGATATAATGCATCACATATGGAAGAATACTGTATGAATTCCTCTTCTCTTGGCCAAATCTAAATGTCGCGCTGAATCCCTCCTATCCTTGAACCATAATTGACTACCCGCATTAACAGTATTGTTTCCTGCTTCAAACCTAAAATTACGTCTTCACTTTTATCTCAGGAACTCCTTGATTTATTGTTTCCCTCCGTGGTATAGAAGTTTGACCCGCTAAATTCAAGGCCATTTGGAAATGCCTCCCCCCACTACCCTTAAACAATTGTACGCCTCAAGGTAAATTACAGTCCATTCAACTTCCATTTCACAATTATCTATCGTGTCAACCATGTCATCATCGCTTAGAAGGATGTCTCTTTAAATGGAATGATGACTATCACAAGGCTTTTGAGGGAGCCCTAAAAACAATACCTTCCTACCACCTGTGCTCGTCCCACCTAAGACAAACCAACCTTCCTACCTCTAAATCTCTACTACGATCACTCTTTAGGGGCCGCTGCTGCGCTCATCGTATGAACAACATAGGGATCAAGGCGGTTGTAGTACATAATCCCTAACACTTGGACTACGAAACATGAACACTCACCCCAACACTTTTTCTGTAGCTTATTTTTGTTTCCCACCAAACTTCGCCTTACCTACTCAACCAAAAAACCTATGTTTTGCCAACCACTAAAACCCTACACTTCATGTCTCTAAACCTAACCAAAACACGTGCCTGCACGTTGGCTCACTTCTTGCGGACCTCTACCTTGAATTCATCCCCAAAAATCTATCAAGGGCCAGACCATTTCCTGACCATCTTGTTTGATTGCACCTCTGTCTGGGAATCAATCTTCGAACTTTGATTCCCTGCGAATCCATATTGCTAACCGTCTCTTTGGATGATGACCTTACCAAATGCCTTATTCTTCCGACAGTTTTCCAAAGGTCAGCGTGGGGGTGGTGCAAGAATTATCCCTCATTCCTCTTAATAGGGGGAACCCATGCCTTTATCTTTAAACTCAACTTCGAGTGCACTAACAATACACTAAATACGAAGCCTTCATATTAGTTCTCATGACTGCCTTATGCCTTAGATGTCAGATCCATTACTATCTTTAGTGATTCTCAACATGGGGTAAACCATTCATGGGTGTTTTATCTCATTTCATAATGAATACTCAAGAGTACCAACGTTTAATTCGGAATCATGTTGACTACCTTTTATTTACCGCTATAAACTCAAACCGTTCCTTCAATCCCACCAATAAATCATAGATAGGCATGGCTTGTCCTCACTTCCCAATACCCACATTTTCCTGATGAATTCAGATATCGAGACCTCCTTATAATCTGTGTTGTGTTAACCTCGTCCGAAACTGCCTCACAACACTAAAACCTTTTGTATAGGCAGCTGGCGGACTACCTTTCCCTTTCTTAATGAGATGCTCCTAATCTCACAGGTAATGAAAACAACCTTTCTTAAAAAGGCCTCTCGTTATGTCGTCGTGGGTGGCCCTTCTCTATAATGGGCTTTGACGGTAATTCTCTTTACCATGCCCGCACCAGCCTCTGAAATCCCTATAAAAAAACCATTAAAGATGTTCATGAATGGCATATGCGGACGTCACTCTTCAGTGGCCTCGTTGTTGCTAACACATTCTTCGCCTGGCTATTATTGGCGACCCTCAACCATGATTGTTATGACTACGTTAAATGTTTGTGTGAATTCCAACAACATGCCAATCTTCATCACAACCTAGTCATGCCTTAACAGGTCACTCGTACCTTTGGCCCTTCTCTCAATGGGGTTTGGATCTGTGTTGGAGAGATCAATCCCCACTCTTCCCCTAAGACATCAATGGGATTCATCACCGCTACTGCATATTACACCAAATGGGTGAAGCCTTAACCCCTCCCTCCCTCTCCACTAAAGCTGAGAAAAATGTGAGTTTCTCATCAAATCATCACATATCTATCACTTCAGTGGTTTCCCACATCGCCTTACTCACTATAATTGAAAACCAATTCAAAAAACCAAACTCTACAGAAACTTTTGATGCCTTCAGTATCCATCTTTGCTTCTCCTCACCATATTCCCACACACCAATGGCCAAGTTTGAATCCACCAACAAAACCCTAACAAAAGTCTCAATGAAGTGGTTAACGATACTGGAAGGATCGCCTATGCAACGTTCCTTTCATCCCTCTGGGCCTACCGTACTAGTATTTACACCTCACCGCTGCTACTTTACTCTCCCCCCTTTTCTCTGGTCTACGTTACCGAGGATATTTTGTTTTCCTCGTCGAAGTCCAGATCCCATCTCTTCCATATCTCCCGACATCCCCGATGTGCTGGAGGGTTTTGGATCTATTGGCCTTTAGAGCAAGGGGCCATCACATTGTCTATTGATGTACCATGCTAACCATACACTGATCGTATGGAATCCGGGTTTTACCAAACTATATACCAAAGCCCCGTATGTGAAAACTCATTGACGACATTGACCCCTCTCCACCTTCTTCACCTACCCCACCTTCACCACCTTCACCAACAGAGTCGATGGATCCTGAATCTATCCCTCCTACCTTTTTTCCATAAATACCATTTCTTTGGGGCCTCTGACCTATCACCACGATGGCGAGGCTCCTTCCTATCTTCCTTTCTTGTATCCTGACATGATAGGGGATGATACTCCTTCTATTAATGTAGTATAATGTCAGGATGATGAGTCCATACTCACCTATCTTGGTGTTGAAGACTCTTATATTCACTGGTTGTTACCTTCTCTGAAACACAAAATTTTTTGAATGAATCGACTATCGAAGTCAACATCCACACTCAAGACGACCCCCACATTCTCAAGATTGGCCAATCTCTGGATGCTACTGAATAGGAAGCCCTCACTTCTTTTCTTAAAAATCATAGCCATGCTTTCGCTTGGTCCTATGATGACATGCTTGGCATTGATCCCACTTTCATGGTCTAAAATATTGTAACCATTCTCGATGCCAAAACCCGTAAAACAAAAGTTGAGGAAAATGCACCCTCGCATTACTCTTCTTGTCAAAGAATAACTTCAACACCTTCTCTCAGTTTCCTTCATCTTACCCATCGATTAGCCCCAATGGATTTCTAAC
The DNA here is from genome assembly GCA_019776745.2 of Taxus chinensis. Lineage (NCBI taxonomy): Eukaryota > Viridiplantae > Streptophyta > Pinopsida > Cupressales > Taxaceae > Taxus > Taxus chinensis. The sequence continues at coordinate 627,900,711 of CM034151.1, forward strand.
ATCATCCCTATCACTAAGGAAATAGGGGGACTTCACATTTCTAACATCGTCCCTATCACTAAGGCAACCTTTCCTGCCCTAAAGACGATTTTCCTTTGCCTGGTATTGACTAGTTGGTTGACCTTACCGCTAGCCATGAGATGCTATCACTTATGGATCATTTCTCAGGTTATGACCAAATCTTTCTCGCCCTAGAGGATCAACACAAAACCACATTCATTACCCCTTGCGGGACCTTCTGCTATCGAGTCATGCCTTTTGACCTTAAAAATGCTGGTGCCACATATCAGTGTGCTATGACTTACATTTTCCATGATATAATGCATCACATATTGGAAGATTACATGGATGATCTCTTGGCCAAATCTAAATGTCGCGCTGATCACCTCACTATCCTTGAAACCATATTTGACTACCTCATTAAGTATTGTGTCTGCCTTCAACCTAAAAATTACGTCTTCACTGTTCTCTCAGGAAAGCTCCTGGGATTTATTGTTTCCCTCCGTGGTATAGAAGTTGACCCTGCTAAATTCAAGGCCATTTTGGAAATGCCTCCACCCACTAACCTTAAACAACTTTGTAGCCTACAAGGTAAATTACAGTCCATTCACCGTTTCATTTCACAATTATCTAATCGGTGTCAACCATGTCATCATCTGCTTAGGAAGGATGTCTCTTTTAAATGGAATGATGACTATCACAAGGCTTTTGAGGCCCTAAAACAATACCTTCTCTAACCACCTGTGCTCGTCCCACCTAAAGACAACCAACCCTTCTACCTCTAAATCTCTACTACCGATCACTCTTTAGGGGCCCTGCTCGCTCATCGTGATGAACAACATAGGGATCAAGCGGTTTATTACATAAGCCATACACTTCTGGACTACGAAACCTGATACACTCACCCCAAAAAAACTTTGCTTAGCCTTAGTTTTTGTTTCCACCAAACTTCGCCATTACCTACTCAACCAAAAAACCTATGTTGTGACCAACACTAACCCCTTACACTTCATGTATGCTAAACCTTACCAAAATCAACGTGCTGCACGTTGGCTCATGCTTCTTGCTGACCTAGACCTTGAATTCATCCACCAAAAATCTATCAAGGGCCAGACCATTTCTGACCATCTTGTTGATGCACCTCTTTCTGGGAATCAATCTTCGAACTTTGATTTCCCTGACGAATCCATTGCTAACCTCTCTTTGGATGATGACCCTTACCAAATGACCTTATTCTTCGACAGTTCCAAATGTCAGCGTGGGGGTGGTGCAAGAATTATCCTCATTCCTCTTAATGGGGAACCCATGCCTTTATCATTTAAACTCAACTTCGAGTGCACTAACAATATCACTAAATACGAAGCGCTCATATTAGGTCTCATGACTGCCTATGCCTTAGATGTCAGATCCATTAATATCTTTAGTGATTCTCAACTGGTGGTAAACCAATTCAATGGTGTTTATCAGTTTCATAATGAAATACTTCAAGAGTACCAACGTTATGTCGGAATCATGTTGACTACCTTTTACCGCTATAAAATTCAAACCGTTCTGCAATCCACCAATAAATTCATAGATAGCATGGCTTGTCTCACTTCCCAAATACCCACTTTTCCTGATGATTCAGATATCGAGACCTTATTATAAATCTTGTTGTGTTAACCTCGTCCGAACTGCCTCACTAAACACATAAGACCTTTTGTATAGGCAGCTTGCGGACTACCTTTCCCTTTCTATATTGCCTCCTAATCTCACAGGTAATGGAAAACACACCTTTCTTAAAAAGGCCTCTCGTTATGTCGTCGTGGGTGGCCTTCTCTATAAATGTGGCTTTGACGGTATTCTCTTACAATGCCGCACCAGCTCTGAAATCCCCTATACCATTAAAGAGGTTCATGATGGCATATGCGGACGTCACTTCAGTGGCCTCGTTGTTGCTAAACACATTCTTCGCCTAGGCTATTATTGGCCGACCCTCAATCATGATTGTTATGACTACGTTAAATGTTGTGTGAAATTCCAACAACATGCCAATCTTCATCACACACCTAGTCATGCCTTACAGGTCACTCGTGACCTTTGGCCCTTCTCTCAATGGGGTTTGGATCTTGTTGGAGAGATCAATCCCCACTCTTCCCTAAGACATCAATGGATCATCACCGCTACTGAATATTACACCAAATGGGTTGAAGCCTTACCCCTCATCTCCACTAAAGCTGAGAAAATATGTGAGTTCATCAATCATCACATTATCTATCACTTCAGTGTTCCACATCGCCTTATCACTGATAATGGAAAACAATTCAAAAACCAAACTCTACAGAAACTTTGTGATGCCTTCAGTATCCATCTTTGCTTCTCCTCACCATATTACCCACAAACCAATGGCCAAGTTGAATCCACCAACAAAACCCTAAACAAAATTCTCATGAAAGTGGTTAACGATACTGGGAAGGATCTGCATATGCACGTTCCTTTCACCCTCTGGGCATACCGTACTAGTATTTACACCTCCACCGCTGCTACTCCCTTTTCTCTGGTCTACGGTACCGAGGATATTTTTCCTCTCGAAGTCCAGATCCCATCTCTCCATATCTCCCTTAAAGATATGCTTACTGATGATGACTTTTGCCAAGACCGTTTCGCACAACTTGATTTATTAGACGAATGTTATCTTCACACTCTTGACCATATCTAAGTCTACCAAAAACGCATCAAGCGTGCCTATGAAAAATGTGTCCATGAACACACCTTTAAGGTCAGTGATCTCGTCCTCAAGGGAATCAACATGTAACCAAAGCAGAAAAAATAAAATGGGGAAAATTTTCTCCTAATTGGCTTGGACCATACATCGTGAGCCATTATTATGGATCAAGTGCTTATCACTTGTCTTCACTTGATGGTAAGCCCGAACCTGATCCCCTCAATGCCTTGCATCTTTGACCATTCTTCTATTGAATTCTATTCCTACATCACTATTTATCTAGTTCATGCTCATCCCTTGAGCACCATTTACCTTTCTCTTTTCCACACCTCATCCCCAACGACTAAACAAGAATCATGTGATTATTCGTCACCCTTTTGCCTTATCTTAAATATGTGCACCATAGCTCTGCACGTGGCATGATTCTCATGGATACTTTTCATCTTATTTTAGATGAGATTCCATGGTCATTCACCCTTACTTTCTCAACAAGAACCAAATGCTTCGTTATAGTCTAGTCCATGATTTAAACACCAAAAAAATTATTTCCAAAAATAAGGTATTAACTCCTTGAGTCAAAATTTCAATATAAAAGATGAATCCCTCAAAAGGACATCTTCCACTCAATTTTTGCTATAAGTAAACTGCTCCCTCAAAGGATAGCTATAAAATTTTTGCAACTCTCTATAGTCTTTCCAAAAAGAGGACTATTTTCTCAAAAATCAAAATTCAGAAGCTTCTCGCATCGATCAGCTTCGCGAAAACCTCAAGGAGACATATATCCATCCCGTATAGACTTCCCGCATCGATCAGTCTATCTAAAAATTCAAAAAGAAAAGAAAAAGAAAAATAAACTTTTTTTGTCATGTACTTGCCTATTGTGATCTTGGATCTATTGCCTAAGGCATTCTACTTCCCATTTTATGGCCCAATTACCTTCACCTCCTTACCCGTTGTCTTTTCACTTCATACCTCAAGGGACCTGTTTAACCAATGACATTTGGTGATCATGTGACTATTCATCACTCTTAGAATTATCAATCATGTAATGTCTTTAGGTTCTTACATTCATTAGCCTATCTGTAGATGTGTCTCATACGTTTTGATCCTTGCCAATCAGGTGGATTTCTTGCCCCCTCTTGTCTTTTCTCTTCTTCATTACCTTTTGATATTCCTATATAGGACTAGAGCCTTGACACCTGTCTTTTGGGATTTTCTTCTCCCACCTCAATCAACCTAAAATAACCTTTACCTATCTACCTATTCTCAACCCCAACATCAATGCACTCAACCTAATTATACCTATGACCTGGAATCAACACTACCTATCGACCTAAAATCAACCATACCTATCTACCTATATTCCACCTAACCTAATCGACCTTGACCTAATCATACCTATGACCTCGAATCCAACCTAACTATTAACCTCACTACCTATTCTTCCCTAGATTATGGGAGAACTACATCGCTCTGAGGTCCCTTTTCACTGGGACTATGTAGGCAACACTTCCAGGGAATGGGGCCCTGGAAGGTTATCTCGACCACTCTTTACCCTAACCATTTTCCCCACCTTTACCTGATTTCCTGTTCATATAAAACACCCAGAAATATATCCACATCATTTGACCTACATACATTCCTCATGTTTCACATACTCTTTTACCACTACCGTTATTTCCTATATTCATCTATAACCCATATTTAAACATTGTACACCATTACATTCATTTACATTAACATGTATTACCAAAAATATTGAAATGAACATCCATGCCTAAACCAATCTGACTCAATCCATGCCTAAACCAACCTGACTCCACCATGCCTAAACATTAACCTGACTCGATCCATGCCTAAACCAGCCTGACTCGATCCATGCCTAAACCAACCTGACTCCATCCATGCCTAAAATAACTTGACTCCATCCATTCCTAAACCAACCTGACTCCATCCATGCCTATGACCTGATTCTATCATGCCTAACTCATCTAATTTCCATCCATATCATCATAAAGTAAAATAAAATACACATCACAACACATAATCAAATGAACCTCATATAACTCCTTATATACATCTCAGTGTATCAATAATGTACACTCATCTTAAAAATACATGTGTCTCTCATACATCGTCGGCTCATAGACCGCTATCCAATACAAAAATATCTTCGGCTCACAGGCCAGTATTATGTACAAAAAAAATCATAAATATAAAATATCTTCGGCACATAGGCCAGTCTCATATATATTACATACAAAACTGACTCGACATGCAGGCTGGTCCACAGCAAGTCAATCATCTCCCCATCTGATATAGGGGAATGCTCCCTGTGAGTGTCTCTCCCGATCCCCCTGTAGCACCTATCTGGTGCCCGGCACCTACCTCACCTCCTGCTGATAGCCCCTCACCTAGGGCTGGCCTCTGCATACTAGTGGCCTCACCACGATCCTGTCTCTGGGCTCGTTGCCCCCTGTATTCTCCACACTATGAGTGCAGGATCTAGTCCTCTCACTGGAGGTCTTTTGTGCTCTGTACTCGGCATAGGAGGGTATATCTAGCTTGACAGCTAACAAATGATCCTGATAGTATCATGCCTCTGCTAGGGCAGCCCTAAATCAGACCAAGGTCACTGCCTGTGGGGGTGCCATGGTTCTCGCTACCTACATAGGTACCTGTACAATGAGACCCTATCATTGAACCTACCTGAGCCTGTAGCATCGCTATCTAGGCCTATAATGTGGCAACATGTGCCTCTGTACCTATCAGCTGCCCCTGCATGATCCTAAGTTGTGTCACCAAAGTATCCACCTACCCCTGTAGGGCATCTCTCTGAACTATGATGGTGGCTAAGTCCGGCTGCCCTGGCCTGGGTGGTACGGCTCTTAGTTGTGCTGCCCACCACTGACTGTACCCATCTACATCCCTAGCATCATCAATCTGGGTATCTACTGGCTGCTCCTCCTATCCAGTCGGCACTGTGGGTCATAGTGGATACATAGGTCTCTCCACGTCATCTCTCCTATACTGCAGGAATGGAGGTGGTACACCCTGGACTAACCCGAACTGGCACCTAACCCGCTCTACGGGTATTTACTCATGCTCACCCACTCTCCTCCCCTCTATCCACAAATGTAGTTGTATCCCATCTAGCTCTATAGCCGTCTGTCTATATGCGGGAAAAACCACATATGGCCTCCAAATGATGTCCACCCCAGACAACCCCTCTAACAACCTCCTATAGTACGCTACATCATGGGTAGCTCTGGCACCTCAGGCCTCTCCAATGGCTAGTACCCACCGCCTGTACCCAACTCTCAACACTCTCCATGGGAAAGCATCTGCCTGGGGCATCCCCACTGGTCAAACACAAACAATGTGTTCATAAGCCCAGCAATGCAGTAATACGACGCAACAAATTTTGAACCTCCGCAGTCACCCGTAAGCCCATAGCTCTCTATATACCTACATCAGCAATGCAATTATCCATGCAATCTGTGTTTGCTATATCATCATGTCATGAAGGACTCCCATCAGTGACCTCGGGAATCTCCCACCCTCTACATCTGGCAGTGCAAAGCAGCACACTGCCTCCATCAAAATTACCACTAACCTCATCTCCTCTGGATGAGCTCTATGCATCGATTCATAGCTCATGCTAGCACTATGAAACATCAGGTCTGTTACACCCTCACCAAAAACGGGTTCCAGTAGCTCCTCAGATGCCTCTGAAGAGATAGAATAAACCTAAGCCCCTAATATGGGAAACTGCAAGATCCTATAGATGTCCTCTAGGGTGATCGTCATCTCACCCGTCGGCATGTGGAAGGTATTGGTTGTTGAGTCCCATCTATTGATGAGGGAAACCATCAAACTCACCTCATAGACTACATGCCAGTAGCGCCTCACCCCTATCAACCCCACCTCTACAACATGTTGCCACTCCTCCTGCATCGTGCTCACCTGTACTGTCAACAATAAGGGCGGCACCTGGGCCCTCATCCACAGCTCATCTCAGGCTTGCATCCCACAAAATCAATGTATTAGTACACCTTCCCAACTTACCCTATTTCACCCCACATCCCGACCTAATCTCTTTCCCCACCCCAATTCCATTGGCCTTGTCACTAATCCAACCTACCCAAACCCACCTACCTAACCCTATCTACCCTAACCCTCACCCCAACCTACCCACACCCACCTACCCAAACCTATCTACCCTAACCCTCACCCAAACCTACCCAACCCCATCTACCCTACCTATCTCCCCTAACACTCACCCAACCCTACCCAAAACCATCTACCATACCTATCTACCTTAACCCTCACTCAAACCTACCCAAACCCATCCACCCGAAACTATCTACCCTAACCCTCACCCAAACCCACCCAAGCCCACATACCCAAACCTATCTACCCTAACCCTCACCCAACCCTACCCAAACCCATCTACCCTACTTATCTCCTCTACCCCTCACCCAAGCCACCCTAAACCCTTCTCGTCTCCCTTAACCCTTTTCCCTCTCACCTAATCCTTTCCCACCTACTCTGCTTTCTCACCCTAAACCCTTCCCCTCTCACCTAACCCTTCCCCACCTAACCTACTTTTTGGTCCCAACTTACCCTTAGGTTAACTGATGCCGGCCATCATCGACCAACCTCGGTTATCCCCTAACCGACCACGGTCTCCACTTGATCAGCATCGGTCACCGTCCTTGTGACCAATACCGATCTCTACCCACCAACGTCAGCCACAAGTTGACCAACGTCAATCACTATCGTGCTGCCCGCCCTGACTTCTTAAACCTACTTTTTCCCTTCCAAGTCACTCTACCCACCCAAATCCCTCCTTACACCCCTAATTATTCCTACATTACCCTTTTTCCCTACCCCCTACCCTTCCCCATTCCCATTTCCCTCTATTTTTCCCACTTTGAAATTCTTTCCCCCTCAAACCCCCATTTTTTCATATTTCATATATTCTAACCAATTTAACCAAACCATCAATAACAAAGGTTCAAATCCTACCTGATCCTGTTTCCGCCATCGTGGTGGAACCTTCGGCTTCCACGCTACTCCTCCCGATCCCTCTCCGGCCTCTACCATCCTCTAATGACCTCTAAATCTCTCCACCAATCACCTCGCTTGATCTGATCTCCTGGCCCCACCTTTGGCCCAATCAATCTCACCTATGTGGCTCACCAACTCATCTAACTAACGCTCTCTTTTTTCCTCTTCTTCTTTTCTCTCTTCTTCTCCTTTTCTCCTTTTCCAAATGCACAAATGAATTTTCAAAATGCAGGTTTTTCACTTTTTATAACCTACCCGACTCAACCGATGTTGGTTAACCCTTGACCGATGCCAGTCTTCTGCCCTAGCCAATCGTCGTCAGTTCTTCTCCACCGTCCTTGGTTCATCCCGACCGATGTCGGTTACCCTGCATACTCATTTTCCTCACATTGACCTCATTTTCCTTACCTCCCCTTTCTTTTGCCTCCCCTACCCCTCCCTGGACCACCTTCCCCTCTAGCCTTACACATTCTTCAACCTTACCTCGTTAGTCATTAACGCCTCCTTATTTTACCTTTCTACCCCAGTCTTACCCGTGTTGTGACCTTTATACCTGGACTCAGAAAACTGTTTGTGACCTTTGAACCAATTTTCTCGCTATACCTTATGGCATTTTTACCTGTGTTGATTGACCTAATGACCTTACCTTACCTATTGTTGTGACCATTTATCTTGACCCTACCTTTGGTGTACCAGAACTTACCTAACCGTTCCTGCACCTACCCTACGTTTTTTTTCCTGACCATATCCTATACCTTGGATACCAGAATCACCTCAACCTTGTTTGGATAAACCTATCGACCTTAGACGATGTAGAGTTTGAGAGCTCTTCAACCTGGTACCGTGTCGTAGTTTATATGTGTGTGTGTGTGTGTTCAACTACCCCTACCTTTGACCTTGTCATGTTTACCTATATGCCTGATTTTCCTTTTATCCCATTCCTCGTTTCTCATCATTCTACTTTACATCCACTTTTATCAAACCACTCGCTAATGTGCTCTGCCACCTCATCAGTTCTTGGTTTGAGGGGAATCACCCTCATTCCCACTTGGGGTAACCACATCTTATTTTTGTCGCATTGCTTACCAATACAAGCTACACAAAAAAAGGGGGCAAAATGTACACACCAAAATCATGTCGTAATCACCTTGGTCCCCTAGCACAAACCTATAATCACTTCCTCATCCTCAACACCTTATCACCTACCTCCTGCACCCCACACATTTTAATTTAATTACTTTAATTAAATTAATGCCATTTACCTCCATACATATTAATTTAATTATTTTAATTAAGTTAATAACCTTTTACCCACACACATATTAATTTAATTATTTACATTAAATTCATTCACTACCCTCACACACCTATTTAATATAATTGACTTTATTAAATGCACCTCACCTAACCACCTGCATCATTTGACCCATTAACCTAAACCCTAAACCAATGACCTAAATAAAACCTAACATTAGACCCATCCCCTTACCTCACATTTAAAAGCCTCCTAAGGTTGGTTTTTTCACCGAGGAAAATAAGATACCCTTATCAAATAGCGGAACAAATTCCCAAGCAACTTTTGAACAACCCGAGAAACCTCGCCCAAACCGATGTCGGTTCGCCCTAAATCGACACTGGTTATACCGGAATGGACCAAATGGCCTATTTAGACCCATTTACATCTTTGTAATAGGTTTTGTTGGTTGTTGGTTGAAAAACTTCTGATCTTTAATTCGATCTCTTTAGACACGACAGCAGAACGAAGATTGATTTGTGATCACCAAAGGCAACCAAATACACTAGCACAACAGTGAGACTTTCTTCCTAGCATCCTCAAACGCAGAAACTTCTTCATTATTATTCAGACCTATACCTCACAGAAGAGTAAGTATCCTCCTTCCATCTATTTCATTTTCTTATCATCAGTTGTAGTATTTGTGGTAAAGGAACCTAGTCTTTTACTCTCTGTCCATTTCCTCTCTCCAGTTGCAACCACCTTCCATACCCAATCATCTTAATACTTGACCCAATTTCCCATTTTGATCTCCTCAGTAGTCTCAGACCTTCAAAACATATCTATACCCCCTCTATGATCAATCTCCACCTTCTATCCACTCCACTTTTAACCCAAAACTCAGAAAACCCAAACTGTGTGATTCCACCAGCCCCGACTTAACCGTCGTCGGTCATCTCTAATCGTCGCCGGTTATAGTAAAACCGTCATTGATTTTATAAAACTATGGTCTGTCTTTGTGTCACCTGAGCTCTGCCAGAATAACAACCTATTTTTGACATATACCTACCTGAACACCTATTTGACCTTCAGATCTGTATCTAACCTAGCCTGTTAGCTCAAATTCACCTACAACTAACCTACTTGACCTCTGGATCTCCTCCTAGCCTAGCCTGTTAGATTAGATCTATCCTATTGCATTTTGTATGAGATGCCTAAATCATATTAAACTACAGTAGGACAATATTTACTTTATTTCAGCATTGAATTGTTTTAAACAGTGGATTGACGGCCATTTAGGAAGTATCACACTTTCAAGATCTAGCATATGCTAGGCAGTCTACTGCATATATTGTTTAACTCTCTTTTGTGGTCTTGTTTTGGTTCTCATACAGGTAGTTCCTCCTATCCAAAAGGAAGGTCTCACAATCACTTCAATTCAAAATTTATATACGTGCGCATACAACCTTTGACCATCCCAAATCAGGTATTCCTCTTACCACCTTTACATTATCTATTTCGTCAAGTACTTCTCAAAAAACTAAGAAATCAGGTGAAACAGGTGTTGCGCCACTTGCACCATGCTACTCTGAGAGATATGATACATATATCAGCATCCATGGTAGCATCAACATAACAGTCCTCTCATAATAGCACACCTCATCTTTCAGTGCTTTGCATAGATCCAAGAGTGCATTTCCTGGAGGTTCCATTTTTCCAACTCCCTATAATTCCACTGGTGCACCAATATCTGACTTTGCAACTTATATAGGACTGAGGTCTCCATATCATGCTATGGAATCCTCCCTCTATCTCCTATATTTATCACGTTACTTCTTAACATGGTCCTTATCCTAGCGTAGGACCAGGACCTCCTATCATACTACCTCTCACTCTTGGTGAGTGGTGTCCCTCTCCATGTGAGATAAATAATTATCTATGTGTATCCAAGCTATCTCTGAGGTAACCCCTCCATCATCACTCTCACCACCTCTAGGAGAAACCTCCTCATCTCCTCCCTCAGACCTCTACATTACCCATGTCTCATCATCCAATTTGTAAACCTAACACAAAATCCTACATCATCATCATCATCCCATGGTTCCACTTCCTCCTCCAATGGGTCTTCCATATCAGGACTTGGAAGATATTTATCTAACCCCTCTCTCATATATTTGATTGGATCCCTAGGCACCATTTTTACCACTTCAAATTTCCATTAGACTCTATCAAACTTGATGTCCTTTATCATATCATGCATGTGCCTTGATACCCATTTGGTTTGTCTCATCCCCAACAACTCTACATCCACCCACATAAAAAATTAGGTCCTGAGAATGAGTAAAGTAAAGGGCTCCTGATGACATTTGAACTTGCACAAGATTTGATGATGATAGTTACAAAAGAGGGCCAAAATATGCAATGATAAAATAAGTCTTCAAATATCCCAAATATTGTCACAATATATCCAAGAGAAATCGAAGATGATTGTAGTAGATGCATAGAAATTTACAAATGAAAGCAAGATCGCAAGAAAGATTGAAGACTCAAAAAATATATCTTGAGAAAAGGAGGGGTAGATGTGACTTTATAGGGTCTAGAATGACCTGTATGGGCATTCACCGACTGTAGGAAACCATCCATTTGGGCGGTGGGAAGATGATGAGCTCAAGAAAAGAGATCATAGGGAGTGGTATTAGGGTTTATAAGTATTAGGATGAGTAAATGTGTAGGTGGATGGTGGAAAATATTAAATAAAATCCATGGAGAGGTGAAATCATTAAATGATGGCCTCGAAAGGATAAAAAAGAATATTTAGGAAGGATAAATAAATTAATTGAGGTTTTTGGGATAATTAAGGGTTATTAGGAAGTATTAGGGAAGATTTTTTAAATGGTGGGAAATAATGGTAAGTGTGGTAAATGTAATTTAGGAGGGAAAGAGGATTCAAAAGGGAAGAGAGGTATTTATGTAGAAAAGATGACGGAAAGTGAACATAGGGTGAGGGGTAGTGATACCAAAAATTGGTTTCTACATTTTCCCCCTTTTGTTGATTGGTTTGCGTGGGGAAAGCCATGGGACAAAAATGAGAAATTTTTGAAAAGATGATTGATGAGGTTCTCCCCCTAGAACTAGGGATGGATGACTTGAGGAAGTGGGTCATGATTTTGAATGAGATAGATGAAGAAGGATGGAAAGGATGAGAAAATTAGATGACGAGATAAGATATCACAGATGATGATAAACAAAAACTAAAAACTAAATAAAAATTTGGTAGTGATTTCATAATCACTTTGGCAGGGAACAAAGTATAGCCTCAATGGAGACGACGACAATGTCTTACGGACATGTGAGTCATAAAAAACCACTGCAAAATGGAGGGAATCCAATAAAAAAATGTTTAATATATGGGACCAACAGGTCAAATGAAGACATAAGATATGTGCAACCAAATATGAAAATGGTTGAGATAAGGGTCATGAAAAAAAGGATAGGGGATGGGATAAAATCAGACATGGTGTCCTAACTATGGGAGGAATTGAAAAGATGAATTTGGGGTGGGACGAAAAAGAAGTAAAATAATGGTTCCCCAATAGGGAAAACAAATATGGCCATAAATGAGATATGATGAAGGATAAGATTAGGGTGCCCTAAGAGGAAGTGCAAGGATGGCCATAGAGTCGAGATGAAGTAAAATAAATATGGGATAGACAACGTATCTTGGGAGGGATGTAATAAATATGTTATATCAATACCACATAGGGAAAGAGTGGAAGAAAATATAATTTTAAAGGAAGGATTGATCAAATAAGGAAATGAGTGACATGAGTCAAAAGGATAGATTAGGATCAATGGCGACTGGCGTGGGTCAACAACGACTAGGGTAAAGTGGCAGTGACCCACGGGGGTCAGCGGAAACTAGGACCAGTTGGCTATATAAGCCCATATGTAGGCTAATTAAGATCATTTGAACTATGCAAAGTGATGATCAAGATCTTTGAATATAAAAGAGAGACTAATATTTTAAGAGAGATGGAGGCTGGAGGAGCAGTGAGGAAGCGCCATAGGACCCCCAAGATGGTAAGTTCCTAAACCTTAGCTTGGTTTTAAGCTTTTTTGTTGTTTTTTATTGATTTTTTACACTTTATATATTTTGGGGGCAACACAATGGACAGTCACCGGAAAATGGGTACGGTCGTCATTGACTGGGCCTTGAAGTGCATTGACCTAAGCTAAGAGGTGTTGACCCAAGATGGGTCGGTGTCGATTGGGGCTAGGAAGATAGATTGGGATTTTTGATGATGCAAAGTATAATTTTTATGTGTTTGATTAGTTTTTCAGGCTCTAGAGAACTTATACCTGCAAGATAGAGTACCTATATTGTTTGATCAGATTAGAGGGGATGTCACAGATGTTGAGTGGGACCACTTGGCTATAGTTAGATTGGGTGGATTTCGTCACTACTAGTGGATAGTTGGGATGTACATATGGGCACATTTTGGTTCAGGACAAGTGAAATGACCGTCACACTCGAGCATGTATACCACATCCTGAGGTTACCGATACAGGGTGTGCTTGTACATCTGATAACAATAGATAACATATTGGGGGTTTTGACATGGCTATTGGGATTATATGCCCCACATATCAAATTCTCATCTATGGATTTCCATATTTAGATATGGTATGATTGGGGGGTAGCTAGGAGAATAGTGATATGCTTAGTGATGATTGTGATTTTGACCTATGAACTACCAAATTCAGAGTGTGCTAGATTTCCCTAGACACTAGCAGGTGTCATGGAAGATATTGTGAATCATAGGATTATATTTTCATTCAGTACAATGATATTAACATATACATATCATGAGTTATACATGTACACTAAGAGGAGTATGACAGGATTAGATGTAGGGTTCCTACTCCATTATTCCGCATACGAGTACATAGTAATGATCAGGAGACCAGGGCTCCTGTGGGTCACAGGTGATCACATTGAGTTGGTCGTCGGGTTTTTGAGATGGAGATCCAATTAGGCTCACAATGATATGGGAAAGAGAGATGTGGATTAGTATGCATAGATAATTGTAGAGCTTGATATAGATTAGGTTAGATGAGGGTCATACTATGACTATCCTGCATGGCCTAGGACTTCATTTATTTCCATCCATTTTCATCCAAGCCTAGATAATTACCAGTCTTCGTCAACCCAACCTCCATTTTTATTCCACTCTTTCATTCAGATCCCCAACCATCCAATTTATATTTCCACAGTCATCCAACTCTCATATCCTATCATTTTTCCCATCTGATATCTCATATTTGTCCTCTTTATCCCTAGTCACCGTCAATCGTGCATGATCAACGTCGACCTGATCAATACTCATATCATTCATTATAATTTTTCATAATTTTATTACATCCATTGAATTAGATCCAGATGTAGCTTGTTCTACAGTTTTCTGCCTTTAGCTTAGATCCACTTTCAAGTCCAGATCAACTTCAAATTTAGTTATGGAGAGCGTTCATGTTTATTTTTTTACATTTTCTTCTTACCCTGCACCAGATGTCATCAAACGGCCCTCCACAATATCAGGTCTCCATCAACCTAGCTAGGTATGATTTATTTTGAATCCATTTAGATTAGATATAAATTTCCATTTTACATTTAGCATTTCAATTTCTATTTTGTTTTAGATTCAAGTACATCTAATTTATCAATATCTGATTTTATCTCATCTTATCTAAAATGAGGGTTTAAATCCATCCTAGGAATTTCATACTTCTTAAGACTAAAATTTTTAGACACCCCTCCCATCTATCTACTAATCCCATCTCGTGTTGATTTTTCTTTATTCGCGGGTCATCTAGCTTGTTGTGGAGAAGGATATCTTGTTTGCACCTGTATCCATCATCATCCCATCTCAAGGTACCTTAAACCCTTGAATATTTGGAGTTACTTATTTTATTTAGTACTAGTTCACTAATATGATTAGGAATGAGGGATTTTGGTCAACAGGTGGTGCTTTCCTTATATGGGAGCCCCACTCTTAGAAGCTCCAGATCGTTGGCTTTTCACCAATCCCTTTATATGAGAAAATAAAAAAAGAATAACACCACATATGAAATATTGATTTTTAAAATTATACATGGTTACATACTAAGGAGTATTTTTCAATAAATACTTAACCATATATAAAAATTATAAATAGTGTGTTGGTGTATCAATCCAAGAAAGAATGCCAAAGAACAAGGGAAAATGATTGAAGTATAGGAAATAGTGAAGCCAATGATGAGACGAGAGAGCTCATTTTTAAGGAAGATGGGAAAACATATGGCCGAAGATGTACTCCCAACCATTTTTATTTATTGCATAACCCCTAATTTTTTCTAATCCATCCCTAGTTCATATTTTCTATACAAGCGTGATCCCATTGTAAATCTGAGCACACTTCTTCTCTTGGATTTTTTAACCAATTTTATTTAATTATGTTTGTGAATTAAATGCACTTACACATTTGTGCAAGTGGGTGCATCCTCATGGACGACCTATAAATTACTAGTATAATTAGTCATTATGTATCCATGAATAATTCTAGTGATGCTATGCCAAAATTATGTTGCAAAGAGCTCATGCCCTATTTTTTAAAATTAATATTTAAGGAAGTGTTTAAATATATTTTCTTCTGATTCATCTCTGTCATTATCCCTCATTTAGTATCAGATCGCTTAGCTTAGGTTTATTTATTTTCTATCCAACCTAAGTATGGCATCCACTTCTGGTTATAATATAAAAAACCCACATACGGCGCAATTTTATGGAAAAAATTATGAATTTTAGTCTATCACAAGGAGAGCCACATCTTTCTTCCAAGATTTATGTGATTTAGTTGAAAATGGATACAAAGATCCTCAAAATGAACAAGCATAAAATGCTCTCACCTAGGAAGTGAAATATTTTCTCAAGGATATCATAACTTTAAGGATTAAAAGGTAATATACTACATTCTACAAGTATTCCATCCTAGTATCTTCCCAAGATTTACAAAAACAGTAAAGTCAGAGGAGGCATATGATACTATTCAAGTCATATGTCAAGGTATCGATAAGGTTAAAAGAGCTAAACTACAAAAATTAAGGAGATATTTTCAAAAAATTAGTTAAAAATAAAATTGACTAGTAGATTTATTCTTTATCTAGATAATTGTTTTAGTAAATGACATAAGGTATCATAAAGAGACTATTGAAGATGAGAAAATTGTCAAGAAAAATTAAGTGTGAACCTAAAAATTTTGAATCTATTATGGTTGTTATTGAAGAAACAAACAATCTATCTCGATTCTTAGTTGATGAGCTACATGCCTCTCATAATTTACATGAGAATAGACCTAGTCACTCCTCTAGTTCATTAGACATTATATTCACAAACCCAGCTTTAGTCACCCGTGGAAGAGGAAAATGAAGATCTCAGTTTAGAGGAAGAGGAAGAAGCTCAAGAGGTGAAAAAACCATTTATGTGAATCTAAGTTCTAGTAGCAACAACTAAAATTTAAGATATAACTAGTCTCATTGCCAAAGGTATGACAAATTTTAATTTCAATGCTATTTCTCCAATAAATATGATCATTATGCTAACTAATGTCAAAAAATACAATATGAATTGAATAATAGACAAAACTACATAATTTACTAGTCATAACCAAAGTCAAGGTTCAATGTTTCTAGCCCGTAACATTACTTTAAAAATACAAAATGATGTAGTAACCACACGATTGACAATATTGAAATGTATTCAGTTTAAATAAATCTATGAAGTTAGATATCACACTAGGAAATGATAATAAAGTGTCTGTAATTTGAAAAGGGAATGTAACTATTCTAACAAAATAAAGGGACGAGAAAAAATGTTAAATGTTTATTATGTGCTAGGTATTAAGTATAATTGGACGAGTTTCCGGTGCTTAGTTCAAAATGAATACAAATTTTCTTTTGATAATAATGATGGTCATAAATTTTCTTTTAAAAATAATGAATTTATAATTCTTAATCAATCTCATAATAATCATTTGATTTCCAAAGTCCTTAAATATAATGTTTCTCCTAAGGATTAAACTATTCTTATAGAAAATTCTACCCAAATACGTTTTGTATAGAATAATCCAAATCATAAAAATGTGTGTTCAAACCATAAGAGCTCTCTCTAGAAATATTTTCCACAACCCAAAATTCAAGTCCAAACCTCCATCAAATACTCACTCAAGAATGAAATTATGATGACCAAAACAATACTCAAATTATGGTCAAACTACACTTCAATATATTTCTCCAAAGAGATCTCCTTTTTCCACAAATTATATTAAAATACCTAAAAAAAGTCACTAGTCAAATACCTTCATCGGAGGTCTAAATTTTTTGATGATTAAAATAATGGGCTAGTGCCACCTCTAGTGTCAGTAAGTATTGAATAAAATTCATTCCTAGCTATCACTAACATGACATATCTTAGGAAGTGTGGGATAAACCTTAGTTGAGAATCCCAAATTTCACCAAGAATTGGTCAATTTGTCTAGCCAATTGTCACCCAAGCAGCACCCAACTAAACCAAACAATTTGGTAAAACAACTACATTCCATGCCAGAGTATTTTGTGTTAAACACTCATCCTGTTACAATGACAATTCAATGTGACACTTTATATGTCCTTGAGGAAAAAACTCCCAATGGGCAGTCTTGTTCCAAAATATTGCATATAAATTCATATAAACATGTTTCCCAAGAGACATGTTATACTTTTGGAACCTCATAGTAAGGGGTGGCCAGTTGTGGACACGGGATCAAAATAAACGAAGCCCATATGGAAAAACATCAAATTCCATGCAAAAAACCAAAAAGGCCACAAAGGCAATAAAACACAACTGCAAGGGTGAACCAAAAGCACTATATCATAGAAAAATTAGGTACATGGAGCAAAAATACTTGGAGGTGGAGGAAGATCATCCCTTGGCAGAAATAAGCCAAGTGTGTGTGGTTATTCAGAAGGGGGACTGGTCATCCAACCATCTTGGTCTTACATATGAACACTAAGTGGCACCATGATCCCCCAGCCCAGTGGAGGCCTCACACAAAACCAAGACACTCCCCCATGAGGAGAACCCCAGTTTGAAGAACTAGTAACCACTTTATAATATGTAGGAGGGCTCCAACTAGGCCTAGAAGTAGAGGGTCCAAGGTGAGCTTACGGTGGAGAAGGTTGATCACTCTGAGTATGGCTGCGAGAGTGGCTACGCAATTGACCACATCATCTAGGTGGCGGTGGAGGAGGTGGAGGGCACCGATCATCATAATCAAGGGGAAACTGGCTCATGGTATATGGTGTGCTACCCCAATGGTCCAGAAATTGCGGGGATGAGAAAAATCTAGCGCCACTTTTTGAGCTTGGGCATGGATCTGTAAACACAGAAGATAAAATTGCCACCTTATCATTAATATATAACTCCATAGATACCTCACAGTTCTTAAATAAAGTAATATTCCTAGCCTTCCAAAGATGAAAGAGAATAATTGAATGAAAAAATGCCAAATAAAAGATCTATAAGGAGACCAACTAACATAATCCCTAAAACAATAGATTTCTAACCAAAAAAAATTAGGTTGTAAGGTTGGAAGAGGTAATGGATCCAACTCTAATCACTTTGAGCATGGGGGAAAAACTAGAAAACATGTGTGAATGACTCCAGGTTACCACAAAAAAGGAATTTGGGGTTAGGAATGCCAATGTGGCTTAACTGTTCCCGCAATGGAAGACCTTGATAAATGGGGCACCAGAGGATAAAATACAACTTAGGCTTAAACACATGATTCCAAGCCCGATGGAGATGCTAAAGCCAAGTGGAAGGAGAAGATTACAAGTTACATTAGGAGTTGATCTTATCAATACTATAAATGGGAGAAAGAAAAGAATAGATGACTCTAAAATCATATTTCAGTAATGGAATATACACATTCCATCTCAAATATTTCCACCAGGAAAGAGGTGGTTGAAGCCCGAGTTTTTGCAACATGACATATGGCATAAGAGACTGAATTCTAAGAATAGATGGGAGGTCCAAGTTAGGTAACTAAAATTTATTTTTCAGCTCTGGAAAAGGAAGCCAATAGCTGTTGGCGACCAAATCTCTTATGGTATAAAATCCTTTCCGAAATAGCCTCACCACCTTGATGTCAGAAAATTCAGCTAAGGGTAAGTTGTCCAAGAGAATAGGTGACCACCATCAGTTAAGATCAGTGAACTGTTATCCAAAATGTGCCCCTGCTCATTTTTGTGGCTAACTCCTTGTGTTCTTGCCTCTCTTGTGCCTCAGTCAAAATTTTTACTTTTCAGGCACTCAAAACCTTCTGAAAATGGCACCATTGGATAGAGCTCTCTCTCAGCTTTCCAGAAAGGTAAAGTTTTCCTCCTAACTCCATGTATTTTTCAAGTTATGGCTCGACGGAGTTTTTGTGGGAAATTTTCCCCTAGAAGGCCCGTAACCGATCAGAACTCGCCACGTGTCCAGGCCAAAAATATCAAAGCGACCCGATTTGGCCCTATTTTTCCCTAAATCTTCAAACAACCATAATTTTCTATCCAGAGCTTAGTTTTTCACGTTCTTTATATCAATGGAAAGCTGGTAAAATTCTCTACATGATTCTGTGGTCAATTTTGAATTTTGGTTCATTTTGGAGAGAGAAAATCAAAAAACGCTTCTGGTATGTGCCCA
This sequence comes from Taxus chinensis, assembly GCA_019776745.2. Lineage (NCBI taxonomy): Eukaryota > Viridiplantae > Streptophyta > Pinopsida > Cupressales > Taxaceae > Taxus > Taxus chinensis. The sequence continues at coordinate 627,920,481 of CM034151.1, forward strand.
TGGACAGAACTGACGTTTCAACAACCAATTTTAATGCAAAATGGGTCGCATTCTTCTCCAGTATGGTCAAAAATGTCAAGGAATGGGTTTGTAAAGACCTCCATGTTGTTTTTAATGCATTTTGGTCAATGAGGAATGGCTCCCACGTTTTTTCACGTTTTCTCTCTCCTGGGCTCGACCCATGCACTGTAAAAGCCAGATTTGGCTCATTTTTCAAAGGGGGAACATTTTTTTTGCATAGCAAGCTTCTGTTTTCACCTTAAGCAAGTGATTTTTGCAAGGATCAGACCTTTTCAGGGATTGTAACAGTTTTCTTCCTCTTTGGTGTTGGAATGCAAGGATTTTGATGTTGAAAATCACAATACATGCTCTGTGAATGCTTTCAGTCCTTTGTATGTGTTGTTTGTTTCATTTCAAACCTTTGATTACAGATTATCAACCTGTGCATGATGTTTTATGTTGCAATTTCTGATTTGTGTCTATTTGCATGAGCAAAAATGTTCACCACTCCTTTGGTGCATCACCATCATTAGTTTAGTATCAATTTTTGCATTTCTTATCCCTGTCTCCTTGCAATCTAGGATAAAATTAGGATTTGAACCTCTATAGTTGTGCAAATAATAGATCTAATCAGAGGAGTTTGAGGGACCAGCCTCTAATTTGGATATTCCTCTCTCATTTTTACAAGTCCCACACTTGGAGAGAGGTTTCAATGTTGTGCAATCACACTGGATGTCTAAAATATCAAACTAGAAATCTGGTCAACATCCAGGGCTGCTGCTGATTTTCCACAACAGTTTTGGCACGCCCGGTGGGACCTTAGAGGTCTTCCACTTCATCTTTTGCATGTTGGTGTGTTCCTGTGAAGATTTCAGCCTTTGGAGGCACTTGCAAACACATCTGACGACTCCATTTGATCAGCAACCCATTTCTGAAGTTGCAAACTTGTTTTTCATCCATTTCCATCCATTATTCTTTCCATCTCTTTCATTATTTTCCATTCCATGAAGTTGTGCAATCATGACTTCATTTCCATCATGGAACTCACATTTACAATAGCAGCAATGTTTCCCACCTCCAACATGTTTTTTAAATCCTCCAAATCAGCATTTTGAACAAATTCAAAATCAGCATACATACCCATATGAGCAGCAATGCCAAAATCAGTTTGGCTATGGAGCTTTCCAAGAGCAAGGGTGTGCATACAATGAAGACAATCAAATGCAAGATGCTGGTTTGTTGGAGAAAATCCAAAAGATGGAGGTAAACATGGTGCAATCCAGGGTCCAAGAACAAATGAAAGCATTTAGAATCGGTTGTAGAGCACCATGTCCATGGGTGGGACCTTTCCCAAGGCATTACAGCCCTCAAGAGAAGCTTGACTTCATGATTGCAACGCTACCATTGCTTGTAAAGTGGATTGAAGGAATAGAGGTGTATGAGAGGAGTATTCAGCAACCTTGTCAACGGGTAAGCACACCATCTCATGCATTTTCTTTTCCTCTTTCCCAATCTATTTTATCTCAGCAGTGTCAAGTTTTAAACTCTCCATCTGCTGTCCCAAGTGTTGAATCCATTTCTCCACCCCCTAGTCTTCCACCTCATCTCAATTCTTCTATCCTTTTCCCTTCCAAACAGTCATCCCCTCCACAAGAGCTAAATGAAACACCCTCTCCTCCAAAGAAACAAGAGGTTTTACCTCCACCACCACAAGAAATTGCAAAAATCAGTCATGAAGGACAGCAAAAAGAGAAGCCAAACAAGGATGAAGAAATTCAAATTTTGAAGAGTTGGGCTCTTAAATTTGGGATGAAGAAGATCCCTTTGCTGATGAAGCCTTTAGAAGAGGTTGGATTTAAAGAACAAATGGTGGTCAAGACTGATTTTTTTGCAGCATAAGAAGAGCAAAAAGGAGTTGCAGATCAGCAATCAATTTGTTTAGAATATAGTGTCCATGTTGGCACCCTATTTGAAGGAAATGCTGATCCAATTCAAATTGCAAAAATCAGTCATGAGGGACAGCAAGAGGAAGGGGAAGCTGCTCCAAATCTAAAAGAAGAGGAGCACATTCCAGCTGTGGGGGAGAAAAGTGCAGATCCAAGGGGTTTGAGCACAAAGCAGGTTATAGAAGAACCTTCAGTTCTTCTCTCTACTTCATCTCTCTCAAGTTCTAGTACTGAAGAAGAGTTTGACCCCTCAAACTCAATGCTGTAGGATGAAAGAAACCATGGTGATCAAGTTGCAAATCAAGAGAATGCCATGGGAGAGGTTGAACATTTGCAGCAGGACAGCAATGAGGTAGTTTACCTGTCTGATTTGGAGGACTGTTTTGATGAAGAAGAACCGGTTGAGTTTCCACCATTCTCTCTTTCATCATCCATCTTCCAAACACAAGAGCCTGTTGTCATGGAGGAGAGTATTCATTTGCAGCAGCCTGCATCGTATAGAAGCTCTTTGGAACCAAGATTGGAAGATTTTAATCTTTCATGTCCTTCATTGGAGGAAGAGAAAGGGCAGAAGGGTTCTACCATTTCTTCCACACCATCCATTCAAGGTCTACAAGAGAACTCCATTCTTGGAGTTTAAAATCAGAATTATGGGCATACTCAACGGATTAGACCTTGCCCAATCAGGTATTTGACTTCATTGGAGCCAAAGGAGAAGCCACAACCAGTTATGCTTTCTTCTAAGCATGAGGATGAGCTGCAAAGTTCCAAGGATAAGTTGTCATACCTCTCCAATCCAAATGCAGAGAAACTAAAAGAGGTATTGGATTTGTTTTTAGTTGACACCTTGCTAATTTGGGTAGAAGACCAGCTTCTTGTTGATTTTCCACTCATCCAATCAGCCATACTCAGCTCCAAATCATTTGCATGGCTGTCAATTTTGAAGAAAGGAAGCTATTTTGCACAACCAGTTGCAGGGTTCGTTTATCTCACCTTTGCTTCCAGTTAGAGTAGAGTAGGTAGGTTTGCTTTCAGTAGAAGAAGTGCTTGTGCACACTCTGCATGTTCCATTTGGAGCATGTATGATTTTCAGTTTGTACATAGTTTTTGGTGCTACTGGTTTCGCTCTTACACAGTTCATTTTCGTGGCATTTTGGTGAGAACAACTCCATGTCCAGTGGGATTCAAGTGGTTCAGAGGGAAGTTTTCAAAGTTTAGATCAGTTTTCAGGCTACTACTCATGACTCCATGCCCAATGGATTGCTTCAGGCTACTGATCATTCATCTAGCAGGTAGATGACCCCTCTGAGTCACAAAAATTGTTATCCAAAATGTGCCCCTGCTCATTTTTGTGGCTAACTCCTTGTGTTCTTTCCTCTCTTGTGCCTCAGTCATAAAATTTTACTTTTTAGGCACTCAAAACCTTCTGAAAATGGCACCATTGGATAGAGCTCTCTCTCAGCTTTCCAGAAAGGTAAAGTTTTCCTCCTAACTCCATGTATTTTTCAAGTTATGGCTCGGCAGAGTTTTTGTGGGAAATTTTCCCCTAGAAGGCCTGCAGCCAATTAGAACTCACCACGTGTCCAGGCCAAAAATATCAAAGCGACCCAATTTGGCCCTATTTTGCCCTAAATCTTCAAACGGCCATAAATTTCGATCCAGAGCTCGGATTTTCACGTTCTTTATATCAATGGAAAGCTGGTAAAATTCTCTACATGATTCCGTGGTCAATTTTGAATTTTGGTTCAGTTTGGAGAGATAAAATCAAAAAACTCTTCTGGTATGCGCCCATGGACAGAACTGACGTTTCAACAACCAATTTTAATGCAAAATGGGTCACATTCTTCTCCAGTATGGTCAAAAATGTCATAGCATGGGTTTGTAAGGACCTCCATGCTGTTTTTAATGCATTTTAGTCAATGAGGAATGGCTCCCACATTTTTTCATGTTTTCTCTCTCCTAGGCTCGACCCATGCACTGTAAAAGCCAGATTTGGCTCATTTTTCAAAGGGGGAACATTGTTTTTGCACAGCAAGCTTCTATTTTCACCTTAAGCAAGTGATTTTTGCAAGGATCAGACATTTTCAAGGATTGTAACAGTTTTCTTCCTCTTTGGTGTTGGAATGCAAGGATTTTGATGTTGAAAATCACAATACAGGCTCTGTGAATGCTTTCAGTCCTTTGTATGTGTTGTTTGTTTCATTTCAAACCTTTGATTACAGCTTATCAACCTGTGCATGATGTTTTATGTTACAATTTCTGATTTGTGTCTATTTGCATGAGCAAAAATGTTCACCACTCCTTTGGTGCATCACCATCATTAGTTTAGTTTCAATTTTTGCATTTCTTATCCCTGTCTCCTTGCAATCTAGGATAAAATTAGGATTTGAACCTCTACAGTTGTGCGAATAATAGATCTAATCAGAGGAGTTTGAGGAACCATCCTCTAATATGGAGATTCCTCTCTCATTTTTACAAGTCCCACACTTGGAGAGAGGTTTCAATGTTGTGCAATCACACTGGATGTCTAAAATATCAAACTAGAAATCTGATCAACATCCAGGGGTGCTGCTGATTTTCCACAACATGAACCTATCTCATTAAATTCTTCATGGACACAAAGGCTTTCCAGCTGCTCTTCACAATAAAAGTACTAGGTATTTTGACTAGCACTCTCATAATTAATGAGGTATGCAAGCCAATATTTTTCCAACATTTTTTACCATAAGGAGAACCAGATGAAATGCAATGTCTTATAAGAATTTTCCATTCCTTGTTGTCATGATTACACTGAATAACCCATTTTGTACAAAGGGATATAAAGATCAATGACACCCATACCACCCTGATCATTGGGAAGAGTGTAAATTTCCCAAGAAACTCTATGAAATCCCTCCCTATCTGTGGCTTGATCAAAGAAAATATCTTAGAATCTTGGCCAATTTGTCAAAGGAATCCTGAGACAGACACCAACAAGAAACATAATAAGCCCGAGTAGTAGCCAGAATCTTAGTAAAAACTTCAAATTTCCCAACCAATGATAAGGATTGAGAGACCCATTTTTGCACTTTCTACTCGAATCAATCAATCACGAACTGCCGAAGATTCACTATCAAATTTAAAGGGGATCAACATAAATTGGAATATTTTTCCCTTCTTAATCGACTTCCACGGGTAATCCGCGAACCAATCTAGTATGGGATAGGCACTCTGGTAGAAACCCAAATATTTAGCAAGCTGGTCTGTAGATCCTGAGGCTTGGTAGAAAATGTCAAAGCAAGAGAGGGTATCCTGAATGTTCTATTCCAATTTAACAGGGTGAGAAAAGAGTCATCAACAAAGTTCCCATTAATGAGTTGGGCTATGTGATCATGGAGATAAATCCCCTAACTATGCACTTGATCCACTCTATTGGTGATAAGGTAGCAAAGTGCATCCGCTACAAGAAAAAAGATATTTGGAGTAAGAGTACAGCCTTGTCAAATAAAATGATACAACCCTATAACAAATGACTAGCAACCATTAATTGTGAGACAGGAAGAAGCATCAGTGAAAAGAGTCTGCACAACAGTAAGGAAAAATTTACCAAAACCTAGAGCCTGAACCATAGCAAGGATGAAAGGACACTCAATATAGTCATAAGACTTCTCAAAATATAATTTTTTTTTTTTAAATATCCCATTGCAGATATGTAGTGCCATAAATGTCAACATTTCTCCCATGAGATCCACATACCGGCACAAGATCTGAAATTGATTGCAACACCATGGCCCTTTTCCATATGTGGCCTAGATTTGATAGGGAAGTTCTCTCCCTCATCAACAGATGTCCATAACTTCATAATCACGGCCACAGAATACTTTACTAAGTGGTTAGAACACATGCCTCTTACTATCATACCTAGATGCGTAATATCTAAGTTCATTCTAAACAAAATAATTTATAGGTACGGGATCCCACAAGTCATTATCTCTTATAACGACACGTCTTTCAAAAATAAGGAAGAATGTGAACTATGTGAAAAGTTCAAAATAAATCATCATATGGATTCCCTATATTACCCTCTGGCCAATGGACAGGCTGAGGCAATGATCAGGATGCTAAAGTCCATTCTCCTTAAAAATGTCAAGGAAAATAAAAAAGATTAGCACTTAAAGCTATTTCCGACATTGTGGGCCTATCAAACATCAATAAGAATGCCGACGGGGGAAACCCCTTACTCTTTTGTTTTTGGTTCAATATCAGTTTTTCCGCTAGAAGTCAAAATACCTAGTCTCTACATCTCATTATAAGGGATTTTGGGAGAAGAATCCTATCGAGAAGCATGACTCTCTCAATTGGAAAGCCTTGATGAATCTTGTCTTAATGCTAAGCAATGACATAGATCTTACGTTGACCTGATGTGCCAGAAGTATAACAAGAAAATTTAAGTACACGAAATATGTTAGGGAGATCTAGTATTAATACTCAACAGACGAATAGACAAAAATACTAGAAAAGGAAGGAAATTCAAGCCCAAGTGGTTGGACCCATATCGAGTCATAGAGGACTACAAAAATGGGGCTTACCGCATGTGTACACTAAAAGGTGAGGAATTTCGTGAATCTGTCAATTCTCTTCATCTAAAGAGATATTGTGTATGATCCATCAACATTTTCACATGTATATTACATCATTCTTGTTGCATTATCATCTTTAAGCTCATCCTATAAAAATTTGTAATCAAGGAACTTATTTTCAAGTAACTTTCAAGAACTTATACAAAATTTTGGCAATGTTTCAAATCATACCTCTTCAAAACCATTCACGATATCAACATTAACATTTCTTAATTCTTCATCAATTCAAACATGTTAAGACAGAATTTTGACCTTAATCCTACCAAAACATGCATACTTGCTTTTGTTATTAGTTTTATTTTATCTTAGGTGTCTTTTCCTATAGTGTCTTCTAGAATATTCTTGGTGTCGCATCTATCCCATACACACCTATTTGGAAACAAAACACTCTAAACATTTTACATGGATTTTTTTTTCACCTATCTCAAGCCTTCGGTGTTGAGCCCTTACATTCTACTAGTTACGTGGGGATGAGGCTAGGGGTAAACTCTTCCTCCAAAAATCACAACTTAAAGTTCAAAAACCAAATAAAAAGTATATACCTCAAGTCAAAATCAAATACAAATTTTTCATTTACATGCTTCCTTTCCCTACCCAATATTCGGTGTGGAATTTGTGCTTCTAACTGGTGGCGTGAAGTTGGGAAAGGAAGGAAATGCCCTTACTCGCTTATGCCTTGTCCTCGGTGATGAGAACATGCTTCATATTGGTAGCATGGGGAAGGGTGTAGGGGGTCTCTCCAAATAAATTAATAAGTTAAAAGTAATTTATTCAATAAAAATTTCTTTGAAAATCATAAATCCCAACAAAGTGAATTAGATGTCCAAGTTCCAAGAGATTTTTAAGCCTTAAACCAGATTTTTTCAACCAAGTGGCCATCTATGGATCTAAGTCTAGATAAAAATGGAAATAAATTATACTTTGAACTATGTAGAAAAACTTGTGTAGAGCTAGTTTGTAGGTTCTCAATTGGGTTTCTATCAAAACCTTGTCTTGCTCTCATCATGCTCATTCAACAAATTCATATAATCTGCATCCCTCCTAGCTCTCAGTGTTGATCCCTTGCATCTTACTGGTTCCATGGGGTTAGGGGTGGAGCCAATTCATTTTATTATCACATCATTATTCATCACATATTTCTAAGACAAAGAGATGTACTAAACGTTACTTGAAAAGCTAAAGTTCAACATTACAATGTGTCTGCATAATCATCTCATATATCAACGTTATAGAACAACAGAAAAAAAATCATTAAGTTAGCATTTGATCATCCATTGCATACATTCTAAAAATCATACAAAAACCATAAATTCCAAACATCTAGAGTGCACATGCGAGGTAAACCATTAATGAAATAAAACTCTATGCGACGAATAGCTGACCAAAAATGATGTATCTGTATATATATGTCATATTAAATCGAGTTTTGTATACAATGCCATCACGCTTTGGGCATGGTAAAAACTCTTGCAATGAGCTCAAAATATTAACAAAATCATATATGTTCCTTGCAAAATGGAAACCAAGAAATAAAAGGCTCAATGGCCTATCAATCCCTATGGGATCCCTGGGATGGTGCACGGTTGTGTCAAGGACTCCTACTATGGCTATGGCATCAAGAATTCCCTGAATGGTGAGAATGATCATAATGGTAGATGTTAGCTGTTGTGCCACTACGATAATGGATCTGCCTCATTAATCTCTCGGCTATCTCATATTCAGAAACCTGAGTGGAAAGAGAAGTCGTGTTCTCCGCTACCCTCCCAAACAGGTGCGAACACGTCAGTGTGTCAGCCATCCACCTCCCCCCTGATAATGGTTGTCTTGTGTCCTCAGTTAACTCATCTTGGGAATTCCCCAAAGGGATCAACAAGGTATCCATGCACACTCGATGAATAATATCTCATCATCCCTCTGTAGACATTGCAAAATAAAGAAACAATGATGAATTACAAAATTACAAAAAACCAAAAGAAAAACTAGACATAGGATTAACACTTTTATCTAACATAGTTGACAAAAGAGTATACACGTACTCAGATCTCCATGTATCCATGTGGGATCAACTGGTATTGTTGTTTTAGGTACCCTATGTGCCTCCTCTCCTCCTGAGGCTATGCGCTATCCCATAACAGCCCCCTCATCTCCTCCACCATCACAAGGAATTAGATCCTTAGATACTATGGTCTCCATCTCAGCATCCCTCCTCTTCCCTCTCTACCTAGGACATCTCCTGGGTGTCATGCCACTCAGTATCACTTTCCTCCTCATCATCCCCTACCTCTATGTAGGCCTCCTCTCCTCATCCTTCATATGTCAACTCACTTGTCTTTGCCTCAGTGTCAAATTCTATGTCAAACGGAACCTCCTTCTCCCCCCTTGTGAGTGGGTATGGCCTCAAGCAGGAGAGGTGGTTAAGATCTAGTCCTAGCTTCTCTAAGGTTATGGAAAACCTGTCTCACTACAATGGGAAATTCAGGGGTGAAAACTGTCCAACCATGATCTCCTATTGGCCCTGGCTGATTCTCCCTAATACTATTGTATACAATTGGCATAAGAGGAAGAACATCAATATCTAGCATCCCAAACTACTGAGGGACTCTACTCTAAAGGATGAGTCTCAATCTTCCCTGATTTATCCACTAGATGAATAGTAGTATTATAGGAAATAACTGTGCTCACCTCCTCCCCCCACAATCTAACCATATCCTAGTAAGGCATAGAAACTAAATCATCTGTAGTAAGAGTGGCCATTGGCTAGTGTGGCACTCTAAGAACTAACATCCATGTCCAACTCACATCCCTGACGGCCCATGGATCCAACACTGTTACTCCCCTTTGATAGGTTATAAACCTCTCATACACCTAACTCATCATGAGTGTGGGGTGGCTAAGAAATTTTCCCTACAATCTGACCACACTGTACAAATCATGGTATATGGTCCCAAGAATGTCTTCTCCCCAGGTGTATATCCACCCATGTGCCTCAATTTGTGTCACTATAAGGGCCTAGTCGTATAACAACTTGTCCCCCCTTATCCCCAATCAATCACAAGGCCAATATACCTATGATGGCCTTACGGATCATAGGGATAGGAGAAAGAGGGACAGAAAGTAGTCTCATACCCTGTTTGGTGCCTGGTGACAACCTGTCATCTCATAAATAAGTGGCCCAAAGTCTAGCCCTGTCTGTAGACCTCGTTGTCTCAAGTGTCAATCGACGGCCAGGGATGGGGACTCTAAGTATCTTGTAAATGTCCTCAAGGGTGATATTCCACTCACCCTTGACTCCTAAAAAATGGAAGGTGTTCCAATCATCATCCCAGTAAGAAAATGGGTCACACAATATCTAGCTAGTAGGAACAATATGAGGGATCGATGTTATCCTCCAAATCCCCGCTCTATGTGGTAGATTAATCTCAAGTTGGGTCAACTGATCTAATACCACTGGAAGGCCACTAACACTCCCACTCACGACTCCAATAGATGTACTCTTCCTTCTTCTGGAATCCACCAAAATAGATAAAAAGAGATAGTTAGTAATGATTTTTAATAGGCAAGATCATCAAAAACATTGCAAAAACCTCAAAAAATCCAAAAAAAATAGTTTAACATATCAATTTTTGCATTTTGTTCAAAACGGTTACCCTGCACAAACCGCCACCATGTGCAGGGCAGCAATTTTGTGACCACCACCTGGCCAGGGTGTAGGTTTTGTAACCACCTCCCTGGCAAGGTGGTGATCCTGTAACTACTTCCCTACACAAGGCAGTGGTCCTGAGCAGTTTCATGGTACACTTACGTAACCCTAAAAGGCTTATTAAAACACAAAATTTGACCATTTTAGATGAAATAAAATACTACCCGAAGGGTGCCCCCCCTAGAGACTAGTTTAAAACAAGAAATTTTGAAAATGATCCCCCTGAGATAATATTTTTAAAATTTTACATTTTAGGTTTCAAGATTAAAAAATGAGGAAAAGTAACCTTAAACCGCGCAGCTCAATCTCTCACTTGCAGAGGCATGATCATGATCTCGTAACGGTCGTTTCGGCTATACTCTCATTGAAAACGATCAACATGGGCCCAAAGCTCAAGAATTTCCAATCAAATATGTGTAAATGAATTTAAAAATGAACTTGTTTTGATATATATATATATATATATATATATAGTATTATTTTAACTCCGTTTTGAGCATGTGTGTTGGTAGGGATGGAGCATTGGAGCAAGTATGTCTCTATATCCCCACAAAAATGATAAGTCCTCTTGTCATTTTAATTTATCATTTATTTTTCGATATTTTTATCTATCTGTATTTGAGTCTTCTTTTTCATTTACAGATAGTGGGAGCTTGGAAGGCGACACTTCGACACACGGGTGTGACAGGTATAGCTTCTAACTCACCATTTCAGGAAATGCCATACTCGGACTCTACGTTTTACGCCTTTTCATGGGTAATATGATTCTCTGAGGGGGTCAATATCTACGCACCCAAAATTACACATGCTACATTTTCATAAAACAGTTACAAAAGGTCCCCAATCATGATTCATATCCTTTCATAAGGTTTTCAAGTTTCAAAGCTCGTTCGTAGTATATATTGGTAGCTTAGATATCACTACTTATCCCATGTATCCTTTATTCCAACTTCCCACTACTTTTTCCCTTATTTTTGGCCTTTAGTGACAAAACTACTGCTCTTCCTGGGAGGCGGTTTTGTTATCACCACCTAGTCAGGGCGGTGGTCTTGTAATCGCCACTCTACGCTGGGAGGTGGTCCTGTGTGAATTTTCCAGAGAGTTCACTCACGTTTTGATGTGGAATTATCTCACTTAACTTTTATTTTTAGATTCTTTTATTTCCTATTTTAGATGGTTCCAAATCCCAACTACCTTGTGGCATGCTATTCTTACACTTCTATTTGTGATTAATGGTTAATAATAGTTTGAACTCCCTCTTCATTGTTTGTATATCACCCTTTGGCTGCCAAGTGGCTTCAACCATTACCTAGCCAAATTCCTATAAATACCATGATTATATTCAAGCAAAAGGCCGGAGAAATTTTTAGTATTCTTGTTATTGCAAAGTTGTTTGGACTTTCTTGTAGAAATTTTCCAAATCCAATCTTAGTTCAATTGTGTTTTCATTCTTCTACATGCATTGTTTCCCAGTCTGCCAATTCAATCTACTGCTACTCCTGCACTTTTATTCTTCTGTTGTCATTTTATTTCCACTCGTTAGAATCACATGGACACATAAATCAAAAGGATAAATTGAGGTGATGAATATCCACACAACCAGATTTTCCTCTATTCTTGCATATCCAGGTTGGAGGTGCTGTTTATTTTCTTCATTGATTTAATTGTCAAATTTGAATTGTATTCATTAAAATTCATATCAAATAGGGTAGTGAAATTGTTTTTTTGTTTCAGTTATCAAGCAATCACAGTAGATCATATCACATTAGAAATTTTTCTCTTCAATATTACTAAAAAAGTTGTAGGGAATAATAGCTTCTTTAAATCCGTGATTTATTCTTTGCCTCTAAGGTGGGGTTGAAAGCTTTGAGTAGTAAGGATTCAATTAATTAATTATTTTAGGTTTATATTAACATGATTGCACAATAAATTAGCTATATCCAGTTAATTGTTTGTATTAGAAACTTTGTTCAGAATATCATAAAAGAATCAAAAACATTTAATTTCATTAGAGTAGTTTACTTTCATTTCTTTGTTCAGTATATATTGTGGAAAATACCAAAATACATAGTTTAAATTTCCTTTTCTTAGATATTTTTCTCCATTAGATTAATTCAGTTTCATTTTGTATGACAATCACTGGACCTAGACAACCTAGAGATTTTGTATTCAAACCAATATTACCTCAACCAAATCTAGCCTTATCATTAGAAAACATTGATCAAGGTCTCAGATTCAACATTTTCAAAACAAATAGAGATATCCAAAGAATCAATCAACAACTAGACACATTAAACATTGAAGACGACAAAGTGTTTGAGTATGGGTCAAATCAACCCAACTATAGGCTTCCCTGAAGAATTGTTAATTCATGACCATTAAGGGCCCAGAACAAGAAAAAACCTATGGAAGTGACCCAAGGGTGCCACAACAAAATGGCCCAAAATTTCTTATAGACATTGATAAGGTACTTTATCTTCTTGTCCTTAGAACACCAGTTCAACACGCTGAGAAAATTGAACAACTTAACGTATTGAATATTACAACAAATCAAGCTCACAACTACTAGACCACCCCTGTGCGTAGATTACACGGTCGCCCTCGTGCGTAGATTTTAGATCATACTACATGACCATAAAGGGACCATGACTAGAAATAATTTATGGTTGTGATCCAACGGTTCCCCAACCGAATGGAACCAAGAACCAATTAGACGTAGACACTAGATTAATGTCATTTGTCTTTAGAACCTCTACATTACCACTGGATATAATTGGATAATTAAACTTCCTAAATGAAGAAGCTCATCAAGCTCTCTCATTTTGGACCAAACCTGCCAACTATCCATAGAGCTAACAGACCCACGCCTCTCTCGTATGTTCTATGACCTTTTCTGTAAATCATTCTGAGGCACCCATTGGCTTCCCACGCATTCCAAAACTGATAGACAGAATACCCCCAAAGCTTGATATTGATTGGAGTCTCCACATTTCCATTCTTTCTTATTTCTCTATCTGATTTGTCCAGTTTAGAGAGGCTTTCATCACGCTTTATGAGCAGATCCCACCATTGCAAGTTAGAGGCGGTGTATTGCCTTGACAACCTATCTGCACATTATCACCCATTACCACATTCACTACCATTTAGCCATTCATATTTCCACATCGGCTTCCTAGGCACGACCTCGGGGATTCGAGTGCATTTTAAGGTCGTGTGTCGATTTTCATCTGTACAAGGACCTTGATTACTTTAGATGTATATATCATGATTTTGTTACTATTTAATGTGTTTATGTACTCGTGTTTGATGTTTATGGTTTAATATTGTATTCTTGATATATTGATTATGGTCTTTGGTTTATATTAAGCAATGAAATGTTTTTTGGTTATGGATTATTGATTATGGTTTATGGTTTATATGGATTTAACCATTTTTGTTGTGTTTATAATGCATAGAATGATTTTTATTCTTGTTATGTGACATTCCATTTATTGTATTCCATTGCTTATTAATAGGACCCTAATTACTCAAGATGTAGATATGATGATGTTATCATTATGTAATGGGTTAATGTATTAAAACATGACAATTTATGTGATAATGGATTATGGTTTATGGTTTATCGTTTAATATTTGTATGTTTATTCCATGTATGTTTTTTTGGGTTTTACGTGAATGATAAACTTTCATATATTTTCCATCTCTAAATTTTTTTTGTTGAGTATCAGTTAAGTTCATTATTTTCTTTGCAATTATGTAAGAATCCTAAATGATATAAATTGGGTGTATAATTTTAGGTATAATTGGATGGTCAGATAAAATAATATTGGAAAACGCAAGGCTACACATGTAGAGGAGATGAAACGCTATGAAACATTTGACAGTACAACTTTTGGGTTCCAAAAGTATGCAAGGAGGCCTACACCTAAAGATGGGGGTGTTGAAAAATAAGATGAGACTTCCCAACCATTGATCATGCAATTATAAATATAACTTTTGACGAAGAAGGTAGAGTTCTATAAAACTGAGTGTGAGAAACTTACATTGGATAATTTACTTTTGGAGCAAAATAATAAGGAATTGTTAGACCAAGCTGGAGAAATTTCCTCAAAGAAGATGGATTTGGAGATTGATGTCCAATAGTTAGAACTGGAAATTAAGAATTGGGAGATACTGCATGAATCAAACAAGATAATGACTGCAAATCAAGTAGAAATCTTTACTTCTTTTCTTAAAATTCGTTGTTAGGAGAAATCAGTGGAGGAAGAATAGAGATCATATATCTCTTATTATTATTATAGAGAATCACGTACAAATTTATAGTGAAGATAAATAATAATACTCCCCACAATGAAAGGAGAGGTTACAAACAGAGAGAGAGGATAATGGGATACACAAAAACAAACTCTCCTAATAATATATAATTATTAGCTAAGTAATATATGCCAACATTCCCCCCTTGTTACATTATCCTTGTACATTTAACCCCTGAAAAGTTCAAATTTCACTTTTCCAAGAGATTTGGTGAGAATATCATCTTCTTGTGCTTTTATAGGATAGTACTGGAGCTGAATTGGATGGTTCAAGATGTGCTCTCAAATGAAATGGTAATCAATTTCAATATGCTTTGTTCATTCATGAAAGACGGGATTCTGCATGAGCTTCACCACACTCTGATTGTCACAATAGAGAATAGGTGACTGTTTTTCAGGAATTCCCACGTCATCCAAAATATGATGTAACCATATCTCTTTGCACAAATCTCCTCATGTGGTGCCATATTCTACCTCTAAGGATGAAATAGAAACAACATTCTACTTCTTTCTTATCCACGAGATAGGTCCAGATTTGAGATGAAAATCTATCTTGTGGTTGACTTCCTATCATCAATAGATCTGGCATGGTCTGAGTCAACATATCCTTGTAAGAATAATTGATCATTCTTCTTATATTCCATACCATAATCAGTTGTTCCTCGGACATATCTCAATACATGCTTTGCTACAGTCCGATGACATTTCTTTGGTTCCTACATGAATCTGGAAAGATAGCTAATAACATAGCATAAATCTGGTCTGGTATATGTCAAATAGATGAGCCCTCCAACAAATTTCTTATAGATAGTAGCATCTACTTGAGGTGAGTCCTGTAATCTTGAAAGTTGCAAGCCTTTTTCCATGGGAGTGGATTTAGGTTTATAGTTGGACATATTGTACTTTTCCAGAAGTGTCTTGGCGTACTTTATTTGGGATACAAAAATGTGATGCTCCTTTTACCATATCTCCAAGCTAAGACAGTAATGTAGTAGCCCCAAATTTCTCATGTCGAAAGTTATTTTGAGATCATTCTTCACAATTTCAACCTGATCTTCTGAACTACCAGTGATCACAAGATCATTTACATACACAACAAGAATGAAAATTTCTTTTCCTACCTTCTTTATATATAAATTTGAATCTGAGTGGCTATGAGTGAACTCATGCTACAAAAGGTGATCATTTATCTTGATATACCATTCCATTGGAGCTTATTTTAGTCCATACAGTGATTTGATGAGATGACATACCTTCTTAGGATGTTCTTCATCAAAAAATCATCTAGGTTGGGTCATATACACTTATTCTTTTATATCACCGTTTAGGAAAGCACTCTTGATGTCCATCTGCTGAAGTTTCCATCCTTTTTGTGTTGTTAGTGCGCAAAAAACTCTGATGGTATTGATCTTCACAGTGGGTGCAAAGGTTTCTTCATAGTCAATGACTTCTTTCTAAGTATACCCTTTTTCTACAATTCGTGCTACATAATCTATGCCAACATCCATGAGCGTCACAAGGAAGAATGGAAGAAGTTGTATACGGAGGCCAAGGGGGCACCTAATGAAAATGTATCAGTCACTCCCACCAAAGGCAAACCTTATAAATGAATAGACGAATAGTGAATATTAAATTAGATATTTCAAATTATATTAAACACAAATATAAATTTGTGGTGAGAATCTACTTGACAACTATGATTGTAGACAATATAAATAAATCTATTACTAATATTTAATATTTGATGTATAAAATATAATAATTGGATAGTTTATACCATTTTCAAAATACATTAACGAAAAGCTATATTATTGAAAACTTCTTAATTTATAATATATGTATGAATAATTCAAACTATTGTCTAGTGCAATTATTTGAAATTATGCAATCTATTCCATTTATAAATTTATATGGAAACAAGTTATTAATTTAATTAAATATTTAACAAATAATATAAATATTACACACTTATTATACATTAAAATAAATATCTCACACTATTTATACATTAATAGATATCTCAAACTATTTAATAAATATATCTTAGTATTTATACATTAAAAGATATATTAAAAGATTGTGAATAATTTAGTCCTAGTTAATAAATCATACTTACCACAAAGACAAAAATTAGATAATTTGAAATTCCATATTTCAAACCCACAAAATACCTATTGATTATTTCAATCATTTCAAGTTTAATTTTTTTGTCCTTCACAACACAAATAATATAAAATGCACAAATAATGAAATAAAAATAAAGTAAGAAAAATAACTTATATAATGCATATGTCACTCTGTTTTATTTAGAATTGGCTTCTATCTTGTTTTCATTTTTGGTCAATAGCTTTATTTGCATCTCCATGATTATCATTCAATTTTCATGGAGGAAGTGATAGTGAATGCAGCTAAACCCAAAATTGAAGCATGTAATCACAATGGATCGAGTGTAAAGTGTTTTGAATCGTCGATAAGTCAATTAGATCGAAGTATTAGATGGGTTAGTCTCTTCTATTAACCTTAAAAAAAAAAGAAAAACTCAAATTAAGTTTTTTGGTTGGTTGGAAAATATTAAGAACAACGAATTATTTCCTGATTGTCTCAATACATAGGAGAAAGAAGAGAAAAAATTAAGAATTTATGGAAGATTTTGAAAGGTATTGTCTTTTATAGATCTATGATTGGGTGTGCTTGTGTATGATTGTTTACTATTGACAACACTATTATATTCTTACCATTTCACAAGCTTGAATAGTTGAAAATATATTTGTTATTATTTTAATTTTTGAGGTTTAAGAAAATGAAAATTTATATTAAGTATGAGAAATTTATTTTTTACTAAATAACCCGTCTTTTTGTATTCCATCATATCATGTAAAGTATTTTGAACCAATTTTAAAATGAATTAATTAAAATTTAAAGTTAAAATATTAAATAAAAAACAAATTATTTCTCAAACTCTACTATCCATATATTATAAGAGTGGTCCTGAATTGGCTAGGACCAAAAAATACATAATTTAAATATGCTTAGAATCCTCAAAAAGAATATATGTATATTGGTTAAAACCAACCCCTAGGGCAAGTATGAAAATATAACTCATATACATGAATTTTAAATATTTTTAATTTGAAGTTACAAAATTATTTGTCAAAATAGTTAACAATTTGACAATATGACAACATACTTTCCAACAAAATAATACTTCTAGGATTGATGCATAAAACATAGATTTTTTTAGTGATCTCAACCAGTTTCCAATTATTCCCTCTAACTATTTTCCACCAAAAAATTTGTTCTCATATACATCTATATAATTCTAGGTCTATTATACATTCCATACATTTTTATTTACTTTAAGACTTATATACATTCCATACATTTACTTTCCAATCCTCAACCTTTTATTTCCTATGATACATCTCTTTGCATCTAGGACACATAACATTATAGATTAGACAAAATATTCAAGGCTTTGTACTATACATATAATTAAATAATGTATTGTATTTAAAGACATTCAATACTCACTTTGTACACACTAATTTTTTGAAAGACAAACGATGTCGATGATTTGTTTCAATTTGTATTCGAGCCACCTAATTTTATAGGAAATAAATGATCATTATGTTAATATTTTCCCCCCATATTTAAGTTTCTTGTGAAGTCACATTCACACCAATAATTCAATGTTTTACCTATAGGTTCCCCTTGTTGCATTTCTCTCCTCTTTTCATGATTGGTGTTAGGAAATTTAAAGCATTTGTAGTATTCAACGTGGTTATGCGAATATTCTACAATGGTTGGCCTATTAGTCACACCGTGGTGACATATTATATTGGCACTAAACCAAGGACGCATGTGGGGGATGGCTATCTCATTGACATCTCCAATGAAAGTAAAATTTAATGCATTTGATGCTTATAGTTATGTCCTAAACCTCTCAACACATGTAATGCATGCCTTGATTTGTCCCTCTATGCTCAATGGTGGTGTATCTGAAAACTGAACTTCAAGAAGTATCTGCACATGTTTATCCTAAAATTAAAACTTATTTCTAGCATCAACCCTTCCAACCCTAACTGTTCCAGGTAGTATCCTATGACATATAACACACTATAGAGAGTTATTTCTCGTACCCCATGCATAAAAAATAGACGTAGAATAAATAGGGACATAAAACTACACTGGGTTTTTCAACCTCCTTATACAGTTGTAAACCAACCTCATACCATCTAAGAATGTTGATTGTTATTAAATGGACATGGGAAAATCTTGGCTTGCTGCACTCATTCGTCACATTAGATTGTGAATAGACATTGTCACCTACACATGAATGAAACATAAATTCATACTTTCTTTTTCCACAAGAAACAACATTTTGAATACAAACACCATTAACTATATGCATTGAAAAACATCATACGGACTTAAAATAAGTACAATACCATCAAGGCATATTGGCTACTAGCTTTTTCCCATAGACTAGAAAAAAATCACTTCCACCCTTATTCACAATGTTTTAACCATGAATAAGTAATTAACCACCTACACATGAATGCAACATAAATTCAATCTTCTCTGTCTAATACACAACCCCAAAAACCAAATCAACATTAACAATATGAGGTGAAAAACACATTGTGGTTTTCAAACTACCTCTAGGAAAAAAAACCTCTTACCATCTAGTGTCAGTGGTTGTTGATGTGGCGAGGTGGGGCCATCCAAGGACATGTCTTCATTTACAGTGTCTTGTCTCCGCATAGCATATGCGTTGGTTCCTGCACATGAATGGAACATAATTACAAAATGATGCATATTTCCTTATGACTTATGCTTAGCAATTGACATAAGATACTTTGCACATATGATATGTTTGAATTACCTTGCCACTTTTGGTGCTTGAAAAGATGACACCAAAAAATATCACCTACGAAAATTTCAATGCCTTCAACACGTGCTTACATGTGTTTCCTTTGGTAGCCTAAGTACATTCACATACTTTGAAGACACCACATTGCCTTACCAAATACCAAGTGTTTTCGGTTGTTTGACTCCTCACATGCAATTCATGCCCATGAGGATGAAGTGCAATGCAATCTGTATCCATTTGGAAATACATTTTTCCCTCTCAACCACTATCAATAGTTGTCTTTATTTTTTAAAGTTGGTCAAGAATCAAAATTTTTGCAACTTCCTCTTGTGTTTGTAAAATGGCTCCACCATGTACACAAGTGTGTAGAACAAATGGTCCATCTGGAATGAGTGCATTTTTTTGTCTATCACATAAGTATCTGGTCTTCAGATAAAAGTGGTAGGCCTCGATGGATGCATTCGTTTCCTAATTTGCATGGGTGAAATTTCATAGTTTTTTTGTCCAACATGGCTATCAAGTCAAACAGATGGAATATCAATGACACTATAATCCACGTGTAATCCTTTAAGTTGAAAATTAATAGAAAAACACGTGAAATATGTTACTCACTGATATGTCATTCACTTTCGCACCAAGTCTTCTTGAAGTACTCAATGAACTGAGTTTCCTCTTTGAATTCATTAAGGAATGTCTTGAATCATTTAGAAGGTGTAATCTTCATGCATTCCCATACCATACATGATGGTACCTAATCTCTCAAAAATCTTCCACCTCAACTCCTTACTAGTATACTTGTATGTACATTTTTCAACCATGCCCTACACATGCCATAGGCATAGAAGTACACGAAAAAAAAAACACGCCTAATGGCTTGGATTTCAAGCAGACACATCATCTGTAATGAACACATTAATTTGCCAATCGACACGAAGAAGTTTTCCTCATTTCCAGACCTCCTGCCAACCACCCATAAATGTCTTCAATCTTATTCCTTGATAAAATGACCCATGTTACGGTCACCCAATCCTCTTGCTCATCAAATACAAGCAAGGTGTATAATTGATACTATAAGGAAAATGACATCAAAGGTTAGCATCAAGTGCAATATAATAAAAAGGGAACAATATTAATGATACAGAAAGAACGAATCTTTTCAAATTTTCATTTGGATTACTTACGCCATATTTATTTGTGGTGAATGTTAAATCCATGGAGATTATGAAATTGTGTGAATGTTGTACCATTCTCTCACACATCCATGGTGTTTGCAACCCCATAATGAATGGAACTGTGTTTCCATTAGACCGTTGATAGAAGAAAAATAGGTCCCTCTCCTCCTGCATGCCATAAGTTCATGCTTATGGCATCATCAACGTGCTTTTGAGACCACTTGGAGAGAAATATTTTCCATGCATTCATCACATCCTTTCTTGTTAGGAATTGGTCCCTCTTGTTCAACATACCCGCCAAGAAGGGATCCTCTATATGTTTTTTCATACACCATGTCCACAGGAACACCCATCAACAAAATATTGGGTTCAATGTAACTTTGTGCATTCTAATTTGATAATATGTGAGGACAATAGAAACATAAAATGGTTATTTATACTGGTAGTAATTAATTTATTACCTTGAAAACACTCACTATTTTCATCACAATGAAACAAATCATTATATATTATAATTGTGACTCTATTGGTCTCCCATATATCACCTTCACACTGAAAGTGACATTGGAAACTCATTTTATTTTGATGCTTCCTCACTGTTTTTACATGTTGAAAGCTTATTTCTGTTCACCTGTAAGACCATATGAACACACAGTAGTTTTTCTACAATTAAAAACATGTAACATCAAATGCTCCATTAAAATGTTTACGAAAAGTATGCACAAAAAAATAGTGTTACACAAGGTATGAACCAAGAATATGTATTTATTGTATGCTATTTGTAATTAACTTTATCAAAGAAATTGTGTTTTGTGCAGATCAAAAAGTAGTCTCAAATTATTTTTTCAAGGGAACCTTCTCCCTTTACAAATGCCTTGTTATCTTTCCAAGCAATATGGCTAGCACATAGTTATGTCAAGCATCTGATTACTAATCAACCTTCTCAATTGGGGTCCACAATTGATGGCTCAAGAATTGGTTGCTTTCCCTCTAGGACTATGAACATGGTTCATATCTCAAAGAAAATTTGAGGGTCCTACTTCCAGAGATCAACTAATCATATTACATGAAGTTGGCATTTAATGAAATAATGCCTATTCCATTCTCTTAGGCTTTAGTAAAATAAATTAGTATACATGATAAGCTAATGCCTATAAATATGAACATTAAAAATCAGTGAAGAAGTTTTCCTTGATTGTCAATTAAGGACCATTGATAAACACTTTAACAAATTAGTGTTATTTGTATGTTTATAGAAAGTGTAACATGTTCATAAAAAACAATGACAACTATTACAAATGCCTTGAAAAGAGGGATGGTTGCACAAAATAAATTTGGGTATCATCCCCGATAGGTCCATTCCAAGTCTTCATTTAAGAATTAGTTTTTTTCTCTTATCTCTTGGACAAGAAATTGTACAGTTTTCCCATGACCTCCTTCCCATCCTAACAAAATTACATGAATGCATCATTAATGAAAAAATTGCAATATTAAAAACAAAATGCAACGCAAAATCAAATTAGTATATCATATATCTGATTATAAAGATGACATTGTAATAAGTGGAAAAAATTATATCATGGCAATCAAGGATTGACAGAGACAAACAATTAAGAAATGAGTGTTATTTCTATTCCATAGAGCTAGATATATATGTGATATGAAAGAGGGTTGTACTTTATTTGCTTTGATATGGATTCAATATTGTGATTGTTCAATAAATATTGCCCAGATAAATTCAGGGGCATCATTAAAATCTTTGTGTATTTCATCACAAGGATTGATAAAAATATAAATTTGACACGAGATTAGAAAGAGCATGACCTCCTTTAAATCTGCAATGCAAAAACAACAATCAGATGCCCAAGTTGGGAACAAGCTTGATAATGAAAAACTAGTGTCCACAGATGGATATATTTGGGAAATTTCTATCGTCTAGCACATAATTGAATGACCTAGTGGTGCATAAAGTATTTACAATATTACATTTTTAACAAGTTACAGATAGTGTGGAAGAGTGCGTTCAATGGTATCTTCATATCATGAGTTTTGTAACACTTCCCTGCACTAATGACTAGTTTTCTTTAAGTAACGAGCTACAAATACTTCTTGCTTGATCCTTGGGAAAAATGGAATTTTTCAATTTTAATAGCCCATTAATGTTTTATGAAAAGTATATTAAATTATAAGGTTGTTGACACATAGGTTAAATTGTATGGGTTTTGACCATACATCACAATTTATATCTCAATGGTGTTACACTTTTACATTAAACTATAGATACTTTATAAAAATCTAATTGGAATCAAGAAAAAAAATAATAGTGTGATTTATCAATCAAAAAATGTGAAATCGATTTACTAAAGTGTCCACAATGCATATATTGTTAAAATTTTGTATGTCCACACTACTATATTTGAATAATCAAATTTTTAGTTGTAAAATATATTATCATAAATATAGCATTTGGATGACTTTAGAAATAGTGTGGAAAATTGGTTTAATGATATCTTAGTATTTGGGTTAAAATATGTAAAACTCTTGATAATTCCTAGTTTCACAATCTTAGTTTCCTAAATATGAGGACAAATATGCATAATTTCCACAATATTAAAATGTGGCATAGATCTACATATATCTATAAATAAAAGTTTAAAATTTAGTATATTATGATATATCTATGTTATGTTATATATCCATATTATGTTTAAATATGTTATGTTATATATCTATGTTATGTTTAGATATATCTTATATCTATGGTATGTTTTAATTATGACATATCTATGTCTAAGTTTAAATATGTTATAAATGCAAATACAATAGGTAATCTTTATAATAAATTCTACACATTTTTTTCAAATATTTGGATGATGTGACATTTTTCCATTATTTAATGCGGCATTTTATTATAATCTTTAAAAATTATATTTGAATACACGTATGTTTGGTGTAATGTATTATTTCCACACTTTATATTAGTCTTATTAAATATGTAAAAATTGAAAAAAAAAAAAAATCTAACCTATTTAATGTGGCATTTCCACAATATAAGTTTGTTTAAAATATGTAAAACTTAAAAAAATCTAAATTATTCAATGCGGCATTTCCACATTATTGTAATTTTATATCAATCTTTATAAAATATATGACAAGTATAAGTGGGGTGGGTAATATTTATTAAAAAAAAATACAATATAATTATCGTAAAAATGTGGAATTTCCATAATGAAAGTTTGGCGACGTGAGTTTTCTACATAATATCAACAATATAAATTTATTATGGAATATCTACAATAATTAAAAAACAATAACTGAATTATCATAGAGATGCGACGAATATTCTATAATTATATCAAATTGTGGAAATTGTTTTGTTTGTTCCCATTGGCTATTGAACACATGTTATATGAAATTCTCTAAACACAAAATAAGTTATATGAAATTGCTCTTGTGTGTTCCCATGAATTTTTGAACACAAAACAAGTTATATGAAATGCTCTTTTCTGTTCTCATCAATTTTTGAACAATGTTTAAGGATTAAGTCTACACACACACACACACACACACACACACACACACACACACACACACACACACACACACACACACAATATGTAATACAAAATGTGGAAAAGCATAAACTATCTGTTCTTATATTTAACTACAAACTTTGCATTGCTTCGTTGTGCGATATTCTTGGCACCTTTTTTCGGCTCTTTTACAAGATTCAAACTTTCAATCAGAATCCCACATTTTCTTTAATTTATGAGGATGCTCGTATTTTTATGCATCTTACATTAATTCATACGCCAAGTCATATCCTCTGGAGAGGTAGTCAATGGTGCAGAATTTCAAGAGATAAATCACTTTATTTTCTGGTAAACAGAATCAAGCCTTCACCATTGCTGCAATTTCTTGGTTTCAGAGGACGACTTTTCCTGCAATGCAAAATGTTAACAACAAACTGAACACCATCTAAAATCATCCTCCCTATGGAAATGTGGAGTTTTTATCGTTATACTAACTAGATCAAGAGGAATGAAACTTCGTGTTTTCATTTTCAATGACCAATAAAGCAACTAAATACAAAACTATACATGCAAAATCAAGCATACAATTTATGTTAGTATGTTATAGCGCAAAACTAAAACAACAATAAGCATAATCTATGATGACAAACATATGGAAAGGAAAAAACTATTTTAGAAAATTATGCAAGAAAAAATGACGCAAGAATAATTTCTCTTCGCCGTGCACAGCTTTAAAAACCACATTTGTGCAGTAGCATAGTATACCACCCAACTAGAGGCATATTGATGTGGCATCATAAGAGGAAAGTCTCCTTCAGCACACAACGATTCCTGGCTTTGACATAGAGGCACATGCCCCCAGATACCGAAAATGATAAATGAAAGTGACAAGAGTGTTTGTTTTCAATTTACATACAGATTACAACCTTACAATTACTAAATAGAATGAATAATTATAAAACATTATTCTACATCGAAATTACTCTACACATTAACATTATTTTCAAATATAATGAATAAAGAAAAAAAAATGTTATTCAATACACAAAAATAAGAGTAGAATGAAATTGAGAGAACTAAATTTAATAAACTATAAAACATTATTCAACATAAAATTTGTCTACACATTAACATTAATTAAAGAAATATAATGAATAAAGAAAACAAAACATACTCGAATGTAATTCCATACAACAAAAACTAAGAGATGAATGAAATTAATAGAACATAGATATAATGAACAATAAAACATTCCTCTACATAGAATTTATCTTCACATTAACATTAATTAAAAATATAATGAATAAAGAAAACAAAACATACTCAAATGTTATACCATACAACCAGAACTAAGAGAGAATTGAAATTAAGAGAATTAGAAATATAGTGAATAATAAAACATTCTTTTATATAGAATTTATCTATGCATTAACATTTTTTAAAAATATAATCAATAATAAAACATTCTTCTACACATAATTTATCTACATATTAACATAATTTAAAAATATAGTGAATAATTAAACATTCTTCTACATTCTAATTTTTAAAATAATTCCAGTTAATAAAAAAAAGTATAATCAACATAAATAGATACACAAATTATCTTTATAATCAACCAATTCATGTTTTGTGTACCAATTCATGTTTTGTGTAAGTTGTTTAGTCTCCACACTACAAATATAATATTTGATTTTTTATAAATATTAATTCTTTACAAAAAATAACAAACAACATTAAGACTATAAAAATAAAAGACTATACAAATTTTTAGAAATTGTATAAATTTCTCCAATTTTTTTATAATGGCAAGTTTTTTGTGTTGTTATTGTTCTCTTTTCTTCAAATGTTGAAATAATATGCGTTTTTCAACATGTGGAAAATCACTGTGTTTTTTACATCTTAAAAACACACTGTGTTTTCCAACACGATCAAAAACTAAATTCAGAACCATTCTGATTAATTAAAAAAAGGTATAAATACATATTTTATAATTCTCTTAACAAATAAATCAGATTATTATTGATTAGATATAGAAACACAAATTATTTTATAATCAATCCATTCATATTTTGTATGCAAGTTATTTAACCTCCGCACTATAAAAAAATAGTTTTCAACTTGTTAAATATATATTAATTTTAAACATAAATAACAAACAATATTAAGGCTGATAATAGTAAATAACAATACAAACTTTTTGAAATTGTATAAATTTTTCTCTAATTTTTTTATGATGGAAAGTTTTTGTGTTGTTATTGTTCCCTCTTCTTCAAATGTTGAAAAATAAGGTGTGTTTTTCAACACGATGAAAAACTAAATTCAAACTAATTCTAATTAATACAACAAAAAAAAAATCTCTTAACAAATAAACTAGCAATCGCATGTGTTCATTGCAATGTGAACGCCGAATGGTATATGTTATTTGATTTAGAGATATAATTATTACTTTTGTAGTTGATGTTGATAAGGGCTTTGATTGATTTTGTAAGTGTAGAAATATAGATTAGCCACTTAATTTTAAGGATGTTTCTATATTTCAAACTTGTTACAAATTCGTACATGAATTCATTTGATACCGTTTTCGATAGTTCATTAATTTTATAGTTGATGTTGTATGTATTTAATTTGGGTTAATAGTGTTAGTTGTGTATCGGTTGTTCGGTTAGTGTTTTGTTGAAAATACCCTTATTGTACAGTGGATAATGAGTGTGATTGATAGTGGTAGTGTAGGATTTTAGATGAAACATTAAATTGAAAGATTGTATGTGTACATTTAATTTTGTTATAGATTAGTGGGGGTGTGTGTGCGTGCGGTGCGTGCGGTGCTATGAACAGATGGGAATAATCATGGATGGCAGAAAAGAGTATACGACCATGGATCCAATGGTGGCTTACAGGAAGGCATTGAGTATGTGGGCAAAGTGGATCTTGAAAAGCATAGATCCTCAAAAATCTCGTGTATTCTTTCGCAGCCCTTCACTGAGTCATTACGACAGGTTCAACAGGTCCGTTTCATAAATTTCAATCCAAATAAAAATTAAATATTTAATTTTTTTTTTCTATGTTGAAATCTGTGACTGAAATGGGAAATGGGTCAGGTGCGAGAAAGAGACGGAGCCAGAGATTGAGAAGAATACGACGACATACAATCCTCTGATGCCTCCTCACGTGGGGATATTAAGGTAGCTATAGGTAAATTATTATTATTAAGTACATGTCAGAAAATTGTGAGAAACTTTGCAGTTGAGCCTGCTGGAATATTCGTATAGATGAGCTCCAAATGGCTTAGAGCATGCGGTGTTTGAGAATAATGCAGTGAAGAATATTACAACTCCTCGTTGTTTGTGAATTAAAAATGAAATTATATTTTTAATTAATTTGTTGTGTAATAATGGTGGATCCTGGTATCATCTCTGGAATGGTTGGATACGCCATTCAGGTGGCAGCAAACCAAATTATTGCCCACATCAACATTGTTTTCCAGGAAAGAATTAGATGCCAATTACCACACTACCATTCCGTAATACCATAAGGCTTACCACCCAGTATCAACATGGAAAATGCCCAGTGAGAATTAGAATTTACTCCATCAACAAGGAAATGCAAGAATACCGTAAGGCTTTGAGCTCTGGCAAGATCTATACAAACTCTCTTTTGCAGTGACAGCTTAATGCTTTGGCTTACTATTTCAAAAACTCCCTCTTACAATGCTCTCATAAATGATCTTGTCAAACAAATAACTCTTCGAATGAATAAAATATTGGACAGTAAAGAGGAAGATGAGGTGAATACAAAGTATACTGTTGGTTCTCTTTTTCAAGAATTGATAATTAAGTGATGATTTCTAAGTGTATACATAGGTAACCACCAATTGGTTCCTATATGATATCTCGACACATTAGAAATTTGGTGAAATCTGGACAGTGTAATCAACAACTTACACTACTTTGATCAAAGTTTTAGAGACATGTATGCCATGCTCGGTTTCGTGATGACACACTCACCATTAGGAACTTTTCATATCACCTAATCACTTTGTTCAGTTATATGGATTCTTTCTGATTTATTAAGTCATTAAGTTCATAATTATCAACTTAAACCTTCATCTAAGTCCATTCCTATTTACTAAGTTCATTTAGTTTACTAATGATAAAGGAGTTACGATCTGATCCCAGTTGTGTCCAAGGCACCAATTTGGGTTAACCTGTATGGGTAAGTGCCGCAATGTCATCTTAGGATGACCAAAGGAGAGTGAGCTTCTCCGCAATGATTCACATCATTACAGGTCACTCCCTATCCCGTAGTCATCATAATATGACAATGGGTACTTCACCATGCAGTTCGATCCACAATCATACCTAGGACAATACCTTCATCTTAATATGGCCTTCTCATTTAGAGGAGCCAGATGAGATAAATTGACATAGTAGCTACTCTGATGTAGCCTTATAATGACTTTCGTCATTAAGAGGGTACAACGTGACGACCATATTGAGTTGGTTCGCTGGGTTTCGCTAAATGGGAATGTCATACCTTATGGTTATTAAATTAAGTTACAAAATGACATTGTCTAAGTTTCAGAGTCACTCACAATTCAGTGGAATCTGTACCTAAGATCTAAACGAGGTACTCATGGATATTATTCTTATGTCTGGATTCATTCTAACATAATCATAATAAGTACTATTTAATGATTTAGATCCCTTTATGGTAATAATCCATAGTTCCCATTATTGATCATAATAAATGGTATACAAGTATCTCTCCTAATAGTTTTTAATGCACTTATCCCAAGTGTATTCAATTTCCACATGATCAATAAGTGTACAAGTTTTTAGATCTCTTATATATATATATATATATATATTCCTCGTGAGATTAGTGAAAGACCTTAACTTCAATGTTTACACCATAGAACTCAAGAACCTACTAAGGTATATTTAATTATAACATGTTCATGTATTAATCATTAACATGTTATATCTTAGCTCCCAAATTTGAACTAACTTATGTAAACAAGGACTCACGACAACATTAATTGTTTGCAACAACATGTCCCTATTCAACTGTACAAATTAGTACTTACTCCATGTAAATCCCATCTTCTTATTGAGATTATTATTCACTGATTAAGCATTAGCTTACACCTCATAATAGTTCCCACCAATCATTAATAAGTACTTATTATGTTTAACCATAGATTCGTGGTGTATAGAATAACTCATCCTATACATAGTTCCTTATTCTATCAGGATTCACATAACTTTAAAGTTTTACAATTCAGTGTAAACATTACCATATGTTTATAGAGATAGAAGTACATCCTTATAAGGATTATTTTAGTTTTTGTTACATAGACAAAAATAGGTCAAGTCACAACCTCAAGTAATCAGTCATTAGTTACTTAGCTAGTTATAACTCTCTTAGAGTCCTATAATAACCATCTTATATATATATATATATATATATATATATATATATATATATATATATATATATAGTGGAAACCAATAGAGTTATAAGGTTAAGAACGTTTTGTCGATCATATCCATTCACAACATAATTATTTTTAATCAACTTGGCCTATTATGGCATAATAAAGCATCTTGCAATTGAAACCCTTCTACTAGGTGTACCCATATAATCATTGCTTCAATTATTTGATTGTCAATAAGAAAACATGTGTGTGTGTGTGTGTGTGTGATCTAGGTGTTGTTAATGTTATATTATCCCATAAAACAAATATACCTATTAATGATCCCAAACATTGACCTTAAGGATGTCAGCTTATTATAACCAGATCAATTCATGATAGGAAATTAGATAAGCACTTAATCACTATAATACTTATTCCTTGCAAATTTCTTCACAGAATATTAATTTAGATACAAAATCCTTTTCTTTAACTTTTTTTATGCAAAGCAATACTCAAACTGATAAGGAACACTTTTCAATCATTTCTTTTCAATTTCAAAGCAGATATAATAGAATAGGATTTTCCACCTTTTTTAATCATTTCTATCACTGTAAACACATTTCATGAGATTACAAATCAATAGGAAATGCAAGAATATTTATCATTAAATATGAACAAGTACTTACTTCTAAATTCATTTAATTTTTGAGCGCTTTTTAAATTCTCCATCTGTAAAATGTTAGAATCTGTCAATTCGACAGAAATGGCAAGAAAAATCCTTCTTTCCACTTGAAAACTTTTTCCATTTAGTATTTGAATTAAGGATTTACTGCAATAATTAAATGATATCATCAACATAATAATGCAGAGGTTCGTCTAATGCATCATAAAATGATCTAATTTTTATTCTAAAATTCTACTCACATTATTCTTTTATATGCCTTAGTGGCAATTTCTAGAAGACAGAATAATAAATAAAGATTCAGATCAGAAATAAAGACATCGTTATTTTAAATTAAAAAAACAATAACTTCATCTCCATTGTTCACTAAAATATTTACATAACATGTATAATTAATTACTCTGAGTTTTGTATATTTATATAACTGTTATACAAATATATAAATTTGAAGATGTTCCTATATTCTGGCTATCATTCTCATGGAGGAATTATATATTCTTCCCAAAAGCTAAGTCGTAGAAATTACCAAGAATATATATCTATATAGTTCCCAGCTCGATATAGTATCTCAATCGAACAAATGTTACTCTAAATTATGTTCCTTAAGCTCTGAGCAATTTATATCTAATGTAGGTTAATAGATAATCCTATGACCAAATTTTATAGCTTTATTTGTATATGCAATAAGCACTTGGGATAGAATCGACATTATGAAGGTAACCTGCCTTTTAAATTAATCCTCTCAAAAACTCATATGTATTCCATTAAAGCAAGGCCAATCGAACACATGCACCAGACAAAGATCAATCAATGCTAAGGTCGATTCAACCTTATTTAACGAAAGAGCCCAAACAGATTACCTAATTTTATTCCACATTAGATATCTCTGTCAAGTGCCATACTTTCCCTGGCCGTGAATGCAGGCGGAGCCATTGAAGGGACGAAAATATCTGTTTTACAATTCAACCCGATAAAAAATAAAGATCAAACAGATTTAATCCATACTACTATTAAAAATTGCCTGCAAAAGTGAAAATGATGTGCAAACAGCAGTCAAAATTAAACACGTCGGAAAAACGTCTGGGAGGCTGTCAAATTTAACATCGCTGCAGAAACGTCCGGAGGACCTTTACCATAGGGGGAACGCCTTCGGCGTAAACATATTATTATTATTTAGAAATATAAACACATTATTTTATAATCAACCAATTCATATTTTGTGTATATTGTTTAAAATCCACACTACAAATATAATATTCAAAAAAAATTAAATATTATTTCTTTTTAAAAATAACAAGCAACATTAAGACTATAATAATAAATGACAACACAATTTTTTTGAAAATTTATAAATTTTCCAATTGTTTATAATGAAAAATATTTTGTTTTTATTGTTCTCTCTTCATCAAATGTTGAAAAACAATGTGTATTTTTCAAGATGTTGAAAACCTGATGAAAATCTAAATTCAAAATAATTTTAATTTTTGAAATTCTATAAATTTTCCCAATTTTTTTATAAAGAAAAGTTTTTTTTTTGTTATTGTTCTTTTTCTTGAAATGTTGAAAAACAATGTGTGTTTTTCAACATGTTGAAAAACACATTGTGTTTTTATTATGATGAAAACTAAATTCAAAATAATTTTAATTAATAAAAAAATATTTTATAATTCTCTTAACAAATTAAACATATTATTATTAATTATAAATAGAAACACGAATTAGTTTACAATCAACGAATTCATATTTTGTGTAAATTGTGTAGCCTTCGCACTACAAATATAATATTAAAAAACAAATATTAATTCTTTAAAAAAAAAAAACAACATTATGACAATAATAATAAATGACTATGCAAATTTTTTGAAATTCTATAAATTTTCCCAAATTTTTTATAATGAAATTTTTTTTTGTTGTTATTATTCTCTTTTATTCAAATGTTAAAAAAAGACTTTGTTTTTCAACATGATGAAAAAATAAATTCAAAATAATTCTAATTAATTAAAAAAATTATTAAAAAATATTTTATAATTCTCTTAACAAATAAAACAAGTTATTATTAATTAGGAATAGAAACACGAATTATTTTACAATCAACGAATTGATATTTTTTGTAAGTTGTGTAACATCCGCACTACAAATATAATATTCAAAAAAATACTAATTATTTTTTGAAAAATAACAAACAACATTAATACGATAATAATAAATGACTATGCAATTTTTTTGAAATTCTATAAATTTTCTCAATTTTTTTTATGACGAAAAGTTTATTTGTTGTTATTGCTCTCTCTTCTTCAAATGTTTAAAAACAAGGTGTGTTATTCAACATGCTGAAAAACACACTGTGTTTTTCAACATGTTATAAACCAATGTGTTTCTCACATGTTGAAAAACAAACTATATTTTTCTATATGATGAAAAACTAAATTAAAAATAATTCTAATTAATAAAAAATATTTTATAATTAAATATTTGAGATTCATATCGTAGGTTAGGGAACAAATGTAATCTTCTTGATACATTGCGTAATGAGGACTAAAACTAACATTTTGATTCCATTACTGGTGTAACACCCACAAATTTCCCGCATAAAACCCAAGACAACCCTATAATTCAGATCTATGGGAGATGCTTTGGATAAATTCCTTGATGTTGATTCTAAGACAGAATCTTTTGATCATACCACTTATGCTCGTATTCTGGTGGATATGGATATGACGGCTCATTTCCCGGCCACCATGGAGCTCAAAGTCAGGGATATAATATGGATTCAAAATTTATATTATGAAGGGCTCCCCTTTAGATGTAGAACATGTTTTGCCCTTGGTCATCTGGTCGTTGATTGTCACATTGTTAAGAAGAAGATTAGAGGGCGGGTATCGTGGTAGAAGTATTTTAACCCAGAAAATTTGATAGTTTATGCTGATGAGGTTAATGATGTTTCGAAAGTTTTAGACACTCGCATTGGGAATCAAGAAAAGGATAAGAACAGGGTAATGGAAGAAATTAATGTGAAGAAGTTGGGTGGGAATTTCACTCTACCCACTTTACCCATTAACGATCAGCAAGTTACAGATAAGGGGGCTGCTCCCTTGCTACCCTCTGTTAAATTGGTTTCTCTAAGTCAAAACATCGTGTCTCTTGAAATTATTCTTCCTATTAACTCAGATGAGAATGTAGATCCTAATTGGGGGGAGGGTTAGAAGATGGTGAACAACAAAAAGAAAGGAAAAGATGGAAATTTTCCTCTCAAGATGAGCCTTAGATCTCATAAAGAGAAAGACCATGGTAGTTGAGTTCCTTGGTTTGTGGGCCAAGTTGCTTTGACCAGCCTACCTTGTGGTTCCCTCCTTTGGTGCTTTCATATTTCTGGGGTTTGGTTTGTTTGTTTGTCTCTCTTTAGGCCTGTGGGATTTTTTTTGTTGATGTTTCTCTTTTGGGCCTTGAAGCTTATCTTTCGGATGTACAAGGTTTCCGATCCCTTCAAAATCTATTTTTTACCTAATCTAATAAAAAAGATTGAAAAAATTACTAAATAATTTTTTTTTGGTAAAACCGGTTGTAATGTTTATTTTATTTCTCGGTTAACCATCT